>LD347967.1:124160-145586 GCA_001465055.1 Ptychodera flava | reverse complement strand
TCAGCCCCAAACACGGATGTTTGCAGAGTGGCCAACAATTGACATGTTGCACATGTGACATTCCATAATGAATAATACGGTAATGAGATAGAGTTTATAATGCCGTACGACTTTTCCATTGTTTACTTGGGGTACAACAGATAAGGAAGATTTTTGTTATTTTATGTTTATCTCAAAGTGTTATCGACGATACAGAAGTTGTTAGGGTGTGACAGATGTCTCCGTACAGACTTGGGCATATCGTTTGATTTACGACGTGATAAAGTGGGCCCATTGTTGAATTTATTGTTGTTAATGATCTGTGTGAGGTCAGCAGTGTGCCGTGCTTTAATTCGCCTGATTGTGCGCAGTTTTGTAAACTGTGAGAGTGAGCTCTGCGCAGACATGAAAACTGTTAACATGCTATCTGCCATTAGTACTTGACGAAAACAATATGATATATGTACAAGGAAAGTACTACAATACGGTCTTTGTTGTCTGCGGAAGACCATGACAACGTTGAACGACAAAGTCATTGCCTAGAAACGAGCTGGTAACGATGGCAACATCTCTATTGAATTTGAGAAAAAAAAGTGCGTGCTGAACCGTGTAACTGTCTAGCACATTTTCTTATAAGGGGTTACAATGAGGCAGAAGAAACACGGAGTAAAATCGTAAATGCTCGTTGCGCGACCGACTAGCATCATGGGATATGTCTAATTAGTGAGGTAACTGTTCGAAATACGATGATCTTGCATTTGCAAATAACGCGTCATCAGACGAGATGTTTATATAAACCCTAAATTTGGTTCTACAAAGCTTTTAGGTAAATGTTCCCATCTCATCTTTTCATGAAATGTAAGACAGACATAGATAGATAGATAGATAGATAGATAGATAGATAGATAGATAGATAGATAGATAGATAGATAGATAGATAGATAGATAGATAGATAGATAGATACACACACAGATAGATAGATATATAGATAGATAGATAGATAGATAGATAGATAGATAGATAGATAGATACACACAGATAGATAGATAGATAGATAAATAGATAGATAGATAGATACACACAGATAGATAGATAGATAGATAGATAGATAAATAGATAGATAGATAGATAGATAGATAGATAGATAGATAGATAGATAGATAGATAGATAGATAGATAGATCGATCGATCGATCGATAGATAGATAGATAGATAGATAGATAGATGATGTAAACATCCCCGGTTATTTTTTACAGAGGCATAAGCTATGTGTTTTGTTATAATTAGTTTTGGAAGATGTACGTATCTTCTCACACTATTATTGACATTGTTAGTATGGTTGATTAGCTAATATACATACAGGCCAAAGTATTTTACAATTTACTTGTCGAACTACATATTCGTTTTGATTTCTTAGAATACACTCTATTACTTGTACGTTCAGATATGACATCAGTCATATTGTTATGCATGAGACTAAAATGGGAAATCGCCACGGCAACGACATTTTCATGATGTCACGCATGGTGGAAGGTAATACAACGCAACAATTCCAAAATTGTACCCCTGTGGATTCATCCAGATGACGTCAAACGGTAGCGATTTTCAAAAAATGTGAAAGACACAATGGTACCATCATACACATCAAGTATGCTGTATTATGTCTTTTATAATTAAGTGCTGTGACTTTGACATTCTTCTGTTCCACACGAACGATGGTGCAAATTAGTAAATTACTTGAAAAGTACATTTTAATTTACTCTTCGCTTATCAGAAATATTGTTATGTGAACAGTTGGTTGTTTGAGTGAATGAAGGGGGTTACCGTATTCTTACTGTACAATCGCTATCTAAACACACATAGTAAATATTAAGGTTATCCAATCATTAGATGAGAAAGTCTTCTTGCAATGGGACTATTGTTGGTCTCTATAGCTTTGAATTTTCAAATTTTTTATGTGTATTTGTTTGTATCTTGGTCATTGTTATTCAACTAATTAATATCACGTTGTATTTAAAATAATGTCGGGTCAAATTAATTGTCAACCGTTGATGACTCATCAACTTTGCAACAAATCATACTGAGACGATTTCTCAAGCATGTATTCAAAGTGAGCACGGTAAACGGTTACAAACATCTCAAGTTCGTCGCTGCACCGGCAATTCACGGAGTAATTGTTTGTTAAAATATTTGCCTCGAAAGGTACACTGCCCGAGGGGGCTGATCAGAATTGATCCAACATGCAAATGTATTTGTCTTTCGAGAGTGGGGTACTTGTAGCCTGGTCAAAGGGATACTATTAATCATGGCTTCGTGGTTTAATGTGTCATAATTTTGTGCGCCATGTTTTGTGTACTGTAGGTATCATGTTTCGGTCGAAAAGCAGCTAATGGTACAGGCGTAGTGCATTCGCTTCTGTTTTGACAGAGGGTTACTACCTTGTCGTTATGTTGCCATGGATAGACCCGCTATACATATATCTGTCTTGTAATGATTTGTAAACGCCCCTGCCGCCTAGAGGGTTCAGACGATAATAAATCTTCCATTCGCGATTCAGACTGGGTTGTTTACGTCATAGGTGAGAGTTACTTCAACGTCAGCTCGTTTTGCAATATTCTCTTTCTTTGCAGAATTGGCGAATCGTGAAGCTCTCCCACGATAGATCTTTCTTGCGGCTGTTAATTCCCCCTTCAAATATAGTTTTGGAAACGAAACAAGGTAAGGAACGACAGAAAAAACATCTTCTAGACCGCGTCCCCATTTTGTAGAACTCTAAGAGTTGGTCGACGCATAGACCCTCGTTTTTCCCGAGGGTCTATGGTCTACGAAAGGAAAAACTACAAATTCCCGCTCACTGTGACTTGCAGACCTCTTTGGTGACTTTTGGCCATGGGGGTTGCCCCCGTTGATCCAAATCGCTGACCGAAGACAAAAGAAGACCTAGTCTTTGTGTGCAATTAATTCAACACGTCTGATGACACTTAAACAGTCTATTCAATGCAATGAGAACGACTTAGTCACACAAAACCGGAATAACAGTAAATACTCGAGGCATTAATGATCCAGGGTTTTTTTTATTTTCCTGTCTTTTTCAACGACTGGCGACTCTGAGATAACAACATTATGATATCGACTCCACTGGACGTTCTATAAACACATATCAAAATTTTGCAATTTTCTGTAGCATAAAGTAGTTTTCATTTTGTATCGAGGCAGCATCATAAAGTTAAGGTAGCTATTTGACTACAATGTCTATTTGACTATAATGTCTGTTACAGTTTCAAAAAAAATCGATAACACCTTTCATGAAAGCATAATCAAGATCGATAAATGTTTAGTTATCTATTACCTGAGCAGACAGGAGAATATTATCGTACACAGTGATACTTAAGGCAGAATACATGTAAGGGAACAGACAGTCGGACTCTCAAATTTTTACAATTTTTTCTGATCTACCACTTGTAGGGGTCGTTTTAAAGCCCTTGGAGTGAGAAAAGTTTTTCATCGTCATCGTTTTTCGAAAATTTTAATTTTCCCCATAGATTTAACGCACGGATGGCGGCCATGTTGAATTTCATATTTCTGTAAATGTTGGGTAATTTGTTCCTCTACTGCCAAACTTTGCACGGTGACCGCCGATTTTTATTCTCAAATTGGTAAGAGTATGGTTGAAAGTTTCATTGAGGAAAGTTTGAGCAAAATGTTAAGTCGTTCACTTTCGAGGCGCGTGGCACCTTTATGATAAGTTGGGCGCATTTTCATTATTTTAATTAGGTACACGAATAGGGTCTGATTATTGATACTAAGAGGATGTTTTAAATGCCAGTTAAAGGGACAAAGTCGGCCATTTTTCATGAATTTTGTTTAATGGAAGATACCACTTATATTGTTTGATATGTTGAAAGATACTGAATGAATGGGTGACCATGCATATATTAGACCCCGATTTTAGACACGATACATGAAAGCATGGCGAAAGTTAATTAATGGTCATGACCATTAATTCATTTTCGCGATGATTTCATTTAATTTGTCTAAAACCGGGGTGGAATATATGCATGGTCACCGATTTATTCAGTATCTTTCAACATGTCAAACAATATAAGTGGTATCTTCCATCAAACAAAATTCATGAAAAATGGCCGACTTTGTCCCTTTAAGCGCATGTCGTCCATTTTGTCGAGTGAAGTAACTTTTCTTTTCACATGTCGCCAAATAAACCAAAACGGTGATATTATTTCGTAATCCACGCTGCTATTTAGATTCAGTCAATGTTTTATTCCTTTGTACTTCGTCATCTTAAATCTAATAACTAAACCAAGAAATGGATGAGGGAATGCACTCAACCGGAACTGGAGACAATTAGGGCTGTGGCGATACGTCAAATAGACGAATTGGTCAAGTTGCCGCGGAGGTCAAAGGTTGGACCCATGGCAACGCATTGAGTCTTATAACATGGCAATATTGTGACAGTAGGCGAATAAGTTAAATACTGCTCAGTGTCTAGTAGGCTAAAGTGACTGCCAATGGATTGTTGGTACGATTGATATATCCATATCTGATTTTGAAAATAAGATATCTAGAAAATAACATCCAACATGCAATAAAATATATCGAATAACTCCTACGTGCTGTGAAGACATGAGGCAGACGACACTGAAGGCAAAACCGTGCCATACACTGAGGTGGTGTTTGCCTTCCCGGATATTGGAACTCACAGAAATAAACCCGCCTATATAGGCATGATGATGAAAAGCGGTACGATCAACGCGTCAAGCTAAACGGTATTTTGACCAGAGTTCAACCGATGAAAAGGTGTGACATGTCACTGAGAGTCGACGATATCGGTAAAAGACATCGGACATATATTTCATGCCAGAATGTCTAGCTGCCATCTCAAATTTCACTTTGTCACACCGTAACTATTAATGTAGACGAAATCTTCGCGGGCTGGGGTTTCTTGAAGCTACTACGTATTTGACTTACGAGACTCACGGATATTTTTAACAACGAACCGTACAAAAACGGTCTTGCATGGAGGTTTTTTGTTTATATCACTGACCTACCCGTGTACTACGCGTGAATTGAAATCACAGCGGGGTAGCCTATACTGGACCCCTTTCTATTTATATTGTTTCAGCACCACGAAAACAAAGCCTTTCACTGATTTTTTTGTCAATACCTACCCGACGACTGACTCGATCCGCAGCCCATAGTCCCGGCAACAGGTTGTTCACGAACAGCTGCCGTGGAGGAAAAAAAAATCACCCGTTCTTCATACACCGCAAATGTCGCCAGATGCGTGATGACAGCGTGAAGCAGCAACCCGTCTCCACTGTCTTGATATCGCGGTCTGTTCAAAGGAGACAGGCAGAGCCACGGAGAGCGCTGACCTAAACAAAGCCTCTAGGATGGTTACGATCAGTCCATTGTAGTCAGCGAACAAAGAACGGTAGCCATTCGTCCCTTCGCCCTCTTCACTGGCTTGAGTCCACTATCTTTTGTCAACAGCCCCGATGAATGGCTCTGTATGCATGTGAAAGCGTCGTTCACATAATGAGCCCTCCGCATCTCTGTGACACAACGACTCCTTGGATACAGGCGTGACCCCGAGAAGCGGGTGACGTCGGCCGCCCTGTCCACAGACACCGCTCTGTCTTACATTGTAAGCCACCCGCTACCGTCGATGACAACTTCCCGTCACGATGTATTTTTTCGAAGGTTTTGCATTACACAAGTTGCGTCGCACAGAGATTACGGTGACGTTTTGTAGGGTTTCCGCTTTCCGCCTCCGTTGCCTTGACGACACTGGAAAACGAAAGGTCTCTTTGAGGGCGCACTGGTATTATCACGACGTCCACGACTCCATTTTGCATGATCATGTTTCTTGTTTTGAGCAAACAGTCAGTCATATAACCTGCCTATGAAATACGACTACACTTTACGTACAAATTTAAACGTATCATAATTATATCTGCTCAATGATTCAGATACCTGACAATGCTCCTAATGGACAATTATGGATGGTGGGAAACCCTAGGCCTCGCAACGATAGTAATCATTAATTGAAAATTTCACCTAGAGATAGTATGATAGACGGAAAACGAATATTTGCAATTCCGACTACATATGGACTTCCATTCAATTAATTTCATAAAGACCTTAAACATTTTTGACGAAAATAACAGGACAGTAATACAATTAGCTTGATGATGATAATGATGATGATGATGATGATGATGATGATGATGATGATGATGATGATGATGATATGTTTGGTTTTCTTGTTTGCTGTTGTGTGTATATACATATGTATATATACATATAATATATATATATATATATATATATATATATATATATATATAATTATATATATATAATATAGATATACCGTATATGTACGCATAAATAATATTTGCATACATACCTACAAATCTACACACACAGATACATACATACATACATACATACATACATACATACATACATACATACATACATACATACATACATACATACATACTGAAATTTCTGTAGGGTGTTGATCAGAAGAACGTGAATATTTCAGCTTGAAAGAACTTTGAACATTTCAAATCATTAAAGGTAAATTTTTGTTGTTCTCGACCAGCTTCTTTGTATTTTCTAACAAAATAGAACTTGTCTGTTCCACTCTAAGTGTGGCTTGTGCTGATCATTTTTGTATAAAATTAAACGAAATCATATTCCTCGGTATGCTGTAAAAATTAGCTGTTGATGTATAACCAATCAACATCAGAACAATTAGGCATGATAGAATAAATTTCAGTTTAATGACTTTTCAAACTCTAAGGGTACTACAAGAAAATGGCTCTTGGATATTCAGTTTTGAATGTCACGAGGCAAGATGAAGAATTCGCTGGTACTATCCGGAAAATCTTTAGGGTAAGTAGTCTTTGCCGGTGAGGGCGGGCTACACAAGGAGTCGCCAAGTTGTAAAGAAGTCACTTGGGGTAATCGGAACTTAGACGGAGTTACCTTGACCCGAAACTTGGCTCATATCACCAGACAAGTACAAATTTTATGCACTGACCTTGTTGTTTATTGTTAATTTGAAACTGATATTTCGTTTTTCCCTAACATGATTCTTTAATTTGTCAAAAGTCTGCTACCCATGTTTCGTTATTAATACGAGATCAAGACATCCTTTAAATATATCAATAATGCACGTCAACATGAAACGGACAATATAAGAAAAAGTACAAAATCAACATGGAAAAAATTAATGCACGTGAATGATATGTTTTGGTCAGCTTTATTACAAGCTTCTAGCTGATCAGGATATGAAAATAAACTTTAATCCCAAATAAATTCACAAACAGTAAAGGAAAAACATCACAATAGGACAAATTTTGCGAAATATGTGTTAACCTTGCAAGTTGGTCAAATACACATTTATTCCTGGGAAAAATAAAATCCAAAGAAAAGGAAATTCATAAGTTAATAAGAATGGTGTGGTAAACAACCGGAATTTTGTCGAAGATATAGGTCACGGTGGAAAGCAACACTGAATTCTTGAATTTTCACAAGCAGTTTCAACAAAGGTCACTGTACAAAAGCCAGTATAATATCTGTCTATCTATCTATCTATCTATTTATCTCTCTGTCTATCTATCTATCTATCTATCTATCTATCTATCTATCTATCTATCTATCTATCTATCTATCTATCTATCTATCTACCTATCTATCTATCTGTGTGTGTGTATTTGTGTACATCGCAGGTTAGGCGGGTACAAATTAACGTACAACTGTCAGTTGATGTATGGCGGATCCTAATGTTTGTTCGTCCTAGTGTCAAGGGTTCAATGTCATTGAATATACTATTAATATTGTCTATGATGATGCCTTGAAATTATTCCACAGGAAATCATTCTGAACTGTTTCCCTATTTATTAATATTTAGTGGTTTAGAGTATAGGGCACTCTTACATCTGCCACTTCTCTCACCAACCTGAAACCATTAACAGTGAGTGCTCTCGGCTATTGAAGACTTTGTTTGTGGAAATTACAGTTTTGTGTCACTATGATATTCGTGCCTAGGCGTAACCCAACATGCATCGCGGCCCACGCATGTAGTACAGTAGTCTATTAAAAGTAGCAGAAGTAATGAGGTACAGGTATGTGGTCGGAAAATTCAGCATAAAAAGCGCTATATAGTGGAACCGGTTATTCTGTCTGTAGCGCCTCGAAACCCCCCTGGGGATTTTAAGAAAGAAAGCATTCCAACTGACATACAAAATGAAAGCCTACTCTATATGTTGCAATCTGAGTTCAATTAATGACAATGGGTGTAATTAGCGGGAATGTATATTGACTTTAGTCATTGATGAAATTGTTTCAATTTGGGACCTATCTTCTAATCGACTCATTATCAAAAGTCAACAGGTCCTGCAATGTTTTGCTGCCCGGGGGCGGGGGCAAGCCTCTGGCCGCAAGGAAAGGAACCTTGAGGTAAGATGTGAATCTGTGACGTCATAAGTAGAGTTATTTGGGAAAACCTGACGTAGTGTATCTAGGAGAAGCCGACCTTGGTGATATTGCATTTGATTTTTTTCACAATGTGATTTCGTACATAATCTTGCGCAATATCCGTAAACACCAAACATATCAACAGATGTTGCGGTTCGGAGCGAGGCGTCTGACGTCAATGGCAAGGTTGAGAGGAAAAAGTAACGTCATGGCTGACCTCATACCTCGTATGAAAATGCTCGAGTGCAGGTGAATGAGCAGTGCACACGCCTTCATGGTATATGCTAACGCTGCTGTCGCTTGAATTATGGAAGAACTGATCACGGTTAAACTTGCAACTATATCTTTCGCATCTCTAAAAACAACGCATTACACGAAAACACGTTTCGTCATCACCACAATGAAAATTACACAAAATTTCCATTCTTTTTCAACTTTTGCGTTGCGTTGGTATGCTGATAAGATCGCCAATCTTCACGTATATCTTGTTCCGTGCGAGCAAATGTTCAGATACAGCGACGGATCACTGTCAATGGAACAAGACTTGAGGATAATAGGTATTTTTACATAATGAATGGAACCGTTCTAAAACGGCTCATGATCTTTTGACTTCTTTCGTTGTACACTGATCACTTTATACTCTAGTTCTATATGTAAACCACAGACAACAACAATTACAAGATCACGATTTATTAAATGTAACATGAATTCCTCGTGTCGTCGTCACAGTTACTCTATCGACCCATCAATATTGGTAGCATTACGACTTTGTGGCTACGGGTTGTGAATCGACTGAGTGAAACGTATTTCTTCGAAGCTGGAACTGCTTTAACCACTGTAGTTCTGTATCAATCTAATATTTCGTGCAAAGAGTCGGTGGCCTACAATGCAAATAAATAAATGCGATGTATAAACTTGTATGAATAAACAATAAATTGATGGGACTACGCACACGGTGTTAAGCGACCTAAGAAACGTGAGATGCCAACATTGTTTTCTCATACTATGCATAAAATGCCAGAAAAATCAGGGTCTTGACACTGTCTTTCATTGAATTGAACCAATGTGAAAATACTGAAACGTTTTCTTCTACGAGGCCCTGACTAAATGACGTGCAATGCTGAGAATGCCCATACACATTACTTATTGACCTATATTTCACTCGTCATAAAATGATGTCTGAAGTAACGACCCCCATAAATACATACTAACTGAAGAAGAATGGCTGCCAGAATAGCACTGGTGTTTTCACATTCATCTCGAATTAACGTTCGCATTATGAGACAATTACATAAAATAAAGATCGCGTGACTGCATGTAAACAGGGTAGGTACAATTTCTCTGCTCGCTGTTGATGGGTGATCGACTCATTATCGGACCATCTTTCAAGTTATGAAGAATTTATGGAATAGGAATACACGGTGATTAAATAAATAAAAATGTGCTCTATAACTCGTGTGAGTATCGCGATATATGTTCTCCACTTATAGTTCATTATTTTGTCGGTTTCAATGTTTGACTTCCTTGGATTTACCTCCCCATCAGACTGTCCCTAAGACCCGGTTGTCTGCCGGTTTACTGAAAGCTTAGTTCAATCTTTGCTGTGTTTTGCAGAATTCTGGTTCCGTCGGTATTGCTTGTTCTACTCCAAAGATCACGTCGACAGATTGTATAAGAGTAACGCCCGATGACGGTCATTATTCACAACTGAATCTTGTCCATGTTAGAAATCGGGGGGGGGGGTTATGTTTTTTTGGTGGGAGTGGTTTTGTTTTGGTTTGGTTTTAAAAAATGACACGTCATAATTGTATACCAAGACCTGTGTGTACATAATTCCCGATACTTGGTATTTCTATATACTATGAGGGGAAGAGTAAGAAAGTGTATCGATGATCAAAAATAGTGAAAATATCATCAGAAGTTTAACCGACTGACCTTTAATATGTCTTGTAAATGTAACTTTGTTTTGCTGTTTGTTTCATACCTTGGTCCCTTCGGGCATGCTTCCTGTCGTCCATCAGGAAAGAGCTTGTCAAGTGACCTGTCTATGCCAGCAGGTAAACATGTGTTCATTTCATCTGCTATCTTCTCTCTCTCTCTCTCTCTCTCTCTCTCTCTCTCTCTCTCTCTCTCTCTCTCTCTGTATGTATGTATGTATGTATGTATGTATGTATGTATGTATGTATGTATGTATGTATGTATGTATGTATGTATGTATGTATGTGTGCTTATTCATTTATTCATTCATTTATTATTCAAAGGATCATTTAGAAGTAATGGCTTGCTTGTAATAAGATCTCTGCCATTGTACAGACGTCCATCATACTCAGTTGGGCATCAGTGCATTAGAGCAGACATGTTAATATAACGCTATGATTGAAGCATAAATCACATTCAGTGAACGTGACATTTTTATGAAAAGAAAGCTAAACCGTGTTCCCAAGCGGTGTCCTGGTTATAATTAAACACATTAATTCTTGTGTAGTATAGAGAAAAACACCGTACTTAGATCTGAGTCGAAATCAAAAAATGCTATACCGTTACTTACATTCTTTTTTTAATTTTTTTTTCAGTCCGTCATCCAACGGGCGTTAGCCCAATTACAGGATGAGGTACCCATAACCCACTACCCCAATGGAGCACTGAGGAGTAAAGTGCCTTGCCAAGGGGCACAGCACAATGCTGGAGTCTCGAACTCACCGTCCTCCAATAGTGAGTTCGGTACCCTAACCACTGCCCCACAAAAGTATTCTGCACAGGACATTACCAGACGACGATGGCAGTGTAGATAATGACATAAAATTTGATTTAAGGTGTCAAAGTATTTTTGAATATTTCTGTTCACGGAAAATCTTATAAGAGTTTGGTTAGAAGAGATGAAAATGTAGACTTCATAATCCTAACCCCAAAGGACAAAAGAAACTGCAGGCAAATCGCATATCATTCACTTGTAAATCTTTGTAGTTTCACCGACAGGGTTAGGTTATCATTGAATTTAGCAAGATTTATGATAACTGTTTGCTTATTCTAATTACAACTTTAGAAGCCACACAACCATTTTGTATTATAAAAAAATCCATGATTTCTTAGCTGACATGCACCGAGAAAGACCATTGAAAAATCCATTTTGTCAGATGTCTCTTTCATTTTCTCAATGGCGTACCGACCTATGTATGCAGAATATAAAAGTATCTTTCCGCGTTTGATGAGATCAAGGGGAGATTTCCGTGACTGACTAGAAAGCAATGTAAGTAGGATGACTTTAATAACAAATAACAACTGAACAACTTCTGGGACTGAAACACATATCAAGTCGAAGTGATGAATTGGTCGTCTCTTGGGTATATCTCCGATCTCCATTACTTTGCATGATGTATATTTTCTCTGAGATGGTTTTTCTCTCTCTTCTGTAGTAGAGGCGACGCGCATTAATTCAGATCTCCAGCCAGGTTGATGGAAGAAATGAGTCATTTGAGGCTGAAGATGCCGCTAGCGGGTGAAATAATTGCGACCTCAACTATCTCGACTGTCGCCGACAAGCACGTATTTCATGAATCGCTTAAATTTACACGGGGTGGTTCGCTCGTATAAGTCAGTCACGCACATCTGAAACAGGCCGACCCATCTCGAAGCACGGGGGGAAGGGGTAGGCTTTATAAAATGCAAATTGCGGATTAGGGCCACTCAGACACCGTAAAGGTGGTTTTTGGAGATTGAAGTTACTTTTGCGTAGTGGGAAATTCCCTTAAATATTCGGAAACTAGCGATATCTAAAGCGCACACTGTATACTATAGTATCGTGTATTTTTAATGCAAGCGTTTAGACTTACGTACATTAAGTCGTACATTTTTTCTAAAGTCCGTAAACAGGAAGAGCGCGGGAGAACACGCACGTTCCGTAAATTACTGACTTGGTAGGAAGCGATCAAATACAAAATTGATAACGTTACTCGTTGATCGCGGCACAGAGCTAGCTGTGTGCCAGAGAGGTGTCGATTTCCTTCAACGATTGTCAGTTTAAAAGCTGTGTGTTTGTCATTGCGGGCAACAATAGGACCCTGCCTAGAGGTTTGTTGTTCCTCTGTGTACAAACCGTGCCTTAGGGGTTGAAGTCATTCTTAGTGCATTGAGTGCCGAGAAGCATTCCTGGGTGTCTTATGCCCCGATATGCTTTGTTGTTGGCCTTTTAAAGCGGGTCCATTCTAGTTTGCTGAAGATTCTCAGCGTAAAAATAAACGTTGGTCTATTATTGACAAGAAACATCCAGCGATAAAAAGTTCGCTTGTTAGATCGACTGACACCCTCTCTGTTTGTCTCGTTATTTTGTTTTTCGGTTACTGCGTTCCTGATCTGACCTGTATTAGATCAATAGACGTCGCTAAATATGACTGATGCTTTATTGTCTGGGCGGCTTTATTATTTCTGCATTTGCCTTCATTTTCCTATTGATGTGTAGCTGAGCTGGGCACCGTGCTATAACAATGCTTTTGTCAAGGCGCACGTGACGTCAGGCGTTGTTATGGCAACCGCCCGCTCTGAAACGACTTTTAGTAGGCGAACTTGCTAATCCCCAACGCTTCAATACAATACTTGTTCAAAAGTTTTGTGGCCGATGCGTTCACAATGCCCTGATATATATCCAAACATTTTTGGTGGCACGGTAACAAGCTCCAAAATATGCGCAAATGAACATTTTGGTGTTGACGTCCCGCGCAGATTTATTACGTAAAATAATATTTGTTTTGTACCAACAATAGCTGTTTCCCGTATTTGGCAGGGCTCATCGATAACGCCGTACCCTTGACTAATCGCATTACAAACGGCACCTCCTAATTAAAGAGTCATCAGCCTGTGACGTCAGAAGAATCCCAATGATCTCACCGTCTTCGAAATTACCATATCGGGTTCAAAGGCCGCGACTTTTGCGTGGAAGACTTGGGTTGTCAATACACACGAGTAACATCCGTCACTACAGTTGGTCGATTCATGTCTTGCCATCCACTCGTGTCACCTGCTGCCCAAGATTTACCGGATTACAGGTACTGCCTAGTTTGCCGAACACGCCGCGTCGTCCTGGGACAACTTTTTTTCCAGTACTTATCGATTATCTGTCGCAGGAGACACGCACCACAGCGCTGCTGAGCAGGGGTGTTTTTAGAGCAGACGGACCGCGTTCGCGAAACGCAAGACTACGCTACTATCCGGGAGAGTCACAGCCGGAGCAATTTTCAGTCCATCATGGGATGTGTAGCTAGCAGTGACGCGGATTCCCTGCCAGGTAGGAAGTCTATGAACTATTCTAGTCAGTTCCAGAAGAACGTTTAATGCACGTGCCTTTCCGTCGAGACCTTCACACCAACTTTCGTACACATATTCAGGTGCCTACATAATAACATGGAGACTGGGTTTAAGCTGTCCTGCAACTTAATATAATGGCAACTGTACATACTCTATCAGCAACGTTTAGCCAAATTTAGTTTTCCAGTATGTTAAATGAAAACACAATAACTTAGCTCATAGCACCCCCTGGGGGTTGAGTTCCCTCTAATAGCCAAGTAATCTAAACAATTTACATGGAGCCAGTGTGGTATTACATCACTCACGGGTCCAGCTATCCTTTATTGGGCTAATTAATTGATCGCTATGGATGTTCACATGACCAGCCGTTGCAGGGCGGAGACAGAGAGAAAGGACAAGTCCCTGTACTAATGTATTTTTAATCAGCAAATTAGAGCGCTAATCCATGCGTGTCACCGAACGATCAATAATTGAGGTAGTCGTCGCTTAGGTCGCTGATCAAGTAACAAGGCGGCAAATCTCTCCGACAGCAAAACGACGTGTTGTGTCATTAATTTTTGTGAGACATTTGGCAGGGATTCACAGAGGATACAGACGATGTTTTCACTCGATTCAGTACCGGGAGAAAGGCAAATAATTTCTTGCATAGAAATAGAGAACAAGATGACGTCACGGATTTTGCATTCAACTCGAATTGCCGCCACTGGCGACCAAATGTATTAGCTTCTGACAGACTCATCTGTTAATCTTTCGGAAGACTCCAATTTGAAATATTTTCTTTTCTCTTCACTGTCGTAGGATGGAATAATTAATAACCACCAGTGATAAAGTATGAAATGATATTGATTGTCCGTGGCACACGCTAGCGACCTCATATTTCACTTACTAGACCTCTTGTCAAAGCAAGGCCAGCGTATAGTTTCCTCTTTAACACTGGGAACGAGAGTGCGCAAACCGATTTTTGCATTCATCCGGGCGTGCGTTTTTAGTGCGGATAACCGAATCGAAATCAGGATCGCCGTAAAGCTGGTCACGGAACAAGCTAAAAGCCGTGTAACTCAGGACACTAGAAGGGTCTAGTCTCGTAGTACTACATTCATGGTCTGAGCCAAGTTCAAGACTGAAAAAACCATAGGGCTTCCCTAGCAATCGTGAATAACCCGGCGGAGGTTGTACGAAGGCCAAGCTTAATAAATCAACCTTGATAAGCCAATAAAGCACTTGGCACTGCGCGTGCCTGTCACGCTTCTTCGCCGGAGTCGGAGGGCAATGATGCGAACAAGTACAACGTTTATGAGCGCGTCAAGTCCGCCATTACGTGGACGGCATCATGAATAAGATGCGGTAATAGAGCTGTCGTCGCTTAGAGGAAAACCACATCGTTTCTGCTATCAAGCTGTATGACTTACTGAATCTCATCTCAATCTCGGTTACTGGTTATTCTAGTTTAATTTGCGACGTGGACTATACATCTTTCTCACCCAAAAATTATTTCATGATTAAACATTTTAACACGTTATAGTCTCATACACCATTTTAACGACTTATCACGTCCAATAACATTACTGTGGCGCTGTACATAAAGAATCTAAATATTTAGTAATGAATATTCATTTGTTAATGTGTAGACTCGGCAAATTATCCTATGAAAGGTTTGTTTCTGTCCGATGTGACATGTGCATATCCTAAGAAAATGTATGTGATAATAATATTTTTCAGCCTTTTTGTAGCTCGCTCAAACTTCTATCACAGTCTAAAGTCAAATTAATTTAAAACCATATATTTCTCAAATTTGCCTGTGTCAACCGTGGATAGCATTTCGATAAACGGTATACGGACAACTTCATTTTTTTATAATAGACTCTGTAGTATGGGGTCTGTGCTTTAGTGTGCTGCAGTATACATTGTTTTGTTTGACAGAATATGCCAATCAGTCCGTAAAGAATCGAAAATCGGCGTCGTTCGATATACACACATTCTAGACAGCCACACTGTGACAGTCTTAACAGGGCACGTGATCCTGTAAACACTTGGAAAAACAAAAGTGAAAAATTCGGGAGTACATTGCGTCACTTCGAGTCGGTAAACAGAGCCCGAAAGACAATTTCGGAATACCTAATGAAGCGTGTGCAGTTTGTTTGAACGTGCGATATGGAACTGCCAATTAACAGGTGGATTAACGTAATTAGCCATTGTAACAGTTATTCTAAAGGTATACCACCGATCAATTTCGCCTGCCAAGTCAATAAGAAGATTTTTCATTATCAATATCAGTGACTGACAGGGTGTAATTGGCAGCGGATTCGAAGACAAAGGTGGTAAGATCGAATGAAACAAACCGGCCGAATCCATCAAGTCTGGTTGTCTTCGCAGCGTTTAATGTAGATATTCAAATTTTTCAATTATGTCATTATAACCTTCTGTCGTGTCGGTTTCCAAGGGAATATCATTTCGCCATCTTTTATGATTACAGTGCAGCCAGATTATTTACCACATGTTGCTTCGTTTCGATTCACAAGTCGACCCCGCAATGTTCCCCGTCTGTCTTAATGTCTTAACCATATGCGTTACAAATCATCAACTGTGACACAGATAGTACTTGCTAGCACTGCAGAATATATCGTTAAAGGGGTCACCGGTTGAAAGGTCGTGCGCTCTTTAACGTTTAGTATTTCAGCATTGCTTGTCTGTTTCAGGAACTGGGTGTCATATAAGTGCTGTAATTTTTTCCCACCAAAATTTTAGTGCAACATTTTACCAATTTTTTTGAATTTTTCTGTAACTTTTTTGATAATTTTGGACCAAATGGACATCACATGTCATTGGCTACAGTTTTTTATCAAAATTTTGGCAAAAATCTGAAATAAATTGACTTGGGTACATTTTGTAAAGGCGACAATAGTTGACTTTGGCGCTCAAAGGGTTAACTCCTTGAAGATTGTGACGTATAATTTGATATTTTCAGTTGTCAATGAGTCGAAAGCGCGTGATATATTCGATATCAGCAGAGAAGTAAATCATTAGTGACAACGCGGAATTTAAATTAGACAACCTTTGAAGAAGGGAAACACTGACGTTGTACTGTTGTTTTTAAATCGAGATTCATAAGTCTGTATAGGTTACATTACGCCCTCTTTCCGTTTAACATTCTTCAATTCACATTATGATATCAACTGTTTGGTTTTCAAATTCAAAACCATCAAGAAACCACGTGGTACCTTCAAAAACAGAAATCTTTCGTCCCATGTTATGATGAGGACCGTTTAATAAAGCAAAGAATTCTTTAGGATCAGGCGTGATGACCGTTCGTTAACCATCGAACTTTTTGTGGCAGTCAAACTTGCTATGAACCATTTGTTGCCTGAGATCGCCATATTTTCGTCTCATTTGTACAGCATGAGTTGCTGTCACAGGTGTACTATCCAGCTTACACTGTTCGTTTTTGTGTGATCGAAGAAAACTTACCACATTTGTTGGAAAAATGTGTCTCCTTGAGTGCATGCCATCGGTTAGGCACCGTCATTTTTATTGCGGCTTGCTGCGTTTGTTGGTCAATGAAGGTGATGGGGATGTTAATGAACTTGATTGGTACATTTCAATGCATGTACGGCAACCTACAGTTTTTGTTAATACAAGCGTGTCGACGATGATGATGATGACTTCAATGATAGTTGCAATCAAGACGGCGTCATCGCGAGGGCGGCGAAAAGCTAGTTTGGCAAACGACGATTGCGATTGGCAAAAGATTGCTTTGCGTGCTTCGGGCCCCGACAAGCTTTCTTTATGGGGCACTGTCTGTTTTATTACTCAGAAGTAGCCATATTTGATTAACCTACCCGAAGTGTCAAAGTAATATTTTCTCAGTCAAAGATTAACCCGTGACATGAATGACATTTGTAAGACAGATTTCTTGTTTATTTTTTTTTCTCTCTCTCTCTTTCTTCCAGAACTTTCACCCCGCGAGGAGAAAGAAATAATGGCGGCGTTTCGCATGATCGACAAGGACAACAGTGGATACATAACTTACGATGAACTCAAGGAAGCGATGAGAGACGCTGGCAAAGACGCTTCTGAGGAAAAGGTGGCCAGAATGATGAGGGTGGCGGACAAAAATCGCGATGGAAGAATAAATTACGTCGAGTATGTCCATATGTTGAAGTCGTACTGAGGAGAGAATTTTTGATCGCTGTTAACATTAGGTGTACCCATTCCGTGTTTTTGTTATTTTCTGTCTTCAGACACATGCGCAGATGACAACGACAATTGGGTCGTAGGTTGGTGAACGCTTATTTTCTGCCCTACGAATTCTACACATAGGAGGCATAGGGGCTTATTGGGAAGTTTATGTTAATATGAGAGGCAGTAACTAACTGATCGTTGTTTTTAAGACTGGGTTCTGTGCTATCTCTCAATCCTAACATTCTGAACAGAGGTCAAGAGAGAATAACAGAAATGCGTTTCGTCAAAATATGAGTCATCACGATTGCTCGTGTGTTTGGATGTTTATCGTCGCTCTTCTAATCGGACCTGGCTACGGACACCACGCGGGCGCTACCTCTAAATCTTCCACATCCTCAGATAATGAAATTGCGGCATGCAAATTTGCGTACGTGTGGCGAAGAATAGCTGCCCGGCGGTCGTAAACCCACTCCCGTCGGAAATCAACGTCAATTTATTGACTTCTTGGAGGACCAACATAGCTCGAACCCGACGCCAATTACTCGAGAGCACGATACTAGTATCAGAGCCTGAAGATTTGTGATGGGCGAGAAAATTCCTCGAGAAGAAAAAAAAAAGGTTTGGTCCCGTGAATCGACTGTTTACCGATGCCCAATAAGGGAACAAGGAATCCAATCACGTAGAACACTGCGATGGAAATACTAACGTTCTTCAAAATATTCCCACGAGGCGCATCAGACTTTGCCGTGCCGAAAATCAAATCCAGGACATTTCGAGCCCCAGAATAATAAAATAGAATAAATTTGTGCAACCGCTAAACAGTATTATATATTACAGATCTGGGATTCAAACCATCTGCCAGTGTGTAATTTTCCGTCATGTGATACGTGTTGTATTCTTTGCCGTCCCGTTTGCTGTACACAATGTTTTTATATTTGCCTACACATTTCTTATGGCAACTATACCGAGCAGTAACGTCGTAAATTATTTGAAGCTCTTTTTACTATGTCATTTCCTTCCGTAAGCTTATTCAATTTTTGTGCGTTTTAAGAAAACCATGCACAGATGCACCAAGCAGGAGATGAGTCTGTCGCATTATACCTGTACAGTTTGAATGAATAAAACATTTAATAACTTTATTGCTTGATATTTTGTGACGTGTTTTCGTGTATGTATGTATGTATGTATGTATGTATGTATGTATGTATGTATGTATGTATGTGTATGTAGCGCTGTCTGCGTACAAAACACGTACTGATATCTTTAAATATGGAATTTTATACATGCGTATGACAAATCGATGCAAATCTGTTGTTCTGACAGTTCAGACAAACGGAGACAATTTATCAAGCCAGGTATGAAAACATGTACTCCCTCCGGAAGATCGTGACGTGACCTTGTAAAATATTCAAACCTTAAACCGTACAAAATTGATTACTTAGCGCGTACAAAGCCTTCGAAGCGTAAAATGTGAAACCCGTCACGAGGCGTGACTGGACTAGTTGATGAAGCATTTGGGTTGACGGGCACTTTTATCTTGGATTTGTCATGTATCAAGTTTTTCACTGTCCGAAAATACCATATTTGATTCCGAAAGCATTTTCTCGAAGAAGTTGATTTGCCACACTTGTGTCATTTAACGAGGCAGTCAAGTTATAAACCTACATTTCTATATAAGTAAACAATGAACTAGCGTCTGTTACAAGACATTTCTCCTGCAATTTCATATACAACTGTGGTTAAAAATCAGCTATCAAAATCTGGGAGTGTTGTCAGCTACAGCAAGGAGCGGTTTATCAGGTCATTCGATCGATCGCCCACTTTAAACTACTTTGTTCTCCTATACACTTACATTACGTGTCAACTTTGATAGTATCTTCACAACGTTAATGCCCTAAAAAAACAGTCACAAAAATTTGCTCAGCGGCCATTCAGTAAGCGATCGTGCTCTAGCTGTTTCAGTTCGACAAGGTACATACATACGTTTAAAACACAATTCACAAATTACATCAATATGTCATGTACCTCCTTTGACTAAACATCCATCAGTACAATAACATTTTGAAAATTTACAGATCACGCCGAATCTGCCGCTGCAAATTTTGACGCAATTATCAGATTGACAATAGCGTTGAACGTGAAGATTTCTGAATCAGACACAGAGTATTAACAACTAAACTCAGCATTAGACTGGTACCAAGACCATGCAGCGAAAGCATATCTCACAAATTTGACAATTCTGGATTTATTCTGACGGGTGTTGGCGTGCTTAGCAGGGTATACGCTTACAGATTCCTTACATGTTATAAGCAATAAATGTCTCGTTTATCAGGAATTCTTTTACTTTTAATGGTCTTGATAATTAGAAGCGTTTTTCTTGGCATATTTCTTCTTTCTGGCGTGACCGACGACTGAACTAAATAGAATCGGGTTCGAAACCTCACTTTATATTTATTTTAATAATAGCTCTTTTTTACTTCACACTGATAGAAACAGTAACGAGCATGCGCGCAGGCAGAGGAGTGTGCAATCCCACAAGGACATGCCACGCAAATGAAAACCCTGACTTGTTTCGTAGCGTAAATCGGTTGTATTCTGTGACCAAACAATCATATTGGGAAAAAAAACATTCAAAGACATTTTGTCTGGGGGTGTTACGTGCCAGCCCTTTGCGGAGTTATTCGCCTTCGTGACTTATCGATTAAAATACTACATGTACGCAGATATCATTCTCGGCCGACTTCACATATTCTGACAGTTATCAAGTCCCGTAAATTGATCGGCATATTCCGGCGACGTGTTCCCGCCCTCATTGATTTAATCCGGCGGTCAAAGCCAGGTATCGACCCTTGTTTCATTTTTAATATCGCTCAATTGTGCCGGTTGAAGTTGACCCAGACAAGATGGGCAGGCTGTAGATCGATTATAGACGGAAATGATTTTATCGTTGACTTCTAGTTTGAAGTTTTGAATGGAGCCCTGTTAGAAATTGTGTTCAGAATCGTCATTGAAGGCCATGTATGTCATCCAAGGAGTTTATATAAATTGTTTTTATTTGCAAAGTGCAACACAACGTCTCGTATAGGGCTTCGATGTCCAGGCAGGCTAAAATCTGGTAGGAGAGTGGCGACTGATCTTACAGCGCTGTAAGGTAGAACACGCCTCGGGGACAGATATTAGGACTCTCAAACTTTTACCATTCTTTTCTGATATACCACTTGTGGGGGTTCATTTTAAAGTTCTTGGTGTAAGAAAAGTTTTCACCGGCTTAGTTTTTCGAAGTTCGAAAATTTTGTTTTTCTCCATAGAGTTAACACAGGGATGGCGGCCATTTTGAATTTTGAATACGGTAAATCTTGGTTTATTTGTTTCATTAGTACCAAATTTTGCACGGTTACCCCCGATTTTTATTATTGATTTTGAAAAAAAATGGTTAAAAGATTCCTTAAGGAAAATTT
>LD347967.1:107454-120484 GCA_001465055.1 Ptychodera flava | reverse complement strand
GTTACATGGATGGTTAATTTTTCCTTCGCTTCATGTAGATAAATGAATAAAATGGGGTGTAAAATTCTTACTTCATCCCAGTTGACCACCCTTTCTTTACTACTAACGGGTGAGCCGTAGCGTTGTGGGCTACTCTCACGAGACAGAAGCGTGTGACTGTTTACACCCATTCAACAGTCTCCGTCGTTCGAAGCACGGCGGAGGCTGGGGTTACCTTCAACGCCAACTCGACACTCACCTTTTGCTTTTTTGACAGGACATGTCTTGTTTGTCATTTTCTTTACTTTGTATTTCTTTGATTTTTTCCAAGGAATAAAATAATTTCTCTTTTTCTCCTCTCTTTGAGATTTTCTAGGTCATCAGATGTTTCAGTTGTCTATAGACTACAAATCGGCGGTCTCGTCTATTTATTTTTGGAATCAGAATAAAACAACTCAGGTGTGTCGAACTTGTGCTCAATTCATTGTGTCAATGATTATTGTACGGTAAAAAGAAAACATTTTAGCATGACAGTGTGCTTTACGTCGGGTTGTCGACAGAGGAAGCTTCAAAATCGCACCTGGCAATGATACACTGGGATGCAGGTTAGATCAGACAATATTTTTATTCAGTGTTATAATCAAATCAGAACTCTGGAATATGGCGGAAGAGTGATTTAAGTTGTAAAATTTTAATACTGATACATTAGACACAATTAAAGAGAGTTTTAACATGAACCCTGTACACTCCTATTGTAACTTAAATGGGTTAAGGAGTACGAGTTCATATCTGATTTTCATCATTTATAAACACACCAGGAAAAAAAATAAATTATGTAGGGGAGTATGGGGTCCCTTTACTGACTGCACTGAAACCTAGAATCTAGTTAGTAACAATCACTTACATTTATCCATTCCTTACGTAAACCCTTTGCGGTTCCGCTTGATGAAATAAACAGTGAAAGGACACTTAAGCCCGATTAATGATTCTGGTGGAAAAAAAAAAACAAATATAATAATTCTCATGACATCAAACCTTGTTGCACATGCTCAAGATAACGTACATGTAATACGCTTTACATTTAATAGTGACTTTTATTACCTAAGAAACAAAAGACTTATAGGCTACAGAAAGTTTCCTAGTACCCCTAAATCCGGCGCCCTCTTCCTGGAAATCAGCAAATTTCATTATCACGGATCACAATGCTCGCACAGGACTTTAAATGAAGGTAAAGATAACAGTTTATCTTCACGTCATTATCAGCAGATGGTTAGTAGTAAACGTTTTGTAGGTTTTTTTTTTCTCATGGGACTGAACGAAGTTTTAACTAAGTCTTTTGCCTCTTCATCCCTGTAATGCGTTTGTTTGTAACTATTGTGTATTTTCAAGTCGAAAGGGTAAACTCTCCTAACTTGGTAGAAATCACAAGATTTGTACACGGTTAAGAAGTCAAAGTGTTATCATTTATTCGCGCTCAGTCGATGATCTGTAGTCGCACACAGAATGAATTGGGAAGTCGGATCAGAACAAGTGAATGATTCGATGAAAGGGTTATCAACTGAACACGCATACGGTTTCTTACTAACATTCAAACTTCAAAGCGCGCAGAATAAAACAAAATATTATGCGCTCAAAAATGAAAAAGTGCAAAAATACCGTT
Organism: Ptychodera flava; assembly: GCA_001465055.1. Classification (NCBI taxonomy): domain Eukaryota; kingdom Metazoa; phylum Hemichordata; class Enteropneusta; family Ptychoderidae; genus Ptychodera; species Ptychodera flava. The sequence goes on along the minus strand of LD347967.1, from coordinate 118,845 downwards.
CTTACCCTTTTTCTTCCGAGTCTACTCTATGGTAGTAATTTTAAGATGAAAGAACAACATATTTTCGATCAATCAATTTTAAGGGGCCTTCCCATGCCAGAGTGACCTGCAACCCAGCGCCCTCATGCGATCACTCTGCCAACTTTGTGATTCATTCAACTCGGAAACAATTGCATAAGAGAATAAAAGAAACGCACAAATAAAAGCTTGTTGTACTACCACTTTCGACGGGTGAGCCGTAGCGTTGTGGGCTACTCTCACGAGACAGAAGCGTGTGACTGTTTATACCCATTCAACAGTCTCCGTCGATCGAAGCACGGCGGAGGCTGGGGTTACCTTCATCGCCAACTCGACACTCACCTTTTGCTTTTTTGACAGGACATATCTTGTTTGTTATTTTCTGTACTTTGTATTTCTTTGATTTTCCCCAGGGATATAATACTTTATCTTTTTTCTCCTTTCTACGAGCAATTGCTTGATCAACAGTTGTTCAGTTGTTTAAATACTACGAATCGGCGGTCTCGTCCATTTATTTTTGCGATCAGTAAACAAACTAAGGTTTGTCCAGCTTATGCTTAATTTATTGTGTCCATGGTTATTATATGTAAAAAGAAAACTTTCAGTTTCGCAGTGTGTATTTCTTATGAATAATAGGAGTATGGACTGAAAAAAAATAAAATTTGCAGGATTAACATCATGTTTCACTGGCCTCATGATCGCACTGTGCCCTGGCCAAGATTCATTGAGATGCAGATTTAGGATCTCACGGGAGGGACAACCGTCGACTCAGAGTCATCCACTATCGTTGTCTAAATCAGGTCTATCAAAATAGAGCTTTTAAATCTGGTAGAAGAAAGGTGTTACAGCAAGGGAACACGCAAAGAAGAATTTGACATAAAACCCTATATAGTCGAGACCAGAATCGATCGAAAAGTTCTGTTCACCGTGACAAAAGGTGACACAATAGAACACGATAATTGAGTTTTATGGATACAATCCTTTTGTGCTGGGTAAAGTGTGAGTTCATGAGTTCATATTTAACTTTAGAATGTTTTACTGCCCTGCGGAACAAGCGATATCGTGCCTTAACTAACTCCATGTGATTGAAACCTAGAAGCTAGCGAATGATCACCATACATATTTCTCCTTTTCCTTAGAGTTCCACTTGAACAATTCTAAAACTTGTAATTTTCAAGTGGCAAAAAAGCATAATAATGTCTACAATGTGCGGTGTCGGTGAACAATGTGTTCAAGATAATACGCTTTATATTTTGCGGTGACTTATAGAACCTAGGAAACAAAAGACCGGCGGAAAATTTCAGTTCCCCAAAATCCAGAGCTGTCTATTAAAAAATGGGCGAAGTTCATGACCACGCTTCTCAAGGCTCGTACACTTCATGTAAATGACGACAAAGATAACAGTTTATCTTAACGTCATTATACGTTAGTAAGCGCGTTGTATATACATACTGAGGTAGGTCGTGCTGCAGAAAGTAACCAAAAAAAGGCGAATCTGTCTTTCATGAGCTGAGAGAGGTGATAAGAATGACAAGGAAAGAATAATTCAGCATTGGATTTATAAATTTTAACACTTTTCAGATAGTAGATCAGCATATATATCCATTAGACTTAAAGGGGAAATATGCATCACCTTTAACCCAGCGCCCTCTTGCGGCCGAAACTTCCGAAACGTACTCACTGGGATTGCACAACCTATTGACATATCCGAACAAATAAAATCTGATTTTGCGTATTGATCTGGCGGGTGAGCCGTAGCGTTGTGGGCTACTCTCACGAGACAGAAGCGTGTGACTGTTTACACCCATTCAACAGTCTCCGTCGGTCGAAGCACGGCGGAGGCTGGGGTTACCTTCAACGCCAACTCGACACTCACCTTTTTTTCTTTTTTCCAGTTTGCAAGATCATTTCAAGTTTCTGTATCATGCATTTCTTTGATTTTCTTGCTAATATTGAATGTTATCGAAGGGAAACATTTGTGTAAATCTTGTATTCAGTGAGAAGTCCGGTCTTAACCTAAAAATATGGAGAGATACTTGTCACAAAACGAACTTGCTGATGCTATAAGTTCTCATTACGTCCAGCACAGATTGCAGCAGCTTACACTGAATTTCTTTGTCTTCTGTATAAGAAACCTACGTCAGTGAGTTTAAACTTTTTCACACTGTACAGCATGTTTAATGAGACATTCCCATCATGCGGAATCAAGATTGTATAAATACGTGCTGATGTTAAGGTATAGGTCGTGCTACTGAAAATAACAAAAAAAAAACAGGAGAATTTGTCTTTCATTGGCTGAAAGAGGTGATAAGGATGACAAGGAAAGAATAATTCAGCATTGGATTTATAATTTTTAAAACTTTTCAGATAGTAGATCAGCATATTTATCCATTTGCATCACCTTTAACCCAGCGCCCTCTGCGGCCATTCTACCAACTTCCAAAACGTGCTGCTGAGGGATTGCACAACCTATCGAAATACGCTCAAAAGTAAAAGCTTATTTTGCGTGTTTTTCCAACGGGTGAGCCGTTGCGTTGTGGGCTACTCTAACGAGACAGAAGCGTGTGACTGTTTACACCCATTCAACAGTCTCCGTCGATCGAAGCACGGCTGACCTTCAACGCCAACTCGACACTCACCTTTTTGCTTTTTTCCAGTTTGCAAGATCAGTTCAAGTTTCTATGTCATGCATTTCTTTGATTTTCTTGACCTATAAGGGCTTCCGTTCCTCCTTTTACTCATATCTTTTTTCATCATCAGATTATTTATCAAATTACGTCTATACTCAAACTGGATATATGTAGTCGCTGCTACAAGGATGTTATCTGTGGTCTTAAGGTATTATATGTTTCGAAACTGAAAGGCTCAAACGCTTTTTCTTCGACGTAATTTTTGTGTATCTGTATTGGTGGTGGCTTGGAGTCGTATATCCAGAAAATAATCCTCAGTTATTCTACATGAGGAATAATCCATGGGTTATCATGAATTGCAAATTCTTATTTGGTCCTAATGTTGAATTTTATCGAAGGGAAACATTTGTGTTAATCTTCAGTGTATTCAATGAGAAGTCCGGTCTTAACCTAAAAATATGGAGAGAGATACTTGTCACAAAACGAAGCTTTCGTTACGTCTAGCACAGACTGCAGCAGCTTACACTTAATTTCTTGGTCTTCTCTATATAAAAAACCTATGTCACTGAGTGTAGACTTATCCTTTGCACTGTACAGCATGTTTAATCAGACACTCCCATCATGAGGCTATGGATTGCATAAATACATGCTAATGTTTAGGTATATAGTGCTCCAAAAAAATAACGAAATATGCCGGCGAATTTGTCTTTCATGAGCTGAAAAAGGTACCAAGTGATAAGGATTACAAGGAAAGAATGGTTCAGCATTTAATTTATAATTTTTAACATTTCTCGGATCTCAGATCAGCAAATTTATCCAGGGGAAACATTTAGAGCATATGACCTAGCGCCCTCTTGCGGCCGTTCTACCAACTTCCGAAACGTGCTGCTAAGGAATTGCACAACCTATCGAAATACGCGCACATGATAAAAACTTACTTTGCCTGTTCTTCCAGCGGGTGAGCCGTAGCGTTGTGGGCTACTCTCACGAGCCAGAAGCGTGTGACTGTTTATACCCATTCAACAGTCTCCGTCGATCGAAGCACGGCGGAGGCTGGGGTTACCTCCAGCGCCAACTCGACACTCACCTTTTGCTTTTTTCTCAATCTTCAAGATCACTTTGAGTTTCTAAATTTTGCATTTTTTTGATTTTCTTAATCGATAAAAGCTTTTTTTTCTTTGCTACACATACAATGTTTATTATCAGATGGTTTAACACTTACCCTTTTTATACCTTGATATGTTTACTTTTTGATAAAAGAATGGTTTGTGTATTTGCATACGAAAATATATGACATTGTAACAATGTTTCATACAATGTAGGATTGTTTAAAGGGAAATCGTTGTCGGCAATGCGCCTGTGTAACTTTCTTGTTTACAAACAATGTATTTGGTACACGATATCTAGATGCACCTCATCATCATAGCTGGATTATGGCAGACATTTTTTAACTTTCATCAATCTCCATCGTACCTTGGATACAGTGTTAACATTTGTCGTATGGGTGCCATACGAATTTTGAGCGCAGATCGTACAACTGCAGCCCTTTAAACCTTTAACGATAATTTTATCAAAAGAGAATAAGATATTAAGATACAAATTTGTAACATTGAAAATACGTCTTATTGTGTCCAATGCGCAGTTTTATTTTTCATTAGTAAATCCCAGTCACAGCAAAGTTCAGTCGTCAATATGTCAACACAAACAGGGCTCGAAATTAGCGGAAGTCCTGCGTCCACAAACTACCAACTTTTCCCATGGGCTTCCAAAATCCATGAAAGGTAGCCCATGCTGACTACCAAAGCCTGGGAAATGAAATTCAGTCAGAACTAGAACTTGGCATGCAATGTCCGTCACTTTTGGACGAGCTGAATGCAGTCAAAACCAGATAGCTGGCTGGACACAGAAAGGCCAGACTTAGACTTTGTTATGCAAATTGCAAAGACGACAGTGCAGTGGAATCTGGCAACACAGTTTCAATTCTGAACTGATGTACTGGGTTGACAGGCACAGTAAATGATGGCCAATGAAAATGTAATTTCACTACATTTAGATCATAATGTATCAATCACAGTTACACTGAAATTATTGTCTCCTCCCCTGCACAGAAAGCCCATGCTCTATTTGAGCCCTACTGTGCTACAGTGTATGTCTCACCCGCTGAGAGATAGTCGTTGTCATGGCGACTATCAAAATTTGCATACACATGAGTATGAAAGGGGTTGTTAATAGCTCACCAAACTTTTGAGTGTCGCTGCTGTCCAATTCATACCGTATTACTGGTTTCCTTTGGGTATTACAGCTGGTGTGCAAATATTCACATCAAATGAATAGAAAATGCATTTATTCCCATACGCATTGTACACATTAGTTTGTTTGTACGGCCATTACGTATGCTCCCGGGCGTACTAAATCTGAAGAAGACTCACTGCACATCGTTTTATTCCAGAGTAGAACCGTTCCCCTGCTCGTGTGCGGCATTCAGTATCATCTCAGCTTATGTTTGGTGTCGGATTCTTTAAAATCCACGCTTATGTTCAAGGTATACAATGACATAGCCATGGAAACAACGACATACTAAATATCCTTTTTGAGCTAAATACGAACGTTAAACATACTGTAATAGAGATAAACTGGATAAGACAATTCAGCTTTCTCATTGGCTTAATATGCTGCCTTCATAGTAATTTTACCTTGGCAGATCAGTGTATCTACTATCCATCGAGGGGCCGCAACTTTCAATCAAGTAGCCGTCCCTCTATCGACTATCAAAGCATTGCTGAAGCCCTTTATTTACAGCGAACTTGAATGATAAATAGTAACTGATTGGTAATTTTCAGATGGCGATTGAAAGTGCTGACTATCCATTCCAGATGTACTTCCAGACAATGATGTTGTACATTATCACGTATCGTATCATATCCAGCGCCCTCATGCGGTGACTCTGTCAACTTCGATTAATCGCTCGCCTTACTATGGGGATTGTCCAACCCATTGAAATACACGCACAAATAAAGGCATACTTTGTTCTCGGGTGAGCCGTTGGTTTCTCTCACGAGACAGAAGCTTGCGGTTGTTTTTGTACTCCGTCTGTCAAAACACGGAGACAGAAGCATGTAACTGTTTATACTCCGCCGATCGAAACACGGCGGAGGCTTAGGTTACTTCCAACGCCAAAATCTTTCATCACTTTTCTAGACATATTGCAGATGATTTAAGATTAATTAAAATCGCAGATGTTTAGTTTTACCGTACCAGTTCATAGTATCATCATTGTTTTTATGTCTCAGATAGTTTATGGAATGCGATATTTTCAGCGGGGAGGCTTAGATTTGAAATTTGAACAACTATGAAGTCGATAATATGTCAATAGCTTTGTGCTTCGAGAAAATGAGTACGTTTGCTTATTCTTTTCTCTGAACTGAGTATTTTAAAAGGCAAAGTATTGACTTTGCAAACATTTTGATCATGCAACTTGCTGTTGTCAAATTAAGTGTAGTTGGGATTTAATTTCCGTTGGCTGTGATTAACACCGGATATTACATACACACAAAAATCCGTAGTGACAGTACTAGTAGCGAGTTACTTCAAGAATTAGCATTGAGACAAGATTCTCAGGACAATGCTCTTCTGTTTTGCCAAGAGAACATCGGAAAAACACCGTAAAGGTTACATTTTTTCGAAATGTCTTCATGTCACGTACTTCTACCCTTATTGTGCCCTACGTCTCACTAGTTTTAACACAACTTGTATTGGCTAGATGGTGAAATATGAACTTCACTGATAAGGGGTTAACATATTTTTTGCGAGTCAAACTGTGAATATTTGTGGACATTCAATAATCATATGTTCGCAATCATCCAAATAATAATGTTTTTGGTCTCATTTTGGACAAAAGAGATGTCTTAACGAATCATTTTTTGTGAGTTTAGTATTAACTTTGAAGTCATGGTAAGGCCAGAGCTTAAAAATACAGATAAGTTGACGGCAGTGGATGCTGTTCCCGCATCTCCGGCACAAAAGTAGTTTGAAGAAGTTTTAAAGCGTGACTATTTCTCAGTTTCACCTGAGAGGTGTAGAAAATCGAGCGGACGGATTAATTTCAAAACTTCAGATTTCATTTGACATTCGAGATTATTTGATTTCGTGTGGATGTTGTTCAAGGTACCTTAAGACGCAGAGAAAGCGCTGAAAATAGTCACCACGACCATTAGCATTCGCTGATGAAACCATATATGTATATATATTGACGTCGATCTGAATTGTTGACGTCCTCCATTAGCAAACAAACCTTCGGTAATTACTATGGTGAATTTTGCAAACGACACAAAATTCTCTCGTGCTCTACTAACTGTTTCAGTCAAATTCATACTCGAAAACGCCCCTTTTTTGTTCCGTCAAGGCATGTTCATTCATCACCAATTCTTTTAAGTTCGCTCACAGGAAGCGCATGTGAACGTTTTGCGATGTAGACTTCACTGTTGCATGTTATACATATGCCTTTTTTGTGTACAACGTCAGTCTGTATTAAGCTGTCCTCGCTTTTTTGAGTTTGGAATGACGAATTTTGTTGTTTGTATCTTGTTTTTTTATGATTTCTGCGTGTCGTTATCACAAATACAGTACGACCTCAAGCAGAGTAGTGAATCTCATTTGAAAAAAGTCATTACATGTTTTCCTTCCCTGAATCCAGCTAAATGCAAGAACATGGATTCGATTCACTCGGTTCAACACGGCATGGGAATTGTACCAAGATATAAAACGGCATAAATGACATTATAAGTGCTCTCTCAGGTATACATTGTAATGCTGTTCGTCTCTTATCTGTTTATCTAGCTCGCATTACAACGTAAACAATAATGGCGGTTTCCAGTGAGTAGATATTAAGATACAGCGCAGAACTCTCTACCCAAAACAAGAAGGTATCGTATCATTTTCTGTAGCGTCAGTACTATTTTGAGCATTTTCTTTAAAAATCGAGTGTCTTGTACCTATCATATTCTCAGTCCCTGAAACGAAAAGGCGGGGGAAAATGGAAGCATCGAGTCATGTTTTCTTCACCTTTACACCGAATTACTAATTGCACTGGTTGACCGTGCACAAAAGACATCAATCGACAGAATGCCCCGGGGCTTTTTGTCAGCAAGACCTTCACGTGAAATTTACAATGGCGATATCATTGGAAGTGCGCACACTCGCTGATTACTATATGTAGAGCGTATATTTGTGACGACTCATCGTAAAAATGAATACCATGTCCCATTTCACGGCCGTTACAAACCAGAGTAGCACTGAGAAATGTGATATCGCAAAATCTCTTCTTACATTATATATAAACTTAATTCTTTTCGGTATAAGTATGTTGAACTCCCATCTAGGCACAAGAGGAGGGTACGAAAACATTGAAAATACATTTTTGACAAGTTTCTGATTCGAAATATTATATCCTTTGGATTACAGTTTAACCTCATACGTAATTTCCTGTTCGGGGATTGTCCAAGGAAGTCCACAACACATGAATGTGAACTTCTTCTCAGACGTGGTGATGTTGTTTGAATTGGATTATCTGCACGATAAAAAACTGAGGCCCAGCACTCCCCCTGTCTGCATATATTACTAAAAGTACCAACCAAAAATATAATATTATATATTATTGCCTGAATACATGGGTTTATGTGCCCGAGAGCAGGTGACAATTTGCCCGACGCCAGGAGGGCAAATTGTCTCCTGCTGCGAGGGCACATAAACCCATGTATACAGGCAATAATATTTTCATTACATGCCTCATCACAGTCATTGCTATATGACATTTAGTTACATGTAGGGCCTTTTCAAACAATTTTACCATTATCAACAAGCATCAAACAGATTTTACCGAAAGTCAAAATAGCAGCGCGCATGGATATTTTGCATCTAGCGTTAAGCGTCTACTTTGACGACGAAAATGTCGAAGGGCTTCACTGGACGGAGTAACCATGGAAACCGGTCAGTACATCGTTCACCGGTCCGCTAACATCCCGGATGTTCCTATTCAAATCAATGCACTGATTTGCACTCACATTGAGGCATGTAATAAACTGATTTATGTAACGGTACGAGAAACTTTTGAAAATCGTTCATGACGTAACTACTGTAAAAGAAGATAATACCAGAATGTTCCCGTGCTATTATGCCGACTGAGTGTCACTATCAAATCCACGTTACTTGTCTCAAGATCAAGTCTCCTGTAATGATGTTAGTGCATGCGCAGATACAAAGAATAAGCAACCTATAAAAGGACGTACTCGAATACTAGGACACGTCGGGTGTTTTTAATTGCTCAATACATGTCCTACTTATACCACAGATTTCTTTGATCGAATCTGAAGCGAAAAAAATGCATTGATTTATAAATAAATGACCCGGCTCGACAAACGACAAAAAACTTTGAGAGTTTAACTTTAAAATTATACACATTATGATACCGAATCGCTTCAATCTTTTCTGGTGGAAAATTGAAACGAGCGAAAAATGTAAAATATTTAATACGACTACTTCATAAGAACACATGTTTTCTAAATTTCAAAAGACTTTGACTATTCTTGTAGCAGTCATATTGTTTGCTAACAAAACTTGACATACAAATATTTGTAGATTTCCAATTGTTTTTTTATTATCATTGTAGTAGGTTATAAACCACTTCAAAGAATATTTGTTGATTATATTTGACAATTGGATCACCGCACTTGCAAAGTATTGCATAATTTCTTTATGGGTCTATTTGAGAAATGACAGTGAATGATTAAAATCCATGCTATCATACCATGAAGTTTAAAATTTCCTCCAAAATATTTATATGACTCAAAGATTTAAAAATTTCCGAAAGTTCCTTGTTGTTTTGGAAAAAATTCTTATATAATATTGGATAAGATTTTAGAGAGGTCGAATTTTCCAATTTTTTTGACATTTTTTTTCTTCTAGAACGATGTATCTAGACCGATGTATATAATAGATAGATAGATAGATAGATATATATATATATATATATATATATAATATTATATATCCGACTCTAAAATGTTCATGGATATCATTATAACCTTCGAGGATGTAGATAACGGTCTATTAGATCGATTGTGTCACTTATTAGCAAATAAATAACAGAAATGAATTAAAAAGGGTATTTTCTGATGGGAATATTTACGGGCGTTTGCTTTGTTATGATCGTGTATTGTTACTATGGCAATATTCAAAATTTTGAAAAGCCATAGCCGTTCTTTCAGTCTTAAACTTGAGTTACAAATACTGACACTTTTGGATTTGCTCAGTGTGAAAATTTATTGTAACTCACATTTTCTTAGCTCCGAACTTCTATGCGGGCAACAGACCCATTGGATTATGAATGCCGTTCAAATCACAATCTCTTTGTCTCTTTATACATACATACATACATACATACATACATACATACATACATACATACATACATACATACATACATACATACACACACATATGATAATCTATAAATAATTAAAGGCCAAGTGACAAACATGATAAAATGAAACAGTGAGCCGCACCTGTGTAGTTATCTTCTTTTAGGTACAAACATTTATGTCAATTAACGGAAAGCAAATCGAGCCGAGCTGCCTTGAATAGGGATATTCTGACGTCAGCAGCATGACGTCGTGTGGGTTGTTGACTTCTACCACGTGGTGGCGTTAGCGTCAGCCGAATAACAGCGCCGGTCGTATCCCACGTCGCATCAGTTTGGCACGGGAGCGTCTCGCCATCGACAACGCAAACCTTTGGAAATCGGCGCCCATTCTTGCCTGTCCGTCAGCGTGGATTACCGTAGCCGCTGCTCCTCCCGGTATGGGATGCACATCGAGTTCAAATAAGATGAAAAACAGTAAGTAGATATTTGTGTAACTATTTAGTTTCCTGACTAAATGAGTACACTTTGTAATTTATCTTGGCAATACGAGAGAGGGAGGATAGGTGCTTAGTAAGGAAAAGACATAATTGCGTGAAATACATCCATTTGTTTTGATAATTACCGACAAAGACGATCGTTCCGTAAATCAATCGAGTGCTCACTTTAGCTACATTCTGCGTTTTTCAAAATCTGCCGTTCACTTATCGACCCACATATAACAGTAGCTCACCGTGCATATACCCTCAGAATGCACGGCGGTTTTTGTTCGTTTGTTATGCGGGTTACAGCGTTGTAGAACTGACCTCGAATTTGCGAGCCGGAATTGACTTCGATCCACTGCTGGAGTGTGGCTTTTCTGAAATGCACTAGTCAAGGTCAGCCCATTACCTAAAACTCTGAATATGTGCATCCAGAATATTGAGGAGGCGAAAAACGCCATCAGCATGAACCGGATCATTTACCTCGGTGATTCTCATTTTTGTGACTGTGCCTTAATCGGTTTAGGGTCTTATCGGATCAAGGATGGACGGCACTGAAAATAATGGACTGGCTGTCCGTATGTGAGTAGCGAAGCAAAGCGCGATGAGTTATGTTTTCATTTTTATTTTTATTTACTCTTGTGCTAATATGATATACATTTCTTTCTGCATTGGGTCCGAAAATATTCTATGTACTCGATGAACATTTACACAAAACAGAACGACATTCTGGAACCATGTTGAGCGCCCGCCTGGTTTAACAGCAGGGGCAGGATGTACACACAATTTGATATTATCCAGACTCTGATGTCGACAGTGGAGAGTGGGCATGATTGATATTATGATA
>LD347967.1:54708-66471 GCA_001465055.1 Ptychodera flava | reverse complement strand
GCGTCACTATCGTAAATTATCCAGTCACGACTTTCAAATTGACAGAAAAAAAAGTTTGTTCAAAGCGAGTACAACAGAAGTAGCTAGTTCGCTATTTCCTGACAAAGTTGCATCCGCAGTTGACCACCGACGTGGAAACTATGAGCGAGGGGAGAGAGAGAGAGAGGGGGGGGAGGGAGAACTATTAAAACTACACAGCCCTCAATAGCATAAGTGTTCTTGCACTCCAATGCAATCAATAATTTGGTTGCAGCAAGATTGTTCAAAGTTTGCGATGCTTCGAAGTTGCTCAATGTCGTCGCAAAGCGTGAAATATCAATTTGTCGCGTAGAACAGCGATACACATAAGGTGAACTTAGGCATTTTTATGATTTGGAGTATTTTATTGCAATGTGCGCTTTCTCTGCGGCGCAAGTTTAGTACGTTTACACGTAATTCAAGTAATTGGCGACGCTTTGTCGAAATTCCGTCGAAGAAAGCGGTTTTACATAAGGTGGCATCGTTTATAGCGCATCGCTGTTAATCAGTCACAGCCTTGGGACCTCTGGGGAGCCGGCTCCAACGTAAACAGTAAATAAACACTGGTTGCCATGACGGGATGCAAATATTATGAGCAGTAGCCACATCACAACCACAACGACTTCTGAACAAGACTGCTGAGGGTAGCTTTTCAAGACGCTCTCGAGTTATAACTGAATTCGTGTACAAGATGGGTTGTGGAGGAAGCAAGAAAACGGAGGGAAATGAGCGTAAGTTCACTGCACTACCTCATTGTCTTTGGGCATATCGATAAAACGATGTGAGTAAGTGTGAGTGAAAAAAGGGGGCCACGGGCGTTTGTGACTTGGTGGCAGAACGTATCAGATATATGAACAAATCTGAGCGTCAGGAAGCCCTCGGCCTGGGCCTCACACAGTCGCACAGTGATTAGTTTATAAATCATAGCGCAAACTGCGAGCGGATCGATATCCTTGAGGTATTTCCCACTTGCAGGAGACCGTGCTCTCAGCACTTTTGCTCTCGTTGTCAGCGAAAAATCGACCTTCGAACGACAAAAGTGTGAATCGCGCAATCGCCGATTGTACACGACAGACGGGGGCAAGCAAGGACACAGGCGAACGCTTTCAACTTTTACTGCACTCCGCTTTTGAAATCGGTTGGCCATTTCTGCTCTCCATTTCAGCGGGGAAAAGAAGAGTTTAATCATAAATTGAACGCACGTCGAATGTTTTGAATTCGCCATGTTCTAAATTAACTAACTTATGAGGGCATTTTCGGTGATCTTTTCCGTTAAAATGTTACCATAAGTTGGGTCAGCGCCGCGACAATTGAGTGCAGGAGTGCTTAACAATTGTGTTTTCATCGGCTATTCATAGCAGGATGAATGCAAAGGTTAAGGACCATCCCTTAGCAACCATTCATGCTACATGGACGGGTGATAGGATAGGTGTGTTGGACACGGAAGAGTGGTTGTTACGTTAGAGTTAGTGTTTCGTTACCAATATAGCGTTTCTCGCAGGAAAATTTACCATGGCCGATGATGTGATATTTAAAACACAGACAAAGTGACTGCACTTCAAATGGCGACTACTTCGACAGCGCTGCATTTCGTACAAACTGCTGTGTCTTCACGGACGCACCGCTGGCCGGGCAAACACGAAATTTGCCAAAAATATTCTCACGGGTCGAATAAGTGTAATAGAACGGGTGAAGTCGACCCAAAGCTTCGCTAAACATCCTTCACACCAACGACATGTTTACAAGAAAATGTCTTCTTAAACAGGTTTTAAGTTGGCTCAAGGCTGCCACATTACGTCAAAGGAGAGACTTATATGTCTAAAGAAGAGACTTAGCGAGCGATGCTAGGTAGAATTTTAAAAGTGACCTTTCGTGACAGCATAAATACGAGGTTTGCTGTTCAAAATCCGTAAATCGCGAATGCATTCTACACCAGCATTGATTTCTAATTGATAGTAGAGGAGCGTCGTTTCCACCTCCGAACCGCGGCACGACATATCAAGCCATTGACGAACACGCAAATCCCCTGCCCGGCAGATAGCCCTCTTTCCAAAGGAAGCCTGATCCATCAGGTTTCGAGTTTCAAGGACGACATAAAACTTCACAAGTCTCGCCTCGGGTCAGCTTAAAGCTGTACTTATCATGTGGTGCCAGAGTTCGCTCGCTCACACGCTGGGGGACGAAAATCGAATGTCGAAAGCAGGCGGGGTATAACCTGCACTGCAGGCCCGGGGGTCATTTCCTCGCGTTGGCGCATTACGCTGATAGAGAAGTTCCCTTCGAGCAAAAGTCAGAATTTTTTGCTAATAGAACAAACGCGACATTGGGCAATGTTACAGGTCTGACACTCGGGTTGTGTCAAGTACACCGAACAAGATAGTTTCGCATGTATAGTTAAGGTTTTTTCTCAAAGATCTGTAGAAATCTTCAAATCACCCGGTCTTGATTACACCTAGAGACCAGGTTTGTGTTGTGTTGATTCTCAACCGTGAGGCACCGCCTAGTTGAAAAGGGATTATGCGAACAACGTTTACGTCCAGCGAACAAATATTGTTGGTGTTGTTGTCATGCCGACAAAACAAAACAACAACTAGGTCACTTAGCCAGGGCGTAATTACTAAACACTCCATTCATGTCTAGACAACCCGTTTCAATACACCGTGTTCTTATATGAAATGACCTCTGACCTCGGCAGGCACTGGCACGGCACCAAAGGCATCCACTCGACTGTGTGCACCGAAAGTTGTCATACATCAGAGTTGTCAAATAGCCACTACAACTTCCTGAGAGACTGTCTGCTAAAACGCTCTTTTGTATGCTATTCACTGAAATCTACGCTGAGGGCACGCTGGCGGGAAGTCCGATGTCGACATAACCTAAATAAACGCTTTTTACTGTAAGCTCTTCTTGTAAGGGTGAATTTGGTTCCCCTAAAATACGAGTTTCAAGTGATACATAACATTTATTGATTCAGGTAATGCTAAAGATGTTCTTATCTTTCATCGAGCCTATTTTAAATTGCTTGTCAAAAAGCAATCTAAGACTTCCAGCTTTTCAGAGATGCAATAATTTTCTGTTATAAAGAGTTTTTGCATCGCAGGTTTAAAGATTTGAATATTTTTGCAACGTGCAGGTTGAAACACATAATCACTAATTACTTTTCTTCCCTCCGTTTTTTCTTAGCAGCTGCAAAACAAGAGGAGGCGCCCCCAAAGAAGGAGGAATCACTCAACAGACCCAGTAAGTATGCGGCGATTTCGTCTCCACTACAAAACTTGCTTAAAGCCCCACTGGCTGTAACTCTTGAAATTTCTTGACCTCAAAATATCTTCCTATTGGCTACTGGTTTTCTCTGAATTCTACCCTCTACGCTCCCCGAAACTAAAAGTCCTAAACTTTTTTCTCACACTCTCTGCTGGAAAGCTTTCAACCATACTCTTAACGAATCAAGATCGAAAATCGGGGATCAGCGTACAAAGTTCAGTACCACAGAAAAATAAATAATCTAATATTTACCGGTATTTGATATTCAAAACGTTTAACTCTATATGGGGAAAAATTGACATTTAAGCTTACTTTTCACAAAACTTAGTGTTAATCTTACTTACAGCTGCTAGAATGATTTCAAACAAGTGGTAAACCAGCAAAGTATTGTGAAAAGTTAGAGTTGGAATAGCCGTCTCCGAAATGCAGCATTTAACTTTTTAATTCATTCGTTTGAACAAAAATTGACTTTAATGTGGCGTGTGCATGGAAAAATAAACATTTCGAATGCAAAATGAAATCGAATATCTTGACCTAAATAAAAGAAAAATTACCGTATGATATTGTGTCTCTTCAAAAAATAGCGCTACATTAGCAACGCTCTTTATGGTTACCCTTGGTGACGTGCGATGGCGCTGTAAGTTATCTGGGCACTACAATGTAATACCACCGTACTTGAAATATTTGTGGTCTCAAACTTAGTAACGAACATTTCGAATTCGTCGTCTACTTTTTATTTCCAATTACAGAAAACACTGAAGAGGCTATATATGAAGCATTCCAGAAAGTTGACACAAATAATAGTGGTTATCTTACCAAAGAAGAAATTAAACAGGCGCTAAAAGAATTGGGAGAAGATGACATTACGGACGAACAACTCGATCAATGTATGGACAAGGTAGACAAAAATGAAGATGACAAAATTAGTTACAAAGAATTCTACAACGCGTGGATTGCTGCCTGCAAAGGTGAGTTGGTCATACGGGTATGGGTATCTGAACCCTTTGAGCGCCAAAGTCGCCTTTACAAAATATACCGCAGTCAAATTTTTGTCAGATTTTTACCAAAATTTCGATAAAAATCTGTAGCTAATTAAAAGTGATAACCATTGCTCCAAAATTATCAAAATAAACACAGAAAACCCATTAAAATTGATAATAATGTTGCACTAAAATTTTAGTGGGAAAATTACAGTACTCAAAGTGCTAAAGGAATATAGTCGCTCTTTTTTACCTTTTTTGTGATGTCAAGAAAACGTGAAATACTTGCATCAATTCACTCTGCGTTCAAAATGACGACGGTGCATTACTGCAAAAGTTTCAGGAAACACCTCTTTGGTGAATACAAACAGATGATTTCGTGTATGATCTCTGGACAAAATGAATTTTCCTGTTCCAAGGGGCCTTTCATGACAAATAGACACAATGTGAGGGTAAGATAGGACAGACAGCACCACGTAAGATTTCATTACAAATCAAGATTAATTACAATTAACACTTAATTAAAGACGCATGCATGAGATTCAAACTTTACGTTAAACTGTGTATGTTCAGCCTTACATGGTGAGAGTTGTGCTCGGAACTTGATAATTTTTTAGTACAGACCGTGAAATGATTCATTGAATTTTTAATACTGTCTGCCAGTGGCTGCCAATAGAGTTGAGGTAGTGCCCAGTCGACCAGTATTTCGGCATGTCTCGTGAAGTCAAACATCACAATCTACTTTTAATATCGAACAAACTTCATAAAAATGATAAAATGTATGTATGTATGTATTTATTTGCAGTCTGAGAAGCAGAAACTGCTTTTGCGAATATTTTAGATATTTTATCCAACTTTTAATTCTATCCAAACAGAGATAAGCAAGAGAGAAAAACTGATGACAGCATTCAAAAACATGGATAAGGATGGAAGCGGACGGCTTTCGAAGGATGAAATCACTGCTGCACTCAAAGAAATCGGTGCCTACGAGGACAACGAGCAAGTTGAACAGATGATCAAAGATGCAGACGCAGATGGCGACGGCAAAGTGAACTACGCTGAGTTTGTCGACATTATTGAGAAAGAAAGTCAACAGTAGGGGACCATCGTTAGAGGAGAACATTTCGAACTTTTAATATTTTGTATAAAATGTTGAAAAAGGAAAAACATGTATATAGCAAATTACACACAAGCTTAACAGACAGATACGAGTTAGTTAACACGTTTACCTCTCACAAATGAAAAAGTTCAGCTTCCAGAATGGAACAAAAAAAATGTGTAAAGGATGAGCGAGAACAGAGCGAGAAGAAAACATAAATTATTTTCTTACAAGAGTGAGACTCC
The DNA here is from genome assembly GCA_001465055.1 of Ptychodera flava. Taxonomy (NCBI): domain Eukaryota; kingdom Metazoa; phylum Hemichordata; class Enteropneusta; family Ptychoderidae; genus Ptychodera; species Ptychodera flava. The sequence continues at coordinate 60,865 of LD347967.1, read as the reverse complement.
AGACACTTCTTATTTTTAAAGGGAAAACGTTTCGTAATGATTTTTTTTATTTTTGTCGTTACTACCTGTTCATGTAAAATTTGGTTTGACCTATTGTAAATACAAACTTTCGACCGCAAACAAGTAGACAGTGCTATCACGGTAAAGATGATGCATTGAGGCTGGTCAAAGATCTAGAAGGTTCGCCCCTCGCCTAACTTGCCGACTATTCCGTCCTAAAATGATATGCGTAGGTCCAAGATATGTTAACCCTTTGAGCGCAAAGTTATTTTTTGTTACCTTTATAAAATACATGCCAGTCAAGTTTTCTTCAGATTTCTGCCAATATTTTGATAAAAAAACTTTAGCGAATGATATGTAATGTCTATTTGGTCCAAAATTATCAAAAGAATCACGAAAAACATCATAAAATTGCTAAAATTTTGGTGGGAAAAAAATTACAGCTCTCAAAGGGTTAACCACATTACAGACGTTTTACTTTGGAGTAAGAGAAGGCGGGCCAGCCAGCGTACCATGCAAAAACTTGTTGTATCCCATTTCTATGTAAATAACAATAACTCTAGATATGTAGTTTATAATTTGGTATTTGATTCCAAATTCCAAATGTCTCTACAATTTTCTTCCAACAGAGGGTGTCTACCACCACTTATCGCGCTTCCCGAATTAATTGGCAATACCTGTTTTGAGGCTGACAATTTTTCACATACGAAAGCGGTTGTCACCCTTGGCTTGCCCAGAGTCCTTGTGAATACCCTTGCCTTGGTTTCATGGAGGGCGCGCTTCCGTTTGAACACGAGAGGCAATTTTACAGTCCTTTTCTTGCCAACATCGTTTGTACATATGTCACATACCATGCCTTGCTATTGACACCTTGCGTTGTAGCTGATAGTATAATATAAAGAAATTTTGGTAATAATTGTAAATTTACCCTTTATACATATTAAAATGGAAGAAATCATGTACATAGTTGCGAACAGTTTTCTTATTTTGTACCGTGCTGAGACCAATGCCAAGTAAAACACAATAACAGTCTTAACGAAAGAGATTGAAATATCCTGTGCGGGAACAATTCAACGAAACTAGAGGGCGCTGTCGGTTTTGGGACTCGACAAGAAAGTCACTTCATTGCGAACAAAAAGTCTAGCAACGGCAAATGGGTCCATGAATATAGAGAACGATGGACGGATGCATAAATAAATTGGTGAGTGAATGAATGAATGAATGAAAAATGGATTGAACGAAATGAATTAAACTAATTAAATGTAGAGTGGATTGCTGGATAATATTAACCTGAAAACGAGTGGAGTGAGTGAGTGAGATAATGAATGGATGAACGAATGAACGAGTGAACAATTGCTGGATGCATGAATGAAGGAATGAATGATTAAAAGAATCGAATAAATGAATGAATACGAACTGACGATAAAATGAATTTGTTTCTCGGCGATGTTGAATAATACCGTATTATTACACACCCTGCATCTGTAACCTATGGAGTTTCGTCGTACAGTAAGTTTCGGTATCAGTAAACGCGGAGTTCAATAACTTTGGGTGGTATTGAACGCTATTTGACCTGGAATGGAGAGATGATTAAACTTTTTTACAAAAATAGATTTTTCTAAACATTCAGCACTTCACAAAGTTAATAGTGGTCAGTCCAAAACCTGTGCATTAGGGTGAAATTATGCTGCATATATGACCGACCTACAGTTTCTACCACGTACACTGGGGCACTGCGCGGGTTTGAATTTCGTTCTATGCGCTTAGCCGACCCGATATTTTGTGAATATAATTTTACATTATTTGACCATATTCGTGACGGTAGTAACACTAGTAACTGTATACTGTCAACTGCATTGCTGTTGTCACTGCTTCATTCTGAAAATGCGTAAAATCGACCTTCAAAAAGTTCATGGACGGTCGTGGCTACAAGACCAGACGTACTGGAAGTCATACATTTACCATTTACGACAGTCAAGTACATTGTTCCGGAATTCTAAAATGTGTAATTCATGTAAATTACTTGAAACACACAATAATGAAAGAATGCATTCTCTGAGTATGACTGAAGGTCTATGAATAATTATTAATATCTAACTGAACAAGTCAAGTAATTTAAAAGCTTGGGAATGCGCTTTTGGTCGAATAAACTAAACACGCATAACCTAAAACTGACTATCAATGACTCTACATATTCTATCGCCCTCCATCGCACGTACGAGAGCAGGCGAAATTCAAGTAACATGGGGGATTATATTTTGTTATCAAAGAAACCAAGTGGTGAGGTGAGTGGAGGTTAGGTTCATGATGTGTGTCGATGAGGGGTTTGTTATTGGTTAACTAGATGGATAGGCCTGCAAGACTGATGATGATTATGTGAACTGTCAGTGCTCATTGATAAAACCAAGGCGTGGCTATGCGATGATCTGCGTAATTATCAAATTCCTTCCAAGACTTCATTCTTACATTCTTTGATTTACTCACACACTCCCCCGTTCATTCAGTCGATTCGAACTTCCACATGCACAACTTTTTCATCCGAAGAGTGCCATTTTTTATCCAGTAACACTTAAACAACTTATTTTCATATATACGCCACATTTTCAATCTTCCTTATTTTTTTTTTCAAAACAGTAAATCAGCTTATTCGGCCATAGTCACGAATTATTATATTTTACTTATCTTACTTATGCCACGACAAGCTAAAATTTCACCGAATTGATTATTTATCTGTATATATCTTTCTATTTATATTTATTTCCATGTCAATCAATATTATGCAACATTATAGTGACAATTTGGTCTGTTTACTCGCTTCCCTATGTTGTATCCACTTGCCTGATGATATACTTAGTCCGGTTCATTTTTGCTCTCACAAAACGAGCTGTATGGACGTCCAGCGTGCTACTTTCTCATTCCCATGTTGTCATTAACACGTTCGGGAAAAAAATCCTACATCTGACATCGCGACATTTAGTTCCTGGACAAAAGAAATCTGGAACTTGCAGACGTTTTCTTAGGGAGGCCAATCTAAAGAAAACGGATATGTCCCCTTCCTTTCGTAAATCTGCACAATGATGCGGAACGCTACGGCAGGAAATTTAATGTCTGAAAGGGATTCGAGGCGTAGTCGCTGTTAATGGGCTTCTCCATTGAAATCGACGAGGAATCTGGAAACCCGTACTCTGAACTGAATATAAACTCGGCGATTTGCAGGGAAAAGGATTCGGTGATTTTGGTCGGATTGTGCCGATTGTGATGCAACGACACTCACCATCATCGATTATTGGCCAGTGAAACGTTTAGGTTAATACATGAAAGTGACTAATATGATGTAAAAGAAAAATAAATCGCTCAGAAAAAATAAACTCTGTTGACGTACACGGAATTCAATAAATTTGGAGAAAACGTATATGAGAAATCTGAATCTTGTCCTTTTTTATAATCTTCAACGGATGACCGGATATTGCGATGTTACATTTAAGTGGTAGATAAACATACTAATGGCCGCTATGAAAATTAAACAGTAACTGATGAGTCAAACTGAGCAGACAATAGACCAAACGGGAGTGATTGCAGTTGATGTGACAGCCACTGCGCCATAAAACATAATATTGGATAAGCCACTAAATCCAATTTATAGAGTATTTAAGTTCAAAACCGACACCACATCGGTACATCCATCACCAACAGATTAGGTTTAATCCTCGGTAATCGAACCTCCACACTTGGAGCATGCACGTTCGCACCGTTAGGCACGGTGTAACAACGGCTCTGCCACATCCCCATTTCTGAAGGCAAAAATTAGGACACTAACTCACCAGGTAACGAACAGAAGCAAAATATAGCTGTTGTATCACAAAATAAATCATAAAATGAGATTATGACTTCACTTTGTCGAAGACAGAACGTCCACATTGCAGATTCTTCATCGCAAACTAGGTCAAGTACGTAACCTTGTCAAGAGGAAATGGCTCATTTATGTCGTTAAAGCAGTACGCGCATTGAACCTGATCGACTCAAACTTTTGCTCAAACTTCCCTCAATAAAACTCTATACCATTCTCTTTGAATAATAAAAAATAAAAATCAGGGTCACGATCCAAAATTTGATACTAGAGAAAGAAATTATTTTATTTACCGACACTTGGAAATCAATATGGACGCCATCCCAGGAGTAATATTTTAAGATTTTAACGAAAACAAGACGGCCATTGCCTTCGTTTACTAGATAAACTTCAAAATGTGCCTCCACAAGCGGTATATAAGAAAAAATATTGACAAAAATGAAATTCAGAATCTCTGTCCCTGAGTCGCATTCTACCTTAAAAGAGCGACTTTAATCTCCTAGCAACAGAGCGTAGGAAAGTTCAGATGTGAAGTTCAATTTGTCAGGTACTTTGAAGAAGTGAACTTCGTGTCAGTGTATTTATCTGTTTTATCGATCTACTCATACAAACATTACCTGACGACATACCCTGGTTAAATGGAACAGGTACACCTAGCATAATGTTGATTTGCATAAGAGGGGTGTTCCAATATTTGTATTTCCATGGCAACAAGAGGGGGGTTAGTGTACGATTCGGACATGGGTAATTTAGTGCAACACATGTAAATTGACGTTTCAGTAAACATCAGAAACATAAAAGTGAAGTATCTAAAAAAACAGCAAATATTATGTTTTAAAAATATATCAGTTATTCTCATTTCTTCGTTTATTCTTCCTATCAGTGTTGCCTCTTTTTCAAATTGGTACTACCTAACTTGAAACTAAATCTCTGTACAAGTACAATAACAAATGTCTGTCTAAAGATCGCGTGAATGCACATGGAACTTGAGTAACAGACATCCTTGATATACTTAATATTTTTCAGGGGTATAAAAACATGATTATTGTTTTTATCGTTGTTACGATGAATATAGGCATAATTCACATGTCGTGAACATATTTGTCTCTCTATCCGTCTGTCTACACTGTAAAAATAGCGGACGCTAGACGCGTCTTTACGCGTTCAAAATGTACGTGTCGGTGTTCAAATTTGAACGGCTAGTGTTCATATTGTTAACACTAGTGTTCATATCATTAACAATGGTGTTCTAAACCTGAACACGTAGTGTTAACAACCATCTCCTTCAAGTGTTCAAAAACTCAGCATCACAGAAATTTTACAATAATGTGAAACAATTACCAATCTTTTGGGGTTTTTTACTTTACAATGGCTATATTAAATTTACTACTGCCTCGCTGTCCGGCAAACATACTCGGATTTTGGTGTAACGAATTTCCACTAAATGAAAAATATTTCCGGTCTAAAATTGCTGAAAGCATGTTTTTTCTAAAAAAGAAAGTATACAAAATAATTTTATACGTTTATTACGTGTTGAAATTTTGAAAATTTGCAAAGAAAATCAGAAAACCATCATGAACGTTTGAATTTTAACACCGGCGTGCAAGAGGCGTTCTATTTCTAAACACTTGGTGTTCAAGTTTGGTGCTTTTTCCTATCCCATGATGCATCAAAACGGAAGTTGCGACATTTTTCTTGTAAGCGCACCCTGAAGTCGTGATCGTGCTGAAGCAAGACCAGAAAGGGTAAGTTTCTCTCCAAAATAGTTAAAGGTATTAGATTTTGAAGCATCTGTATTAATATCCTTCGAAATTAATCGTATTGTACTTTGAAATGGCTTAACTACGTGAAGAAACCGTTTTTCTTTTAGTGGCTGGTATACCAACAACAAGCTGTGAATACGCAGTGGTACTTTGGCCATGGCCTATCGATCGATCCCACTCGGGTCAAGGGTCATTGCAACACAACTGTAGCGATAACCCTTGACCTGAGCGCGATCGATACGCCTTGCATTGTACCGCTACGTAATCACAGCTGACACATGTCTTTTAGTAGAGACAATCGCATGTAAAACATCAATTAAACACCGTAGAGTATGCAATGTATTGTTTCAGCGTATGAGAGTTTGGCTTTTTTATTTTAATCAGTTGATGACAAGAAGAAGCCAATATTTTGTAACAGTATTGAAAAGAGGCACTGTATGTGAAAGTATCCCCTTTTCCTTAACCTAATCAGCTCCTTGTTTTTCATTTAAAGTCTCATCTCGCCATATTACCTATTGTTGCATTTTTTCAGGATGTAAAAAGTTGG
>LD347966.1:196245-209041 GCA_001465055.1 Ptychodera flava | reverse complement strand
TTTTTGATAGAAGGGTGTTAACACCGTTGGTATTTTCCTCTGACAAACTTTACATATAATTTGGCAATGTTTATTTGTCCATTTTACAGTAAATCATTGTATTTTTCTCTAGAAATGCTCAGTGTATTTTTAGAATAAAATAATTTTACTGAATATCAGTGGTCTGTAATGTTAATTCAAGGCTTGAACACCCCCTGAACGCCCAAAATTAACGGTGTTCAACAAGCGCGCATCATGTGTTCTAGCCTTTAACACACTTATCGTTGAACGGCGTCCATGCGTTCGAAAAGTGTTACAGCCCTTTGAACGCGTAAATGCGTTCACTTTTTTGAACACATTTCATGTGCAACTTGTGTTCAGATATGGAACACCATGGTGTTAAATATAACGTCTGATGAACACTTAGCCTTCAAAATCTGCACACGTGAACGTTGGTTGAACACGTAGTGTTAAATTTCTGAACGTCTGGACGCGTTCAAAAAGTGTTACAAAAAGGCGTTTAATTGGTGTTCTATCCTTTAACACTTAACTTTACAGTGCAGGTGGATACACTATAATATAAATATACGACGACGTCATACATATGTAAATGAAGCGAACTATGGTGAATTGAAAGAATATTGGAGCGATAAACATTAATTAATGGTATGCTGGAGGAGAAATTGCATCTTGTCTTGGGAGTTTTACCACAGTACAAGACAACACATTCAACATCAGGTTGAAGCTGAGGCGCTGCGGTCTCCAGTTTGTCTGTTGGTAGTAAATTATTTCCTATAAATTAAATGTTAGACTAAATTTTTAAGTTTAAAAAACAAATTCATCAATATTAAAATTAATATAACTACCACGGATACCTATCGCAAAGCCTAATGAGACACTCGTCATAATTTTCACCCATGCTATAAACACAAGCATTATACAGATTTACATTATACAGATTTATCAGTGTTCAGACACAAATAAAGTAAACACTATCAACAATGCATACACAATTTGATGAACCTATTTTATCTGCACGTTTTATCAATTAACGACTGGCTTTAAGCTATTTGCAATTACTTCGTTCACATTTTAGGTTACTTACGCAATGTATGTTAAGTAGCGATTACGTTTACGATTTTATTTTAATCTGAGTCGAGTGGGCGAAACAAGGAAAGCTAGTAGCTAGTAGCCTCCCGACCTAGAGTATCGATGTCAATGGTTGATACATCATACTCGAGTTTATTTTCTGTAGAAAAATAAATCAAATTTCAATGGGCTACACAAAGTTTACCTCAGCATTTACAGCAGAAATATATGTAAGGAATTTCTTCCAAAAATTGTTTTTGATTTAGGTACATTTTCTGGGATTAGTAACACTTTGTATTTCTTGCACAATCATTACTTTTAATGCAACTTATGACGGTCTTTGTAGTATATTAACAACATTCTTGTTGAAATGACATTGAACGGCTACATTATGGTAATTGCAGCACAGTGTTTGCTTGTATTTAATAAGTGAATTCTTACCAGGGAGTAAAATATGTATCTGTAAGTGAGCTCATGCTATTGCACGAGCAATTTAATATGTATTTTTGGAAAAAACGCTTGGAGTGTGATCTGAAACTATGTAATTACACACATGCAAACTTTGACAACCTATCATCCGTTTCTCTATCAAGCCACTAATCCACCTATCAAGTCATTCAACCATCCTTCCACTCACCATTAATCTATGCATACATTTATACATACATCCGAACTTGTGCTTACTTCTATTCTGTTAATCAGAAAGACAATACCAAGCCAAACTCTACATCATAGTCATAAGTTACATAGTTACAAGCTTGATATAACAAACACAACAGCACAGAACAAAATAGACGACCAAATAATCACCGACAGCAAAGTCAAATTAGTAGAAAATAAAATTATGGACCTCTGGTAAAGACGACCGAGAGGTAATGTCAGGAGTTTCGGAAATAGGACCATTCTGTCCCACATGTGGCATAAGCCATATATAAAGATAAATGCCATCATTGATCATCCGTTTAAGTGATACATTATACTTATTTATCAGTTCATGGTACCTGCGAAAAAGCCTTTTAATGTAGAGACAAGCCTTTTCTTGAGTGACCTTGATTAACAAACATGCAAGAGAAATTGTTGTGCCTCTTCACAAACACACCACAATATGTTGTGAAAGTCAAATTGTTTATTTTAGGGAAATGCATTTAAATTTCTTCAATAACAATCAATATCACAGTTGGTCAACATGTAACTCCTTGACACTAAGCTTACAAACATACGTAAAATTGAACTCTTGTGATGCCTACTCAATAATTCTGTACATAAACCTAGTTTGTATACTTTTCTATGCTGTGGTTGACAAACGTCAAGGCAATGCAAAGAACAAAAAGTGACAATGCACGAGGGAGTTTCCTAGAGGAAAATTGAGTGTGTTTGCTGAGTGCAATGTTTTCTGTCGCATGAACCTAAATGTATTTCCCTTTGACAAAAACTTGCTGTTGTATCTATGACATCAAATATCAAAATGACGAATCATTCCCGTCTTAAACATTAGCCCTATGTAAATATTACTGTATTTGAAAGCCTAACTTGTTTAATTGGTTGGACAGAAAATGTTAATGTTGCGTACCTGCAAGATCGTTCCATTAAATAGCCACTGAGCGAACATAACGTTTCCAGTGGTGAAGCAAAGTAGTACTGTAGATTGTGTTGAACGGTCCAAGTGATATTTTAAATATGTTTCAATCTGTGGTAAAACATCTTAAATAAAACAACAGAAGGATCTTAAAATATACAACGTTATCATGTCCTTTAAATATACTATGAATTCCAATAATCCATGCTTGACCGTCGCAATGTATGTGATCTGACGATGCAATTACGTTTGTGGAAATTAAAATTCTAATGTCAATTTTAATGCTTATGAGCAAGGGGATTCCGAATACCTTCAAAACTTTGTTGCTCTTAATTCAAGAGAATATAAGACAGAGCAAAAATATCTTCGGAGAACTTCCGTTCAAAATCGGAAACACTCTCTCTCTCTCTCTCTCTCTCTCTCTCTCTCTCTCTGTTCATGTAACAGGAAGCCAAATATAGAGACCATATAATTGGTTGGATAAATATAGAGCGGTATTGCTAGTTTATTTTATCTACGAGTTTTAAATACTGTTGGTCTAAGTTAGGCCTATATTTCTCTAAAAGCTTGGAAATGCATAAAAGTATTAGTAATCGTGAAATCTATCACTTTAATATAATTAAATATTGACTTCATCGCTTATTTTTAAATGGCAATTTCAAAGGTCAAATTTTAAAAAAGGGCAACTTTGTATAATTATCTGAAAGAAAAACATTATTGTCACGATCACACTGCGATATTTCCCGATTATCTGGCAAATCAAATAGTATACGCATATTTGTATCTATTTGTCTCCGGCAAATCACACAAAAGCTAACACGTAACAGGAGGCCTTTGATTGCATGAATCACGTCCTTGTCACGCTCATGGCAATTTCAGATGCATCAGCTGGGGGCTGCTGGTATCGTTGTCTGGGACCGCAAATACAATTTAAAACCTGCAAGAAAACAATAATTTTACGTCATAGATTACTTAAAAGGAGACTTTTATTCATTGAAAACTTTTCAAAATGTTATTTTCAGAAACGTCATGAGATTTCGGGCAAAACATATCCAGTGGAAGGCTGCAAGTATTCTTTCACATTTGTTTTGTGTAAAGCAGGTCTGAGTCGTTGTAGACATGATATTTTTATCTTGGCTTTTTGAAAACAATTTATGAATTGTCATATTTCTGATAGAAGAACGTTCCATCTGTTTCTTTTAAGCTGAGAGTGACACTTATTACGTTCCACTATTCCTCCTTTGCTAGAAGCATCTTCATTTAAATGGAATCCGTATTGTCACATTCGGTATATTCTCCTCCGGACCTGATCTCACAGTACGGTACGGGGACATCTTGCGAAGACATCATAGTCCGTGACGACCGTTCGGCATAATCACCATTCTAAAAAGCGAATACATACATTTTTTCTGGCCGCGACCACTCCACACTCTGTACACTTCATAAAACGTTCGCACACAGACACATACTTACTAATACACATCGGACGTATAACTTTGAGTCAAATTTTCTCCTGCATTTTTAAAATAAATGCGAACATTTTCCTAAGTGCAAAACTTCACTCTTAAACCATAACTATATGAAGTGATTACCTTTTCATATCCGATGATTTTAATGATGCACCCAATCACAAATAACAGTGTTAAAAGAAAACCAAACAGCATGACCCATGTTAAAGTATTGAAGATCGGGCATGTACAAAACGGTATGGCTGAAATGAAATAGATACATTGGTTAATGAATGCAATACATTAAACTGCTTAATATGTCATGCTTCCAAAGTAAGCAATTCATAAGAAGCCGTAGATTTAAATCTCTCTCTCTCTCTCTCTCTCTCTCTCTCTCTCTCTCTCTCTCTCGTGTGTATTTCACGTGAATGATTTTTCAGTGTCCAGAGAATGAATTGAGTTGCTGTTCTTGACCTAATTCATAATCAATATTTTTTTCACAATTTACAAGAGGCATCGACGCTCATTGTCAGGCTCCGCGTGTAGCCTAGGATCCTCGCAAGCGTGCATGTTTGTAATTGCCGGGAAGTATTACACAATATAAAAAGGTAATCATTGGTTAAAAAAAAAACATTTTAGTCTCGTGTGTGAAAGGTCAACGTGGTCTGTGTCTGTGCTCAATTACCCTCCTGTTTGCTTCAAAGGGGTGACTAACTGGCACCGTGTCTTCAAACAATAGTTATCCATCTCTGCAAACACCACTCCCCCTTGGTATGTTTTCCTTACAAATTAGGAATATGTCTTACCGAAGACCAGAGAGAATTCTGTGTTTTTCTAGCCATTGATTAAATGAATAAATGATTTTGGCTGATCAATGCATTCTGCTTGTACTTTAGAAGAAAACGTGTGAAATGAACATGCAATTGTTGACAGACAGGATGAAAGACCTGTAATTCTATGAGTCATGAGTACTCGTGTCATGTTTGTTTGTATGTGTACGTAAATTTGATGTTTATCAATAAACGACCGCAATTACACTTGATAGAGATCTCAACTGACATAAATCTTATGATACGGTTGTATCAGACCTACCTGTACCATTTTTTCCTAAGGTAGATACATCACTAAAGGTCTTATTTCTCTCTATAAAAGGAATTGTTGAGAGAGGAAAACAAATTTTATTTTTTGATATGTTAAGATTAAACATTGAAGTTGTTGCACATCACTCGATTTCTGTCGACTTCTTTTAGAACACCCAGCAAGCCTATATATATATGTACTCTGCAAAACTATTTTTATGTCGTAATTTTCGTCGTATATGGCGGATTTATTAGTGAACCCAGTGACGTTGATTTATGAAACATTCAAACACTTGTGAACGTTATGTTTATTCTTTTACAATAATTCGCTCTCTACCCATCTATTTACCGCTTGTCTATCTAGCTGTATGTATCTATGTCAAGTTTGTGGTTGTGAATTTACCAATTTTTTATCAATCATTAAGTGAACAAACACTTATTAAGAAATCGAACTCACCCGAGGGAATAGTTGCACTTTCTTCTGTTGTCATGTCCGGGATATCTGAATAAATTTACAGGATATCATAAATTAAAAATTTGATTCTTGTGTAGCAAATAGTGTAAAAAGTATGTCTACATCCGATCTGTCAATCTGAACCAACTCACAAGATCATTTTGTTATGGAGATTTGACTCCCACATTTCTTTTGGAGCGAATGTTGTGTCCACGGAAAGCACAACACGTGAAGAAGCAAGAGTGGCTAGTCTTTTACAGTATGTATCCAGTCAAGAAACAGAAAAAACAATTTACAACCGAGATTACATCTTATATTTTTACAAGATTACACGAAAGCGAATTTAACAAATTTATTAGAAAAATCTGAAAATTCACCTTACCTGATTCTGATATGTTCGTTTTGCCGAGCAACTTACTCTCTTTCAGGTCAGGGATTATGCAAGAGTATTGACCAACATCATGTAGTCCCAAATCCGATATTGATAATATACAAAGCATGGGGTTTACTTTCCAAATTGTATATCTGCCGCTATCCTGAAATATGTCACGTGGGTTGTATCAATAGCCACTTTCAACATATCATCACAAATGTTATAAAACAACATGGAAGCTTCTTACATTCAATAGTGGCAAAAAGAACGAATAGAACGGCAGTTAAATCGAAGTTGCTGATCGTTTCAATCCACTGCATCAGCAAACTTAATTTTTGTTTCATGCTGCAATGATTGTAAGAGCTGATGCAATTTGCTCGTAGTATATTACGCATGTCATTCTCTTGCATAAAAATCCTACACTTGTTACATTAAGCAAGTGACCGATAAGTCAGAAACTTTGTAGAAAAGTTAATAAAATAATTATGAAATTGACGTAACAGCGTAAAAGGGTCTGATCTTTTATGGCGTCCACATACATACACAGTGGATGACATGACGAGTTTGCATTTCATTGGTATGTAAATAACCATAGAACAGATTGTATATAGAAGTGTTGTCTTTACGAACACAGCACAGAAAAATAGAGGGGAGAAGTGGACACAAGAAAGGGAAAAAGGGAAAACACCATTATGTAACATCTTTGTATAAGAAACGTAAGAAATAAACGGTGTTATCTTTGAATACTTCGAGCCTCTACGCTGTTTCTATATCCCGACCTTCTCTCGCGTGGCAATTCCCCGAGGGAAGATAATTGCCAATGGTAATACACAGTGACAGAGTCCGAAAATGCAGAGCTAGCCCTAATTGGAAAAGTTAATACTGTGCGGAGGAAAAACAAGCACGATGGATGCAGCCCAGAACAAAGATTTAAATGTGATTGAATGACTGCACGGCATTATATCACAGCCAAGTTTGCAGGACAACAGAACATCGCCTCTAAAAACGGCGATTGTTTAGAACCAGGCATCTTCTGCGGTATGAGAATACTCTACGATGGTGGCAGCGCTACACTAACTTTGCCGATATTCGATGCTGCTATGATAAAAAGACGAACATGCTTTGGCCTGTACTGATCAGATTTAGCCGAGAGGTGTCTCCTAAATTTACCTGATGATAAACGGGGCCACGTGGTGACAGAATTCTTAGGAGGGACCTTCCTTAAGCGATCTTATAAGTACGGTACAGTATGGCTGTACGATCAGATGCTTTTCAAATTGAAACAGCGGTCTAACCAGACAGTCGACCAATGCGCATCACTGTTACAGCTGAAGGTAGAGAGAGTCCGGAACACCCAGAACTAATCCTCTTGTACTAAATGAATAGACTGGTACCTCCCTTACAGGCATTGCTATCAGGAATGGAAGCCATCGATTTTGCAATCTGAGACAGCAACAGCAACCAGAAGAGTCACCAGAGAATGCAAAAGAAATCGTCGGACAACTAAAGGGACGAGCAAAAGAAATGTCGGACATTAAATCTAACATATACGAATAATAGTGAAAAAATGATTCACAACAGACAGGCAATCATAATAAAAGGTGGAAACAACTTCTTGGGAGAAGAGACCACCTGGCAATATGTAACATCTTTGTATAAAAAATAAACGGTGTTATCTTTGAAGACTTGGAGTCTCTACGCTGATTCTGTATCTCTTCGTCCTCTCGCATGGTAATTCCCGACGGATATGTCAATGGTAATAACTATACATTAACCGTTTAAAGTCTTGTGGGTGCATATTATTCTGATGCACTGTGATTATACATGAGTCAACCAGGTTCCGAGTTAGAAACAGATGAAGACAAATAAATACTTCAATCAACATCGAATGATCTGATATTCGAGATGAGATTTAATACGGGCTGTGGACAATGGGCAAATAGATTATAAGTCCAACAGATATCTTAAAATTAAGTGACCATACATGTAGTAAAGATCTTTTACCGAACCCCGGCGCAATATTCAACAATGCCACCAAAATGATTGTTCTTAGCAGCTTTAACCTATTTAAGAAATTCTGTATAGTTTTCTGTATATCTCACGGTGAAAGTCCCAGTCAGATTTTTTCCACACTCTCTCACCATTTACACAACTTCCTATGCTTCTATGAAGGAATTAGCAGTCTATATTACAAGTTACGGATCAATCTTTTCCGTTTAATCTCCCACCAATCATATCAAGATAAATCACGTCACGTCAGGAGAAATAAACTAAGAAAAACTATAGATATTAGGAAGAAGTTTATAGACTCCGGAAGGTATGAATGTTATAGTTGCAAGTTGATGATGTGACATGGTATAAATGCTGATAATATGGAATGATATACATCTTTGCTGTAATGGACCTTATTTTGGCCTTTTCTTTGACACTTCATGCAACCTTGATCACTCGTTCACACGCTATGTTAACCGAAACTTCTGACGTAATAGTATTGAAAGCATCCAATCAATATGTCATCAATTTGCAAGATGCTCAGGCAGTGTGGCAAATCTTTCTTCTGCACGTTCAGTGTTATTATAAGCACAGAGAGGGGAGCCCGATTAATGCAAATATACATTATGTGAGGAATGTAGAAGATTCCGGAAAAAAATCAGAATGGGTCACATATATCGACCAATTTATATTCCAATATTCCTTCTTTGTGCATCAGTGTAACTTTTGCTGTTCGAATGGTTTTTCCACTTACCTTTATGTGGGTGCCGTTGTAAAACCATTGTGCCGATAGAGCATTCCCCGTAGTTACACAGTGTAATAGAGCACTCTTATGATGAATCAACCGAGATACTTCAACTCGTGGCATGTCTAATTACAAACAACGAAACCACATCAAATATTCTTTATTTTCCAGGTATGTCCAAAAATTAATATATTTGATCGCGATCACACTAATATAACGAGTAAATCATTCAGTGTATTGTTGCTCGAGAATAATCCATGTTTTACTCACTTTGAAGAATGAGAGAAACGTTCCTCTCTTCATTCGTACTGCACTCATCGTGTATAACACAAGTAAAAGTGCCTGTGTCTTCCACTGATACGTTGGATACTTGTAACAATAATGTCTTTCCCTTATCAGTAATATTCTGGACGACGGCGTATTTCTTGCTGTTCTAAGTTAAATTATAATAATTCCTATAAAAACATTTTGCTTTCACTTCAATGGCAAAAAAATGTGCATAAACACATTTGGGCGAGCACAAACACTGGTGAAGACATCATTAAAGATGATACAAATGACATACTTATACATAACCTATCGAAAGCGGCATCACATACATACACATCTATCCGGATCCAACTTGCCGCCAAGTAATAGACCTATATATGCGCAAGTTGGTATGATCGTTCGACTACGTAAACTTTAAATTTTGTTAAGATTTACCTGAAGAGATTTTTCTCCAAATTTCCACGTACTGTCAATGGCACTATCGGACACGTGGCATGACATTTCAGCATTATCCCCCAGATAGTATGGGTGTTTCGATACTTTTGCTTCTACAGAATATTTTTCTGCAGACAATGAGGAATGAATGGAGATTATTTTCACCAATAGACACCAATATTGCTATGGAAACTAAACATATATTTGCAGCCACGTGGTGTTGGTCATTTGTATAAAAGATATATCAGGCTTTTAACGTAAAACAATTCATGAAAAAGTTATTTTTAGCTATGTGGTTTGCTAGTAGACTAGGGAATGATCCTCTGAGCTATGTAGCTAAATTAGCACTTGTTATGCTGTTATTGTGCAAAAAAAATTAAAACATTTTATTTGGGGTTCATTTTTTGTGAAAGTTCATCTGTGTTTGGATATTGTACTAGTTACGTTCAATTTTAGTCACAGCATTAAGTGGAAAATTATGCCTCCAGAAATTTTCGAACAACCACTGCGTCCTTTATCAGCTAGACTAATGCTGGAAAACGTCAGAGCGCACGTGTGTAGGATCTTAACATGTTTTATGTCAATGGAATGATCCGGACTAGTCTTATGAATGTGGTGTGCCACTTCCGAACTCCTCGACAAGCTGGACCGTCTGTGTTCACCGAATCTGGCCTTAAAAATGCGTCCAGTCTCTCCGATGTATGAATCACTGCAGGAGGCACAAGGAATGAAATACATGGAGTTCACAGTGCCTTCCTTTTTGAATTTATCCTTGGGGACAATCAGACTTTGTCTAAGAGTATCGATAGTCTAAACTTAACTGGTGCAATATCCCAGCACAAATGGACTTTCATAAAAGTTAAAGTACAGAAACAGATAAATACGTTACCAGTAAATATATGCATAATTAGTTAATAATCAATGTATTCCTTAAGTAAATTATAAGCAAAGTCTGTAATCCCGGATTTGCAATGTGTGCTAATATTCCTAAAAATGCAACTGTATGATCACATACATTAGCTAGAAATGGATTTAACAATAAAGGAGGTAATTGTCAATGGTGCTTCTGAATTGATCTTGTATTGTTTCAGATTTGTGCTAAATTGTTAAAGCCCCCACTCAATTATCAGATTTATCTAATATAAATATTATTTCCTTGATAAAATATTCAATGGAAAACAAAAGAATGACAAACTGTTAATGGGCTGTTGACACATTTGCTAATGCGAGAACCAGGGATTGAGAAGGGCGCCTTTAAGTAGATTTGCATCGTATCAGTGTCTACTGACTACTTAAACTTTATGGTTTTCATAAATTCAAAAACCTGCTTGAGGGCCTCAAAAAAGACCTTTAACTAGGGGATATGACAAGACCCTTGCTCTTTTCCCCATGATTGGAGGTAGTCCGGCTGGGGGATCAGAAACTGTAGAACAGTCATGTTTCATTCTTCACTGAGGCCCTCAAGTCGGTTTTGCCCTTAAGGGGATCAAGATGTGTTTCAAGCCTACCAATACTCTTCAACAAATTCTTGTTGCCTACCAAAGATAAATCTAAAAAGGAAGACACTGTGAACGCCATCTATCTCATACCTTGTCCGGATCATTCCATTGACATAAAACATGTTAAGATCCCACACAAAGATCAACGTTGGTTTGAACGAGGTGTCAAAGAGGCTATCTACATCCGGGCCCTGCAAACGTCCCTAAATAAAGATGGGTCGCTATCATTTACCTTAGATCTATACCAAGATCGTCAGAGCCCATGTGCGCTCTGACGTCATCCAACATTAGTCCAGCTAATAAAGGACACAGTGGTTCTTCGAAAATTTCAGGGGGTATAATTTTGAACTAAAGTTTTAACTTAACTAGTTGGATTTTACTGTTACAATTTGGAGGGTCTAGGGTGTGGGCAAAGCAAAACATTTCAGAAAATTGGCAAACATGCAAACATCATAACAGAATCTTTCTATCAAACGTGTAACCTAAGAAGAGAGGATTTGTCAAACCATGGCATTCAAGAAGTTGGTTAAAGATCCATCAAAGAATCGCAAATTGTGTGAGACACGATGTGTTATTTATTGACGATCATGTACTGCGAAGCAAAGCAGTATATATCAATTGGTGGTATTTTCAATTTTTTACAATTGGCGATATTTTCTGACAAAGCCCAAATTTTACTCTATCGCTCCGTACTTTTCACCTAATGATAATATATTTTAGGTAATTGAAGACACTGATTTTGAAACATGGCGTCAAACAGTCATAGGGAAAACTCCAAAATCTAGATTAGGACTAGCCTAGCCTAGCCTAGTCGAACCCCCTAGAACCCCCAATACTATGTATTGATATCAAATGCAGATATATTGATATAGCGTCTAATATGTACGGTATACATAATTCCTTTCTTTCGACTAGTAAAGAGATGTTTTCATTGCTTCGACAAAGTTTGTGTGCGATATAATATAGTGAGTGTACGAGCGTGAGTGTTTCATAAACTCTACATCGCTTGGAGTGGTCGTGGTCAGGCAAATGTAACAGCTTAGCCGGGTTAGGTGAAGAAAAATAAATAGTTTGTTTCT
This sequence comes from Ptychodera flava, assembly GCA_001465055.1. Classification (NCBI taxonomy): domain Eukaryota; kingdom Metazoa; phylum Hemichordata; class Enteropneusta; family Ptychoderidae; genus Ptychodera; species Ptychodera flava. Next base: position 197,023 of record LD347966.1, on the reverse strand, counting down.
AATCTTAGACATATTGCAAAAAAGATGACACGGTGTTCTCAATTTATTTATTCTTCAAGTGACAAGAACGTGCAAAAACATGAAAATAAAACAGGAATCCACGCAGAGATAAATGCACAGCAGTCTTCCTTTAGTATGAATATTAGTGTCAGTTATTTTGTTTACATTTCTATTTTATACAGAACCGTGTTATTCACTATCGTCGCGTACTTTTTAGGCTTCCTCATGACCAGAAAAAAAGGATGCTGCGGCGGGTCTGAATTGACGCGTGCGAGGATGAGAAACAAACTTTTTATTTTTCTTTGCATTATTGAACCACTCTTTTTTAGAGATTGGGAATTTGGTCGAGCGGTTCTGTCTATTACCTCTTCGCTAGGCGACTAGATGCCGTATGTTGTAAGTTCGAATCATTTGAAAACAAGCCGATTCCTTGTCGTATTATATTAAATGATAGATATCATTTTTTTTCTTTATGGAACGCTGCTTACAAGGTGGTGTTTTTATTGCTAACTTCAAGGGTTTGGCTACGCAAGGTTAGGCTTGGCTAGGATTGGCTAGAATTCGCTCGACTCGGCCTGGCTGTTGGACTTTTCACAGTCAGTGTCAAAGACCGATCTCTCCGTTCTGCTGGAGGGACTATACATATTGCGCATGCAAACTAGCTCTACTTCATATATATATATTGTTATGTAGGTCATTCCCCCCACACTCATCATGACCTGAGTTCAATTAGTCTAGAACATTCTCAAGGTCACTGCCCTTGATGACCTCACAACCT
>LD347966.1:168828-182503 GCA_001465055.1 Ptychodera flava | reverse complement strand
AGGGCTCGTTTTTACATTAGACTTAACAGGAGTATTAATACCTTGATAAGTGCAGTCATGTCTGATTATATTAGAAGAGAGAGTAAATGGTGGAAAAGGGTGATGTCAACAGTATTTTAATCATTAACTTTGGTTTCCCATTTTTGTCGTATTGCTATTTTGGCATTTTATTTGGTTTGCTGTGACTTTTTTTTGTTTCAATCGATTGTAACTTTTGTTGTTGTTATTTTTTATACTTTTCTTCTCTGAGCTGGCTCTCGAAATAAAGTTATTATTATTATGAACTGCAGTTCTATGCTAAGGTTGCCCTCTTTGACCAGGCTCAAATGCCCTCCGTCAGCAAATAAGTCCGTTGTGAGATCAAAGGCAAACAGTGTGTATCCATTGTCGTATTCAAAGCAATTGATATCAATTCCTTCATCTCGACCTATTTCGTCAGTTCCAGTAAACAAGGAATAGTTGGCCATAAGAAAATCATTGACCGCAGGCCCTGGTGATGCCAATTTTTGGAGGTTTGCTTGGAATTTGTTTTTCACCGACACTCAGGACGAGTGATTTCATGTCATAAAGTTTGAAGTTAAAAGAATTTTTCTTGTATAAACCATTAAAGGCATTGTTGTCCACCAGACCCCAAGACCACACATTTATGTAGCTGTCCCAGAAAGATGTGATCTTTGTTGAAGGACATTGTACCTCGAGTAATGGACAGAACTTTCATCCCACAACGATGAATGGGATACTTGGATGGTCCCTGTTTTAAAGCTTCTGCATGGCCCAGCTGTACCAATGGACTTAGATTATTTTTCTGACCAGCAATGTAGCTTCGGTGACCGCTGCTTTGAAGTTTGCATTTTATGAAGAGCTCACAAGGGAGAAGGCATTCTTCCAGCTATTGAGTTTAAGATGTAATTCAGCACCATTCATTAGATGCCTGGGCTGAAAGAAGAGATCCAAATGGATTGGTTCGGCCATATGGACAACTTGACTGAGGGACGTGAAAGCATATCTGCTTTTCAGTCCCTTGTTCACTTCACCACCTTCTTCAGTGGGGTCCACTCCATCCATTTTCAAGTGATAGTCCTTGAAGAATAGGGCAGCACCAATATGGGTGTCTTTGGCCTCATTCCCATAAGTTAACAACGTCTCCATCATAGCTCGGTATGGGTAAGTAGGGGAAGAGTGGGATATCATATTGCCATTGAGGTTACATCTACTTTGCTGAACACTGAATGGAGCTACAGATTGACATTGCCCACTGCTGCATCTGTACCCAGGTAACTACCATCAGCTTTTGTAATCTAAACCTTCATCACAAGGAGAGTTGAGAACAAATCTATGTAGTCTTCCCCTGAGCCTGAAATCACAAATTTGATGGGTCCCATCTCAACAATGTGGGTCAGGAGATGCACTCCTGCCCATAGTTCCTTTTCCACACTGGTCTGAGTTGAAGGAACTGTGAGCAAGTCAAGTTCACTGTTGGTACATTCACAGGAATGTTCATGAAGAAATACCATGATCAAAAAAAACATTAGTCAAAAATGTCATGAGATCTCTGTCATTTTGCTTTGGAGGGAATGACTCTTCGGCGTGGTGCTCTGCATTTTATACAACCACCAGGGGGAACTTTTTCAAACCCCTTCCTCCTATTAGGACTTTTCCAGCTTTCACCAATCCCCTTTTTACAGAACACTTCACGTTGCGTCCACTGAGTGCATCACCTTCAATGTTGAGTCCTGTTTTCAACACCTGTCTCCCTAGGACTTTGGCACCCTGTTTCAGCAGCGGTGTCACTGCATGGAAAGATCTTCAAAGAGACCACCTAAGCCATATCCTCGCTGCGCAGCTGCTCCCTGGAACGATGCTCCATTTCCCACCTGATCCATGTAAACTTCCTGTATGTGACTGGGTTGCTTTCATAGATTTTACGTCTATAAGGCATAGTTCAGGCTACAACAGTGTAAGGCGTCATTTTCAGAAGGCTAGTGTCACGATCACTTTCCCACTCTGGAATGGTACTCTCTGACCAGTGTCGTCTCTATACTATCTCTTAGGGGAAGAAAGTATGGAGTGTGGAAGGTGTGGCTGATTGTCTGTCCGCGGATCCCTTCCACATTTTCTATTCTCAACAGGGGTGCAAAGGTATCTCCCAGCAACTGGTCGTCCACCAGATTGCGATACGCATAGAGAGAAGAGAGCTTTCAAACACTGAACATGAAGGGGTATTACTCTATGGTATTTGGATAAATCCCATGATTTTAGCCAGGCCTGGAAGAAAGTGGAGGCTGGTACCCTCTCTGACATCAGCGGTTACTTTCCTGAACACTGTGTCGAAAGTCAACAGGACATCTTCGGATAATTCTCGCTCTCTCAAAGTGGTCAGTATACTTTCAAATTCATCATAGTAACCTGCAGGTATTTTGACAACTGTTTTTCTATGATCCTGATCATCATACATGAGAACGTTTCTGCCCTCGACCACGGTGTACCAAGAGAAAGGGTAGTGTATTTCCATCAAAGCCACTTCCCAATTACCCTGGAGGGAAATGTGCTCTGGTAATTTCACACTATAGCCTGTCACTTCATTGTCTGGGAAAATCTCCAGGGATGCATTGCTTGGTAACATCATGAAGAAGGGGTGTTCAGCCATGTTGACTGTCACTTTCCAAATGTGGTGTTTGACCTGAGTACATCAGTGTTATATCTTTGCTAAATCTTTCATCCAGCTGTTAAACTTGGCTGGCCAACCGTACCACTTGACTAAGTATTCTTTCTTTCTCCTTCTCTTTTTCGTCTTGAGTATTTTTTCCATCCTGAAGACATCATCATCTTTCTTAACATTCTTTGCAGTTCTTGCTCATAGAATGTTCCTTCTAACATTTCTCCATCGTAATATTTCAACTTGTTCAAGGGTGGTCGATCATTGATCCGTCCTGATATGGTGAAGACTTCTTCAGTCCAATTGAGAAGGTAATCCTTCTGGAACATTCGTTTGGCTTTGCTGATTCTCACTTGCTCACCAAAGCCGTATTTGAATTTGATCGTTTTGGATTCATAGTCACTGTACAGTGTGTCCCACACTTCTTTTCGATTGGTCTTGTTTTAAAGAAGCAAGTTTTCTCTTGATGCTGCGGTGTCAGGTGTTGTTGTAGGAGTACATCAACTGAGGAAGTGTGGAGATGTAGTTCAGAGTGTTGTTTCTGGTGAAGTATTCCACAATTTAGTCTTCAGGGTAGGGTTGAAACGCTCAACCTATGATGCTTTTGTTTCGTTTCCAGTGAAGAAGAAATGAACGCCTTCATTCTTCAGTAATTTTTGAAATATGTGATTGATATAATCTTTACATTTGGTTCGTTTGCAGTTTCTCTTTTTTTCGTCCACTTATAAAACTCTGTTGGAAGGCTGACACTAGGGTAGTTCCACGTACATCAGGACAGGACACGATGTCAATACATGTTAGGATGTATCGATATCCTCTTTTGTATTTTGCCAGTGAACTCAAATCAGCAAAATCGGCTGCAACTGTTGATCAATACCCATGATTACTTTAGCTCTTGGAAATTTCCACCCAACAGGCTTGAACATTGTGTAAGTGTCATGACGTTGCATCCATTCCCTGACTTGCTGGTGTGAGATTTTCACCCCTTTTCTCTTGCAGCACAGTAAACAGCATCGATTCCTCCAAAACTTGCGGAATGACCTAGATCGTAAAATGCCTCTCTGAGATAATGATTAAAGTCCTTCGATTTGGTCGCATGTTTTATGTTTCATGACGATGGACCCAGAACAGCAGGCACACAGGCACCTTATGCCTCTGAGAACATCATTTACAGAAAGAGATGGGGGACAACACTTCATTACCACAACCTCCTGTAAAATTACCAGCAGCAGAATGGACACTATTGTTTTAAAAATCGATGCAACTCTTTGGACGATTCCGAGATCTTCGTGCTGCTCAAATGACAGGAGGCACCTTCCTCTTCTTGGCAGACGGCTGTACAATGATCACTTTATGTCCACCATCACTGCCGTCCTTGTGAAGTAATCCTTTGGATTTCTTCAAAAACTGGATCCAGTTCCATCTGTCTGTTTCTGACCAGGTCTTGCAAAATGTTTATGGTACACAATACCTGTGCAAACTGCTGCCATCCCTTGGGAGTGAAAGTTTTCCTTTGATGTAAAACATTATTGACAAGATCTACCATATGGGTGCCTGGCACAGGACTACCATCGTACACCAGCTCCCCTTTCTCATTCCAGTCAATGAGATTGTTCTGTTTCACTTTCTGCAGGAGAAGTTTTGCTTTTTTCTTCATCGATGTTGGTACATTTTCAATGATATCCAACTGTATCCCATCTGCTGGCTTTTCCTCATCAGCCCTTTCCCCTTCTGTGCTTAGGTTTAATAGAGACACGGAAGAGAAAGTTGCAGCCGAAGAATCGCTTTTCACCTCAGATAGAATGATGCTGGTTGTCACAGGTTCCTTCCTTTTGTCAACGAAAGCCCTGTACTGCTGAAGAGTCTGTTGATATAGCTTAGCTTTTTCATCGTCAGCTATATCTGTTCTTCCTCAGGTCTGTTGCATCTCCCATTCTAACGAGGACAATACGTTGGTGACAGGATGTGTCGTCTATTTCTGCTGTAATTGTATTGTATCAAGTAATTCCAGCGGCTCAAGTGTCATCTTCTTGGCGTGGTCCATGGGCATGGTGACCGTCACTTAAACAGGAGATTTCCATGCAGGGAGAGGACAGGTCCCAAAACAGCAGAGAGAAATCCTCCTTTCAGAACCAGTATTTTCTTCTTCTTGGACATTTTAATCTTTCTACCTGACAATGTGCAAAGTTGATGTTTGTATTTGCTCAGTTTCTTCTTTTGACTCGCTGTCAGTGGAACACTCCCCCTCAGGATATTCAAACACCACTCGCAAAGACAGCGAACGACTTAGTTACTGACTCCTTCAATAACTCCCCTCTGTTATTTTGGGTTGCCTCTTGCTAACACTGACAGAAAATCGGCATGCTTTCTCATTCGCTGAGACATGATAAATGATGACATTTCTCTCCGTCATATCTGTTTTATGTTTTTCTGACATAAACGAAGGTAGTCTCTCCAGGGAAAATGTGGGAATGCAGATGAAGGACTTCAGGTGCATTTGGTTTCAGATCAATAAAAAGATAGCCATAGGGTTCTTGGGTAGCATCGAGAAAGGCTTCCTGAGTAAAACATGTTTCCAGGATACAATTGCTTGGCCAGGTATGTGATTTGTGATCCATCTTTTTTAGATTTTTAAAAAGGATCAGATAACATGAATTTAAACTCATGGTTCGGGTCTCTCTACCTTGATGAAATAAATTTTGTGAGATGAGCATCACAGATTGCGATGTTGAGAACCCTTGGTGAAAAGATTGGTAATCCTCTTGTCATTGCCTGTTTCAGACATCAGATCATCGAGAATCAATAAATTGGATTGACAAGGGGAGAACATACTGTCCAAGTCGTCAGGAATGCCTTCAACAAAATGAATGCCAGGAATCTTTGCAGTGAGTTCTGCATAGGCAGATAGGTATTTGTCATAGCACCAGGCAATGTTTACTGGAGAAGGAAAAATCATGGCTTCCCGTTCCTTTAGTAGTCTTTTCACAAATTCGGTTTTGCCTAATTGTGTTGGTCCACATATGAAAGCAGTGAATGGGTGTTGAAGTCTGACCTCCATGGTTGATTGGGTAATTTTGTTCGGATGAATTATTCGAATCAGCTGGCACATCAACTGATGAGATTCAGATTGCCTGGCTACTTTCAACAATCTGTGTCTTTCCACTTTGTCTTCAACGTTATGCACTTGTGTGAGATGGTTTGCCGGTCTGACAAGGTGCTTTGCATGACAGCCAGGGTAAGGACAGTTCTTTCAAACTCGGGGCATGGCACATCAAGTCAGCTTGTGAGCTCTTCAGTGGGACTGCTTAATTTTTCCTTTCAGTCAATTTCTCCGTTTGGATCAACTTTATGGTGATATGAGACGGGTTTGCTTTTGAAAACTTATCAAAGATTATGTATGGCAACACAAATGAATATAGGAAGAACATTGGATTTGAAAAATCCCGATTATTGATGATCAACTTCAACAGTGTTCGCAGAATGAGTCCCATCACATCAAATGAGTGTCAGGCTGAAAACGTGACAAACTTATACAGGAAAGCAATCTCATTTGATGATCTCATTCCTTGACAGCAGGAGGGCGAAAGGGGCAAAGGGGCAAAGGGGCCTTCAAAAGTTTCGTGCGGGGACATATCAAATGAATGGTGAACCATTTAGTGGTGAGGAGAACTCCTTTAAGGTGGCCCCTGGGGCAGCCAGGCCCACATTTTGGCCATACACACTGACTCATTTGACCAACACATACATACAAAAACGCCGGCAAATAAATTCAGACCAGCCACTGGTTCATTTCAAATTAAAAAGTTGACTTTGGTTTAATACATCAGACTTTTAACAAGATTTCAAACAGCACTTAAATTTTCAAAGGCAATAAATCCAAATTCTCATGAGAATATTAAATCCAAACACTGTCAGTTTGTCGCCGTTTTTTATATAAACAAATGCTTCTTTTTTAATCAGATTTAAAAGAATGTAAAAAGACTTCATTTTTTGTGAGATGAAACAAAAGTTGTAACTCTGTTCCACACAAAATACATCAAATTCTGACTTTAACAACACGTTTTGAATTTCAAACAGCCAGTCACTATTACATTTTAGATCTAATGGGACAGTGGCTATGCTATCTTAAAGAACTTTTCTCTTAACAAAAAGGTAGGTGAGCCAGTATTTAACTGCCGATAGGTGTACGTGTGTATCCCTTCCGGACGAAATCCTCTGTTCTTGATGGTTTTGGGATGTCTTGTTGTCAAAACATCAAGGTAAACATCTTTGGCGATGTTTTTTCTCTTGCTGACTCCCTCAGGAAAATTTATCCTTCTCCCCTTCGAAACAGTAATATGATTTACTGTTGAGGGCGATGATGCCTTCATCTTGCCATTCTACCTTGACGAGGCCGCGTGTTCTCTTGTCGTGTTGAAAATTGGTTGGTTCGGGAAACCACATGTGGCATTCTGCTTCATACTCGGTGTGCAGTTCAGTCTTGACCAAGCTGTCTAGTGTGTCTGCAGTAATGGCTATATAAGCAGAGTCTGTGTCCATTTCAATATATTGTCAGTCACTCCTGTCGTAATACTTGCTCATGAAATCGTAACAAAGTAGCTTGGCATACTGGTAGACGAATATTCCTATTTGCATGGGTTGCTCTATTGTTATCGTTTGCTTTGAGCAAGATACGTCGTAGGTGTAATCGGAGAAGATGGTTCTTCTGAAAATGGGTGAATTAACAAGCCTGTTCGCTTCGACTATACCACAGATTTTCTCATCGAGATGTTTGTCCTTATTCATCAAAGTTTTACGATAAGCGCTGTTGCCGAGCAGCTTCATCGTATCGCCCAGAATAGACTTAGAGGTTTTGGCGTCTGCTTGTTGGCGGGCCTCTTATACTGCTTTGCCAAACTCCTTTAAACAGGACTTTGGTGTATACTTGATGACTTGGTATATTCGCTTCACAACAAGTCCATGCTCAAGGTACCATTTCAAAAGGGGTGAAATAAGAAGTTGCTCACCATGCATGCTACCAATCAGTTACCGACGAAGGGACCTCAACGATCTTTTTCTGTGGCGAAGGAAAATATGTGTTCACCTATGTCTGATGATGAGATATTCATGTTCTTATAGATTGGACACATCTCAGAAAAGTGTTCTTTAAGATGAGGTGGTACTTCGATATCGCACTCAATAATTCCAAAGAAATCTCCACTGCGGACAGCCTCCAGGATGTCATTTTCTTGCAGGAAGAAAGACCTGTCAAAATATCTAACCTGTCTTCTCCGACGGAAGGACTTCAGCTCAACATCATTACGTCTCATGTCAAGGTAGTGGCATTCCCAGAGGGTTCCGAGATTGAACCCCATGTCTCTGATGTATTTTTCGTTGTTCACAGTGTCCGTATGGAGTCCACGCATTGGCTTTCCTCGCACCTCATTGATTTATTTTCCTCTGTTTACGATACAATCATGGCCATGCCAGAAACAACCATGGAATTGGCAGACAGTGTTGGAAGTTTCACAAAACCCATCGATGTGGAGCTGACGACTGCAAAGACGTAACCCCTATGCTGAATATGGATGTTTTCTTTCCTAGCAACAAAGTCCAGCCACTCCACTGCCATGGGTTCTGACCATTTTCGCTTGAAATTTGCACTAGCCTTTCTTCTGACATAAAAACCTGTAGGCATCTCTTTCATCAGTGCCAAAGGTCCGACGCACCAAAATTGATGACATAGACGCAGGTTGCCGTGATCTAGAACGACCAGAGAATAAATCACGTGTTTTTTGTTCGGAGACGACAAACTTGGCTTGTGCATGTGATAACTCTACTTATTTATGCTAGGTCTTCACAATCAAATCATATGTAGAGTATTTCCTTGCATAACAGCATATCAATATTATATATATATATATATATATATATATATATATATATATATATATATATATATATATATATATATATAAATTTATATAATTTATATATTTATATATATTTATAATTTTAGGGGTATACTTTAAACATTCAGTCTTTCTGTGTTTTCATGAAATTGTTGTCATGTCAGATGTAAGATGTGAACTTAAAAGGTGTCAATTCTCAAGTTTCAATACAGTACTTTGAATGAGCCGTAAATGTACTCCACTCTTTTTACGCATACCCAGATGTCCAGATATTTTGTAAGAAAAATGTGATTGTGAAATATTAGTGCTTGTTGCTTTCTAGTACTGAATTCTCATAGAGGAAACAGAAAAGTGTCAGGAACTTGTCATGTTTTTCATGGGAACTGCAGATTTCATAATGATTCGTACATTTTGCAAAACAGGCTTTCATTTTACATACATCAAAAAAATGTCTGATATATTAAATTACTGCACCCGAAGGGCGCGCCGAAAAATATTAAACATTCAGATATCTCTGACATATATGTATATATCTGATATATGAAAGTCATGCAGCTGAAGGGCATGCTTAAAAATATGGCTCGATATTTCAAAGTAATGCGCCCGAAGGGCACGTTAAAAATTTCTAAACTTACAGATATCTCTGATAATTATATATGTCTGATATATTAACGTTTTGCACTAGGACAGGGCTCTGAAAAATATGTCTTATTATTATTGAAGTGACGCGCCCGAAGGTTGGGCCGAAAAATGCAACTGAATGATGAAATTTGTGGCTGGTACAATGCATTTGAAGCAAGTATGAGCCGTGTCGAAATTCAAAAACACTCTGACCCCTCCCCCCTAATGGGCATTTCAAAAAAATGGTGACCCCCATCACCAAAGTCAAAAACAGGGTGACCCCCCTCCATGAATCCACTGGGCCCCCAGGCCAAAGAAATTTGAATGTATCGTATAAGTCGCGATCTAGCTCACTTATTAGAGAAAAGTTGAAGTCGGCAGAAAGCTGACCAAAGGGGTATCACATAGTCACACCGGGTAACGAAACTACATCGTTGAAAGGATCAACTGGTTAATCTCTGTAAAAGGCAACCATGTTGTCAATGGCCTGGGAAGGGGTTCAAGTCATTGTTGTTGTACCATACAAGGAAGTCTCTGAAACTTGTCATTTGGTGTGTTTCCCAGATCTTCTGACAAAACGCATAGTCTTCCATGCTAATGTTGGTCGCCTTCAAGCTACTATAAAAAGCTGGGTGTGGTGGAAGGGACGTTTACTGTAGCTTTTCGAGCTAATCCATCCATTCGTACAGGACGAATCCTTTCTCCTCACCTGCATTATATGCTTTAAAGAACTGAGCATACCTGCAGCCATTGGAGATGTAGTTTGCAACATCAGGAAAGCGGAGTTTGTCCATCTCTAGCTCCAAATAATCTCCGAACCTCTCTATGACAAACTTTACTTCGTCTTGCTGTAACAGTTCTGACCACTTGTAGGGTTTTGCTGCGTTCAGGTCAAAACGTCCTGAATTGAATCCAAGAATAGGTACCAGTTCCAAATACCTCATCAAATGACGCTTCAGCTTACTAAGGGGATGTTTCTCATCATCACCTGCTACCCCTTCCACTTCCATCTTCTCCTGTAACTCGGTTAGAATAGATCTGAACCTGTCCTTCATCATATTGAAGCAGTGACGACTGATGGTTTTCAGGTAGTTCAGCATGTCAGAAACCAATTGCTGAGGGTCTCCTTAAGAAATAAAACAGTGCGGCTCATCAAACGATGATACGTTATTGCATACGCTGACACTCAACAATTCGTGTTTGCTTGTAGGCACAGTTTTTCAACATAGGATGAACTCATGTTGTCCTTGTTGAGATAAAACTCGAAATCAAACATTGCCCTGTATGGGTAGAAGCACAAATCTTCCGGCACATTGATTTCCATCATTGAAAGTGTAATGAAAAATGGTAGGCGCGATTTGAAAAGTGCCTCCAGGGAACTTTTGTCTTGTTTCAGACGTATAGGATTTCTTGTGTTTGTAATGTGTAGATTTCTTAAACAGTCTTATAATTAGTCACAGAAGGAACACTTGAAGGATTCGGCATACTGGTAGAAATCGCGGATTATGAAAAGTGGTGGTTGATGGTGGTTGATGTACATTGTGTGGCTGTATTTTCTCTTGGATTGGACAAGGTGTTTGACGATTCTCTTTGAGCGGGGCGAATCCTCCTCCTCGTCCTCCATAGGAAGTTCACACACCTCTATACTAATTGCGAAGATGTTTTCTAATTGACATATGTCGTCAAAGGACACACCTTCAAATTCTTCACCAGCCAAACGTCCCTGATGTTGGAGATAATGCTTTTCGTAGTTGGCTGTAGCCACTTCATCATAACCCAATTGGCGTGTTCAAGAAAACAATAGAAACACAGATTGTCATCATACGGTCAGTTGGTGTGCGGATTGTTAACCAGTGCCACAATACTGCGACATGCCATTAGTGCAACAGGTAAGCTGCCGATGTCTTAGCACCTGATGATGTGTTTTGATGACATAGATGGTAACGTTGGGGATAAGTTCAATCACCCACTTTGTGTCGGGCCTGCTCTGTTTTAAATCTTCCATGACGTCAAAATCTCGTCAAAATCTCGTAGGCGACCCGACAGGTCGGCCAAATCATCTTTGCTTCGAATCAAGACAGAGTTGTCCAAGAATTGATTGTTCTGAGATGGATAGAGGTATCTCAACTGATCGAATTCGACATAGCGCATGATAAAACCGAGTGCAAAGTTGACTTTATGTTGGATGGACTGGCGCCGATGAACCATGTTTAGGAAACTCCTTAAGTCATCTAATTGGAAACAATTTGTCAGTCTAAACTTGTAGTCATCTAGCAGAGGATTTCCTTCTCTATGCCTTGACCTGATATGGGACTAGTTTTCCCTGTACGTTGAGGCAATATCTGATAGATCATCTTCTCCAAAACTTGGATCGATGGGGTCATCAATAAGCAATTATTGTTCCATGTCGCTGCCTGACACAGAGGCATGTCCGCTCCCACCACGGCCCATTTGAACTGGTATTAGTGCATTTTCTTCATCTGACGATGACGATGATGACCATGACGAGGACGACGATGCAGGAGATGAACTTTCAGGTACGTAATCACGATTGCTGTGTGCCTTTAATGCCTGAAAGGACTTAGCATATCTCGCACACTCGTACGACACGGACGGACCTGTATACTTTCTTATGGATTTTGCCATGGTTTATGTGATGAGACTTTCTAAGGAAGGTCATGTCGCATATGCCACACTTGTATATTGCCTTTGCTGTGCCATGAGATGCCTTCATGTGTTGTAGCATGTTGTCTTTCCGTGTAAAAGGTCAGTCGCAGGTCGGGCAGGGAAAACGCTTTCGTTTAGTAGGTGAACGGCTTGTACCCTCTGAAGAACTGGCGTGTGCATTTGAACGATGAACACTGGTTTCGTGCCGCACCAGGTTGTCCTTCCGATTGAAAGAACGGTCACAGTATGAGCATGAGTAACGATGCTGTTCACCATGAACACTGGCAATGTGACGACGTAAAGTGCCTTGACAAGAAAAATGCTGTTTGCAGTGGTCGCAACACAGCTCACTTTTGTGGTTAGTCACCGAGTGTTCAGATGTAGGTGTGAGTGGATGGTTCGTAATTTCTTGTAGGGCCTCTAAATACTATGGGGAAGGGTGTTGATGTGTGGAGAGCAGTGGTGTTCTTACAGAACCAGTTGCAATACTGAAATTGAAAAAGAAAAGGAAAAAAGAAATATGATACATATTTGAACAATATTGTTGTTGTTATATGTCTTTATTATAATCAAGTAAATAAAGATACTGAAGGTGGAGTAGTCACCAATTGTTAAAAATCTTATTTTGATCTTTTAGTACGAGAAGAGCCATCTTCATTTAGCAATTGATCAATTTCTGTCTGTGATTGAACAGCGGTTCTGTTTAGCAGAGGGGGGAAAGGAAAAATGTTAGTAGTATATGACTTTTATGTAGCTTAACGGAGTACATCGGGTAATTAAATCTCATCGCATAAGTGAATAAGAAATGTATACCTGCATATCTGAGGTGAGTGAGCTTCATATCTAGGTGCTGATGACTCGGAATTAACGTTCGGGTGGCTAAAAGGAAATAAAATAAACACAAATAACGAGTGAGTGAATTGTCACATTTATACAGTTATCTCACACCATTCGCTGCACTTTGAAAAGAAGTTGTTTCCATTTTATATGCTTTAATTACAATGCTTGATATCAATACTGCCCCACTTACTTCATTGCATGTACAGGTTAAGTCGGAGGACTAACGTCTTCCGCAGCTCTGTTACTGACTGTCCACCTCATTGCTTTCACCACATACCAACACCTATGTACAGTGAAACTGATCATTCGATCAGAGTCATTAGTTCTAACTGTTTTTACATAGTTGTCTGCAACGGTCGGAAAACGATGCATTAATCCTCAATTACAAGAGAACGTGCGCATCCATAATTTAATACAATATCAGCTGCCCTCGATCGTGAATAACCAGTTGATACATTGAAACAATTAAAGGGCTGGTGAAGAGTAAAAATGAAATCGCTGAAAAGATGATTTTCACTCGTTAAATAATACATGGAAAGGCACAAGCGAAAAATTTACGGCAGAAAAATGGTTTAAGTGCGTATTTTCCGGGAAAAAAATGCGTTTTCCGAAGCTTAGTCACATTTTCCCGCGAAAAAATCAAACCCGGAAGTGTGACGTCACTTTAAGCACGGTCCCTCAACAAAAAGAGTAGCCTATCTGTACTCATCTGTACTTGCCTTGAACACGATGGCAACTTCTGTCGAGTACCGCGACCAAGATAGTGTTAGACAACGAACAACAGCTAGATTTTGGGCTGTACATGGTAGCTGTAGGTCTCTATTAAATTGTGTCAGTCATACTGACAAAACGCTCGCCGGCTCTGTCGTACTGTCGTCCACTGTAGTGTCATGTTAGGGACCGTTCAGTTTTTACGGCCGGGGGGGCCGGCAAAATCCAGGGGGGGTCATCATAATTTTGGAATCCGCAAAGGGGGCTCATCACTTTTTCACTGGTAGGA
>LD347966.1:154615-168811 GCA_001465055.1 Ptychodera flava | reverse complement strand
AAAAACATAATACCAACAATAAAGTTCACTTTATGCCATGGCCATGATCGACCCTCTTTACCGGTGGGCCGCCTCCGGCGGCCCACTACAATAAATACACATTATGTATTACCCATGAACCTCTTAACGGGCAGACGCCTTTGGCGACCCACTCCAATTAGGTTTACTTCATGCAATGGCCATGATCCGACCCTCTTTACCGGCGGGCCGCCAGCGGCGGCCCACTACAATAAATTGACTTTATGTAATACCCCACGGCAATCTTACTGTAAAATTCCCAATTGAAACCGCGGCTTGTATTAGAAACATTTTTGAGGGACCCCTGGGATCACGCACTGAATAATGGTAATGGCCGCGCGCCTTCAGCGGCCCTGTCCAGTAAAGTCTACTTTATGCAATAGCCATGATCGACCCTCTTTACCGGCGGGCCACCTTTGGTGGCCCACTAGAATAAAGTTGACTTCAGGTAATGGCCCATGACCCTCTTAACCGGAGGGCTGCCTTTGGCGAACCACTTCAATAAAGTTTACTTTATACAATGTCAATGGACATGAGTTGTCTATGGAAATGAAGTTAAAAATTGCCTTACAGTCGTCCTAATTAACAGACGTTTCAATGGATGTGGCTGAGAAGTTTGTGCACTGCCATCTCTGCTATACACATATAAAGTGCGCCGCGTACCAGAGTTCTAATCCAAATCATGCGAGTAAATTTGACATATGGGTTTTGGTTATTTTTCAGGGGGGGTCATCAATTTTTTTCTTCCGACAAAGGGGGGTTCATCTTTTTTTCACAAAAAATGCAGGGGGGGTCTATTCTTTTTTGAACACCGGCGAAAAGATTTTGCGGCCCCCCAGGCCGTAAAAACTGAACGCTCCCTTAGTCCTACTGACAAAACGCTCGCTCGCACTGTCCGTATTATCCATGGAGGTAAAATCTGGTACACCGCCGTTGTATTATCGTACTATCTTGCATGTCAGTCCTGACAAAACGATATGGGCCGAAAAGGCTAAGCTGTCATCGCCGAACAAACCGGGTTGTGAACATTACCGGCCGTAGCCCTGCGTGGTGGGGGCCGTGTAACGCCCGAAACACACAGCACGGTACGCAGGGCTATACCGGCCGAAACAATTTGGGCTAAAACCTACAAGTGCCGAAACAGCCAGAAACCTGTGGAAAGTTGTGTATCGTCATGGTATCATTCTGTGTATAATCTGTTGCAAGACAGTGCGCGAGCTGCGGTATTTTCGAATCATGTACGCCTGAAAACTTCTAATCTTTGACATAGTTTTGACGTGAGATTCAGATCCCATATAAGACGTGTTCTCCATAATCATGACTCAGTATCTCACTTTATATTAAATATTCCCATCGATCTGTAAACGTTGATTGACCGACTGTCAAAGGTCACGCCATGCCAGGCAATTGCCGAGCTACACCAGCCAGCGGCATACGTTTTTTAATGAATCATTCTAGCGGACACGGTTTTAAAAAAAAACTGCGAATTTTCGATATTTTTCACAGATTAATTTCTTCGCCAATGTAAGCGTAGGCCTGTTGTTGTTGTAACTTCTACACTGAATACATCGTCAAGTGTGAACGGTATGATATTTAATCGCCGCGACGTACATATATCAGACGATCGATTGCGCAACACATGGTTTGGCAACATAGAAATGCTTGGAAAGCTGAAGCACATGCAGTCGTCTGAGTCGTTCGACGTCTTCGGTTACTTAGAACTCGTGGGGTAGAACTACACCACCAAAACAGTCTAGCCAATCACTAGTTTTATTGATAATCTTATAAATTAGGGCTTGCCTTCTGGAAAATTCATTATTGTATTCCGTGAAACCAATCGTCAGTGAAGTGTTTGTAGCGAAGTACGCGCCTGGCTAGAGCTCTCTTCATGGCAGGGCTGTGTGTTACCGGCGTATAAGCTTACGGCATCAGATCGTCTATGTAGCCGACACGAACACGAACTGTCTGATACCAGCTACCAAATACTATGTAAAATAGCAAAGAATGAGCTAAAAAATCACTATCAGTTTTAAGTTGCTGGTAGAATAAGTCTGTACCTTTGTATAAAATACATGTTATAACGGCTGCCCCGTATAACGCCGGTAACACACAGCCCTGCCATGCAGAGCTAGCGCCTGGCTACAGGAGTAAAATTAACCCGCTTTGCTTTTACAAATTTGGTCCATTTTTGGGCCAGATCTTCATCCTTCGGTCATTGAAACAATTTTGATACTGAATGAGAACATTGCACAGCGACACAACGCTTAGGCACTGTTACAACTTTTTACGATTGATTTCGAGAATGCACACAAAAGCACTGACGTAAATATCGCCGGCGGTCAATGTGCTGTAAATTACGTCACACCCGACATTTGCCGAAGTGTACCGAAGATTTGTATCTTTGTTGCCAAGGGCGTCGCTAGGGCCTTTATTCGGAACTGGGAGCGCAGTTTTGAAAAATTCCAATGCAGATCTTTTTTTGACCATTTTATTCGTCAAAATAAACAAGCAATAAAAATTTCATTTTTACTCTTCACCAGCCCTTTAACGGTTGACCCACAAGCTAACTGTCGGGTCACACCACACACAGAGATTACCGGTATGTGCGATGCGATCGATGAACAGTTCCACTTTGTACGCATACACTGTACAGATTTCAAACTATTTCGTCGTAATTCCGTATGACATGATCTTCAAGGGTTGTGTAGTTGCCTCGCTTGAACATCACAAGTTGAAATAGAAAGAATGAACTGGAGCATCTGTGGGCGAAAGCGGCAATTTATTACGTGCATGCAATGCACTGCGACAACGCCATCGCGGCCGCACGAAACGTAAGCAGTCTTAACACGAAAAGATTGCGTACGCTCAATATTTATTCTTTTCTAACATTTTAAAGCATGTCAACCGACTCCAAACTCTGTTCTGTCTTTATAACACGATAAATTTGAAGAATTGAAGGGTATGTGTTTGAAATGCATCGAAAAAGTGTTCATGATCGAACAGCTTCCGCTAGTTCGGTGTGCAGACGACAATCACAGCGCGGCGCAGGAGTTGCAGTAGGGCGTAAGAAAATGTGTCACACATTATTTTGTCATAAAATTCACATAGGGCCAATAGCATTTATGAACATTCTGAATTTAACCAAATAATAAAGAATAAACATGCTACTGTATTTTGCAATATTAAATACATAAAGGAAACGAACACAAGGGTGATGACAGTGTCGGTACGAAAGGTAAGGTGTAGGCCTTCGTGTATACATAGCAGCAGAGAGTATGTACTGAACAACAAATCAGCGTAGATTTTTACATGATCTTAATATTATGATGAATACTTACAGTGTTACAACTTGGTGACTGTGGGCCATGCTGTCTCTCCAAATCGTCAATCATTTCCCACTGAATTGCAGTAAAATCAGGAGAATCCTCCCATTCCATGTTACCTCGAGCGAAAGCAGCAGGCGCAAACAGGTAGCAAAGGCGAAAGAAGCAGTTGCAGCCGTCAATAGATGGCGCACATCACAACAAGTTGGAGCTGGAAGGACATGCCCAGAGCTGAGCAGGCTGGGCGACTATCTCTAGCGATCATATAGCTGTGGAAACGCAGCTATCTGCTGGCAGGGTAGCGTGCGTCGCTATGCAGATAGCTGCGTTTCCACAGCTGGCGATCCTAAACCTCACTGCCATTTTTGTTTTGAGAGGAAAGGGCCAATATTAGGCCTTTTATAGTTGTTAAACACGACGCATATGACCAATCACAGCTAGGCATGTAGGTTGGCAAGTTAAATTTGATTAGGGGTCCAAAATGTTAGCGCCTGCAGCTCCTGACTGCATCCCATGCTGGCCGAAATCCCCAAAACTCACTGAACCTCACCGAACCTCCTGCCAAAATTCGCAAACTGCCAATTTTGACTGACCTAGTAGGTCTCAAACAAATAGGTGGTTCTTCAATACACCTTCTGCTAAAGCCCCTTAAACTTCATTGAACCTCAAGCTAAAATTCGGTAACTGTTAATTTTGACTGTGCGAGGGGGTCCGAACAAACAAGGGGTGTCTAAAACATTGGTATCTCACTGAAACCTCACTGTATCTCACTGAAAGCTCACGGTGCCTTACTGTGCCTCACGGTAAATCCTGCCAAAATCCGCCCATTACGGTGTTGAAAAAACTGAGTTTTCATCGTACGTTTGTGTAAAATCAAGCATGGTGACCCCATCATTTTTCTCTAATATTTGATTATTGTCATATACCAGACTTCAAAATGCCATGGTAACTGTTAAGTCTCCTAGTCTTCTATGCGTTGCTCTCTGGCCTGATCTTGTGTACAAGAACATGTATGTTTCACTGTCGATTGAGTGTCCTATGACCCAACTTTTGGTAAACTACATCAGGGTCAGAGCTAGCACAGTCACTGGCGGTATGCAGTGACAGTGACACTGCCCATAGGCAGTAGCAGGGCAGCAGCTTTATTAACTTTGTATTTTGAAAATATTTTTGTTCAGTTTATACAACTGCATTCTTGTTCTACTGCCTACAGCATGTTGAGCTACATGTATCCAGTGTTCAGTCACAGCCTACGTGTACCGTGCATTAGTGTTATTGACAAAGTACTTTCAGTCTGAACTATAATTAAATTATCACCTATATTTAGACAAACAGGCTTTGTTGACAAACTGAATATTGTGTGTCGCAGCATGTTGTAGAGAGATACCAAGAAACTGTATTTGATATATAGCATAGATAGATTGAAAACATTACCAACAGTTGAAGTTCCTGTCCCATTACAAGGTCAACTTGTTGTTTTTGCGAAAATGTAATGGCATTCATACATTTTTAGATATTTTTGAGACTAAAGTCATAAAATGCGAAAGACCGGTTCTAGATTTGTTTAACTATAATTAACATTAGAACCATTGCAGACATAAAAAATTATGGGAAAATTTATTTTTAGGTCCCCCTATAGGCAGAGCAAAACTTTTAAGTCCCCTCTAGACTACTCCCAGAATTTTCGAATCTACCCTGAATTCCTCCAGCCCCTTAGTTCCTTGAGCTAAAAAGTCTTAGTTCCTTGAGTTACAAAGTACGTTCAATTGTTATCATGGCGTGATTGTACTCAGACAATGCACTTTGGCTCCTTGAGTTACAAAGTACGTCTTTCGAGTATCGAGTACCATTGTTATCATGGCGTGATTGCTTTCAGGCGATAAACTTTGTTCTTTGAGTTACAAAGTACGTCTTTCGAGTATCGAGTAGAGTATGATTGTTATCATGGCGTGATTGCACACAGACAATGCCCTAAACGATAACAGGTGTGACTTTGTAAACCTTTCTTACTACTCCTTTAACATGGTCGTTCCATTTTTATGTAGGTCGATGAAAAGTAAAACGTTGTTTATATTATGTACAGAAGATCAAACATCTAAAGTCACCATCACAATTTTGTAGGCGAAATTTCTTCTTCCGATTTAGTGCAAACACATTTACTTTTACACTGGAATAACGTGCGTCATGTCACATCAACCAAACGTTCGTTGATGAGCAGCAGTTGAGTGATTCACGTATCCAGAACTGAGAAGTCGAAAGAATAGACCTTTACTCCCGTGCATCACCCCACAAACTCAATAGGGAATGTCTAGATAATACTTAGACGGGGCGTATTAGCTAAATATCTTTACGCAAATTTGCATAGAGATATTTGAACATCCGATGATTGGCTATCTTATTTGCTTTGTTCATTTGATATTTAAATTTGTTGAGTGTCGGGTACGAGAGTCGTGACCGTCGTGGCTCACAGGTTGCACAGTGCCATGACTATGTTGGTAGTGAAAATAATATTTACAGGATGGTTTGACCTAAACACACGTGATATAGACGTTCGCACTCCAAAGAATAATTATATTTGAGGTGTAGGCCATAGAAAACAACATTTGCCTAGCGACCGAGTACCTCACAAGTATATCGATGAAATTCATAAGAGTAACAGCATATCAAAATGCTACGCTTTTACCGTTCTCTTCTTGTTCTCTTCGTCGTCGGAATATTGTTTTCTGAACGTACTGTAAGTCTGTTAGGTAGGTTGATTTCATTACAAATTATGGTATAAAGATTTTGATAAACTATCAACTTCACAATATTTTTTAACATTATTATGTTTGCACATCAAACTTAATTTTTGAAGGCTCTAGTTCTGCTATTGTTGCCCCCTACAGTGGCATTGTATGGGCAGCAAGGGACCAACATAACAATTGCTGAGCCTACCTCTTGTTTTATTGAGGTTGACTTTAGAATGATACAACATGAATTTTGAACCTTAGCGTATCTCATATTATGCCACTAAGTATCGAAACTTGAGCATTTCACATAGCGTCAGCTCTCGAGGATAGAATAGACTCGAATTTTAAAAGTTTATCGTCTAGCGTATCTTTTTTACTCTTTTTCAAAGACTCCACTCCTTTTTCAAAGAGTCCGACTAAGCTCCATTATATAAAATGGGTAAGATCTTCGATGCTTTAGCGAAACATTACAAACACAGATACATACATACATACATACATACATACATACATACATACATACATACATACATACATACATACATACATACATACATACATACATACACGGACAGACAGACAGACAGACAGCCGCCAGACAGCTAGCTAGCCAGCCAACCGGTGAGACAGTTAGACAGGCATTCAATCTAAGTATGTAGGCAATGAATGTATATATTACCTGGTATTGTTACCATGGTGTCGCCAATTTTAGCACCTTTTTCCGTTGACCAAGTATACGTTGCCATGCATGTATTAGTATTCTCTAGAATCAAAACCCAGTAGCCATCCTGTTTCTGCAGATATCCATTGGTTAGCTTCATCGCCGCAAGAGTTGACATTGCAGGGGAATAAATAGATTCTGAAATCAGATTATAATAAATACCTCATGCTCTTTCTCTTTTTATAGCACTATTGAACAGTATGTACGAAAAGTCGAGAGATCATAATTTCAGTTGCTTTCGTTAATTTCAATTGATATGATCAAGAACACATCTAGAAACGCGACAAATTCAACCAATAACGCTAATAAATGCTAAATATACCTGAGAGGTAGAAAGTAAAGCATAACTTTTATATCCGTAAAATCAATTTTTTGAAGTATTTTACTTTATTAGATTTACTTAATTTTAATTACCTCTCTCCATTTTTTCGATGCTAATTTTTTTGCTACCGG
Organism: Ptychodera flava; assembly: GCA_001465055.1. Classification (NCBI taxonomy): domain Eukaryota; kingdom Metazoa; phylum Hemichordata; class Enteropneusta; family Ptychoderidae; genus Ptychodera; species Ptychodera flava. The sequence goes on along the minus strand of LD347966.1, from coordinate 161,567 downwards.
GTATTGTGCTGTTCAGCAACAATGTTTTCCCTTTCGGTGCAATAATATCTTCATTAAGCTGGACTACTATCGTACTGCCATTTATTGTTCGTGTGTCTGAAAAGTGGATACATATATTTAGCATTAATATAACCATTTCATTACGATCGTCAACGATATTGTAAAATTTACGAAGTGGTGTAAGTGTTTGTTTATGAGTTACAGAAAAACTGCGCCCATAAAATAGCCTTCGATAGAACGCGAAGAGGTCTGCATACAGGTACATGTCTATGCCTGCTGTGTACATACATGCATGCATGCATGCATGTATACATAAATACATACATACATACATACATACATACATACATACATACATACATACATACATACATACATACATACATACATACATACATACATACATGCATGCATGCATGCATGCATGCATTCATACACACATACATACACAAATACATGCATACATACTTTATTTGAAATGAATAAACAATTTACCTGTTACTGTTGGGCATTTTTCCGAGCTACAAAACCAAGGTATTGCAAGTACCGAGAAAAAGGCAAACCACGGCGTCAACCTAGTAACAGAATAAGATATTCTATGAAACATTTACCAAACCATGACTTTTGATGACGAAGTTTCAACGCTTCATGACTTAAGACTTTGCCTGGCCCAGTCTCTTACTGTTTTTTTGTTGTTTTTTTTTCCTTCAGTGGAAAACACCCATAATGAACACACTTATTCTCAAGAAGGAAACGCTTCTGTGCTGGCGTGTCCAATCCCAGAGATTATTCATACGATCTATAACATAAGTGAGGTTCGTTGGACTATGAAATCAAACGAAGATCAATTTTTAGTACAACTATACAATGACGGGTCACAGTTTCCCGAAACCGGGCGGTTTTCAGTCCACATGTCGCCGGATATCAATTTGATCATTGAGGACACAACAATGTCAGATGAGGGAGAATATACTTGCAGAGTTGGATTCACTGAGTCTATCCAAACACTTGAACATGTGAGTTTGAGAGTCTACGGTAAGTACAATATATATTTTCATAAATTCGATCTGTGCTTATGGAAATTTCTGTGTTGAAAATTCCCTGCATATCAAGACTTTGTGTGTATTATCCAGAGTTGTCGATAAAGCAAACTGATTCATTGTTTCTATTATTTCAGTGCCGTTTGGATTGGAACTTGTTGTATCTGACATTGCCATGGGGAATTCAAAAGAAGAAATATATTCACATATAAACCGAACACCTGGCTCAAGTTTAAGTGCAAAGTGTACTGCCAGGAAAACACGGCCACCTGTAACTCTTAAGTGGATTTTTAATGAAACCGAACTCACTGGTAATGACAGCGTCAAAATCGAACACTCTTCTCGATATGACGGCAGGCATCATGATATGATGTCGACCCTATCCATCGATAAAATTCGCAGTGAGCATGCAGGATATTACTCATGTGTTCCGTATTATCATAATTATAAACTAGATTCACGTCGCCAACTCCGCCTGAATGTACTGATTTCTGCAGGTAAGGAACACAATTACTATAACGTACTTATTAAGACTTTCGCTTTGCTTTGTCGCCCTTCGTACGCTGACCTTTCCCAAAGAGACATTAGTGGATCCCATACTTACATTATAGTCAATGCATATAGCGAGGTGGCCCGATCTCAACAGTTAAAATACATAATAAGAGTACAAATTGGAACAAAAATAGATTACATCGGCATAATTTGAAAACCAGAATGTGCGCATGGCATAGGCATGGACATAAAAAGCCCCAGATCTCGTGAAGCTTGTGTTTGGAAACAATCAAACTCTAACGCTTCAGGAGTTGAAAGGAACTGACGGGGAACTGACCTTTAAAGTTGACAGCTTAAATAATTAAAACTTAAATCTAACAAAAGTTACAGTGTGAAATCGCCATAATGATGGAACATTAATCTTTGATTATTTCTACATATACAAAATCAGTATTCAATTCCCTTTTTTTTTAAAACAGACAAAGTCTTAAAGTAAATTGTCTGAATTACAATTCGAATAGTCGATCCTTGCTTACGTGTTAGCTTTCATGAAATATTTTCACCACAAGTGTAGAAGGATACGAAATCTTGAAGTAACTAAATATTGTTTTCAGGTCTCAATTTCTTCAAAAACATTTTAAAAGCATTTGTAAGCCCTGATGCATATTTTTTTACTACTCTGTTTTAAAACATCTCAAGATTTTTACAGATAAGTTATTCTCAACAAGTTTTCTTATCTTAAATTCTAGTTATTTTACTTTGCCAAATCCTCGATAAAAGTGATGGTTCACATTCAGATGTCATTCTAATCAACCTACCTACAGTTTACCATTCTGCTCCCCGTTCGGTACATTTAAACAATATGGAATACAAAGTGATATAAAGTAACCTTTGCTACTTGAACAATTTGACAATCACATGACGATGACGAATCGCTATTATCGGGTATGCAGCTATTGTTCTGTATGGCAATGACATCAAACCCTTACGAGAGCCACGTCAGATTTGATTCACCATCTGCATTTTAGATTAAGATCGACATTCTTTTGAATTGACTGTCATAAAGAGGTGTAAATAGCTCAAGGTTTATTGCTTAATTTGCCATATTCCTTCTGTACCACGTGTTGTTTACGTTGTATGCCACAATCTTTTATCTTGTTATTCCAGACAACGCACGTAAAGATGGTTAATATTTTATAAAGAAGGTTCAATAAGAGTACAAGGTAATTCGTTGGCTTCACAAAAGCATTGTTTATGAAACCAAAGCAATGCATGTGATTTGACCCTTTGATTAAAAAGTGATTTATAAACTCGTAAATCTCCCTCAAATATCCGTTTCTTTACACTATTTATCCATTGTTATAAGATTTACATAAAATTCAGGCTCAATCTAAACATCACTGGAATTTTTGCATCACAGCTCTCGATAAAGGCAGTCATCCTTCATATACTCTTTTGTCTCCTTGTTTATTCGCTTATCAGCTTTCGTCCGGACGATTTCTTTTGAACGTTTGCCGCATGATGTACTTCTGTGTCTGCAGGCATCAACCGATCCCAGGCCACTTAGTCTCACGAAGCCAGCAATTCTATAATGCTCTCGTGTTTCGTTTCAGTTCTACAACATAAATTACTTCTCGTGACCAGGTAGTTTGACTTAATGGCCTGCTTTTTAGGTTTGCAGCAGCAACAAACTAGGTCATGATGGTTTGACAATATTACAAAATACTCACGAGAGTGTAGATCATACGCACAAGTTTTCCATGTGGACATCGACAACGCAACATACAAGCGGTTACCGTAGCCATGTCACCTCTGTTCACTTCGTGTAGGCACTTCGATTTCGTGTTAGGCACGACAGTCCTTTCTGTTTTGAAATAAGACTTAATAAGTCATGGCTCAACTTCGCTTATCATTTCACGAGGTAAGGAGTCACTTTGCTTGGCCGTTCAGGGTTCGAAATTAACGTTTTCCCTCGTAGTGCACTTTGGCCATCATTCTCTGAAGTTGATAGCCCAGTGACAATGCATATTTTAGTTCAGGGATATCTTTTTTCGTTGACCAGACAAGAAAAAGCTGTTTTCAGGATTCTGCCCATGAAGTGAATTTTCTAGTCATTTTATGTGAATATTGCACACCTTTAATACTCAACGAAACAGGTATTATTGGTGTTAGTGATACTCAAAAGTTTGGTGACCAATTGACAACCGGCTTCACTGTCAGAGTTTTATGCTAATTTTGACAGTCGTCATGACAATGGCACGACCTTCTCAGCAGTCCGTCATAGTGTAGCGGGGCTAAAATAGACCATAGGCTTTCTGTAGAGGGGCGACATACTTTCTGTGTAATTGTGATTGATCTATTATGATCAAAATGCAACGAAAATGCATATTCATTGGCCATCATTTTCTGTGCCTGTCATTCAAGTACGGCAGTTCAGATATAGAAACTTTGTAACAAAGTTCCACCGCACGGTCGTCTTCGTAATTTGCATAACAAATTCATAGTCTGGTCTTTCTCTGCTGTGTCTCGCTGAATTTGTCTGCATTTAGCTGGTCCCAAAGTGACAGGCTGGACATTGCATGCCAAGTATGGACGAAATTTCAGGTCCCAGGTTTTGGTAGTCCGTGTGGGCTACAATATCATAGATTTTGGTAGCCCAAGAGAAAAGTTTGTAGTCTGTGGACGCGGGACTACCACTTATTTCGAGCCCTGTCGTCACTTGGCCACAACCGCCAACCAGACTAAGCCTGCACCCGTGACAATTATTGTCAATTGATTTGTGTGGAACTACTTCGAGGTTTTTACTTTCAATATGCATCAATGAAGTTTGCTTTGTTCCCATGATTTGCGTTTTATGTCATTTATCTGCTGTTCCCAGGAGACGATATCCTGATTTCGTCTTCATATTGGATCTTTTAAGGGACTTGTCAGAAATTACATGGGGGAGGGCCAGTGCTTTTCAACATGACGCTGCGCGAAAAATAGTGACTCTTCGAAAGTGTTTGCAAGACCTCCCCAATTTCCATGGGCAAAAAATGACCATCCCCCTGCGTGTCACAATCCGTATCAATGATATCTTAATTGTCTATTTTTCTCGTTTGGCCTTTCATTTCTCATTTGACCTTGAACTATCAAAGAATACCTTTCCAATAGTTACTTGTGTGAAATCCCAGTATCAAATTTGTTCCACATGCATGCACTTGTAACTACCATAGTCTAAGTAAGTACATTAATATTAATAATCAAGCGTCTATAAATGCACAGATTTAGCTAGTTTTGTATTGAAGATAAATTCGTCATAATTACCTCATAGACTTCAATGTATAGTGAATCAACATTTCGGTGAAATTCCAAAATAAAAATGTTGTAACACACATGAACTTGTAACCACTCTTTTCTAATCAAGTATACTAATATCAATGATCAAGCGTCTCTAAATACAGTGATTTAGCTATCGGGAAAAATATTCATAGCTTTCTTATAGATTACAATCTATAATGAATCCATATTTTTGGTGAATTTTAGAATTCAAATTTCCTGTACCCATATGTAATTGTGACCATCCTATTCTTACCATGTACATTAATATCAATTATCAAATGTCTATAAATGCACAGGCATTGCTAGTTTTATATTGGAAAAATGTTCATAGTTTTCTCATGCTCTACAATGAATAGTGAATCAGCATTTTTGATGGAATCCAAAAATCAAATTTCAAGTACATACATCCACTTTTTACCTGCCACTCCAAACTAAGCATTTACATATATCACCAATCATATGTATATGTACATAATTATATAGCTTATTTTGTAGGCGAAAATTATTAATAGTTTGCCCGATTGCATTGATGTATGATTTTATGTTTTTGGGAGAAGCACGGTATCGGCCACACCTTGCCTTCTTATAGTTGCGATAGTTGCGCAAAAAATAATGACCCTTCTCCAAAGGCACAAAGGCATGCGTGAAATTTTATGACCCTTCAAAAATGCTTCTTCGAAAAATAGCCGCCCAACCCCTACCTTGTAATTTCTGTCCAGTCCCTTACGGTGAATTTAAAAATAGCTAGGAATTTCAAGCTGCTCGAGTGATACTGGTAAGAAAACGATTCAGGTGATAAAAGTAACGCCAGCTATATATATTATAAACTCTTTCCTTTGATAGATTTTGCAAAAGCTTAACCTAATATAGCGTTCACAGTTCTCACTTGTGGAAAATCATTACAAAGAAGTGTCAACATCAAGTAACGTTATCAATATCCTGGCCAACCGTTTTCTGCACATAACTATGGGCAGTGGCTTACATTGTAGTATGTAACCGCTATAATACAGCAACCAGGGACACTAGTCACCCATCATCGCAAAAGCCATATCTGTATCCAAATATCAAACGCTACAGCCAAAACGATTCCTGACCCCTTCTGTACTACCCGAAGCGTTGCTATTGCCGCTGCCTTTATCGCCGGCTGAGGGAATTGGGAAACAAGGACAATAAAGTTTTCACCAGACCATAAGATTCATATCCAGCCTTCGGTTAACTTTGTCAGACTGAATCGGACGAAGTGCGCGATTCTGTGGATCACAAATTGGATATACATCACCGTACAATTTACGATACTTTCATTTTGGATTAATATTACCGATTCGCTTCCTCGTTGTCAAAAAACGCTAGCTTCAAGAAAAAACTCCTCCAAGCTCTGATTTTCCTTACTCGCCGACTAAAGTATAAAGCTTTAAAGAAGTTTATTCTCCGTTCTTTATCGCGCTTTGCTCAGTGTTCAACTCAGTATTCCGAGATTTCAAACAGTTTCTTGTGGATGAGCATATATTGTCACGCTTGGTTTTGAAACGAAACAACTGTTTAAACATAAAGTAAAAACTTATAGGTGAGTTTCAGTGGGTGCGCGCGATTTGCCCCTCACTGACTATGTTGACTGTGGCTCCGTGAACACTATGTTTAGTAAATTTAATCAATAAATCTCAAAACTCACACTAACAGAGAGTGTGGTATGGTATGGTATGGTTTGTTTTTAGCATATAACGTTAAAACACGACAGCCGTGAAAGAGAGAACATAAGTATGTTACAGTATATGTAATTTTTACGTTTGTGATTGATACACATTATTAACAATAATTAGGTATTATAACGGCGGAATATTCGACAACAGACGTTAGAACAACCGTTCCTTCGTTTTCGTCTTCCGTGGCTGGTGCGATTTTAACAACAGGTAAATATCAATATTATTTGTAAGCTTTTACTCCAGATATATAGATGGGGATGGATGGATAGATTGGGTTGATGGACGAATGGATTGATGGATGGATGGATTGACAGGGACTGGAGATAGATAGATAGATAGATAGATAGATAGATAGATAGATAGATAGATAGATAGATAGATAGATAGATAGACAGACAG
>LD347966.1:95286-154482 GCA_001465055.1 Ptychodera flava | reverse complement strand
ATAGATAAATAGATAGATAGATAGATAGATAGATAGATAGATAGATAGATAGATAGATAGATAGATAGATAGATAGATAGATAGATAGATAGATAGATAGATAAGAACAGTGAGAGGTACATAAACAATTAATTCAATTGTCACCTACCTTGTATTGAAAATAAAGTGTTAAAGAGTTTAATAGCGACCTTACAGAGAAATGGATGTCAGCATTCTAATTGTAAAATCTAACTTTCGACACTTTCTTTCGTCATAGGTTCGTTGGAAAAAAATATGACGGGCATTTCTTCATCACTCTCAAAACGAAATCAAGTTTTCAAAGTTGACAATAGGACAGGTAAAATTATATTCAGCATACGAGATGATTTAGCGGATTTACCGTCTAATGTCCGACAGTTTTGTTAGAATCTTTTCTAATGATCTTGTAATTTATTCAAACTAGAAACTTGTAAATGATAAAGTTTATTTGCAATATTACGCAAAAGTATCATTTTATGATGGCAGGAAGGTATGGCTTCTTGAACGAATAAAACATATTGGGTCTTTCCGACCAAATTTGGAATTCGTTTTATGACAGTATTGTTATTAAGTAAATATTGTAAATAGAGGTATTAAATAAAGAAGTTAAATAAAAACAAATAAAGAAACCTAACAAGAGCAATGTTTCTTTTTTCTAGTAGCTTTTTTACATACTGAAAACAAGCTAAATGTAACCAGACTTCTTTTCATTTTAATTTTCAGATGATAGTATCCAACAAAACTCTTCAACATTCCCGGTAATCATCTCTTCCGTAGGGCTTCCAATTGTAATTGCAATTATAATTCTTTCGGTTGCGATAATTATCATTCGAAGAAAAGGAACCCCTAACTCTACAAATGGTGACAAAAACCAATCGGAGAAAAACCACAGTAATGTGAGTAAACTTGAATTACACATAATTAATACGTTTCGTTTGCCTGCACTTAATCCCTTTCAGAACTTGAAATAAAGGCAGACAACAACGTATCGCTTTTTATAGGTTCGCATTTAGTGTCACATAGGTCGTACTACATGATATTCTAAAAGCTGTCGGTAAACATCAGAACAGTATAACCTACGAGACGTGGTACATCTCAAAATTCCTAGTGTTTTGTAAATATATAGATGTTTTGGCATTTAACTGTGCAGGCATGAAGAAAAGTAGAATAAATAGAAGTAGACGGCCGGCATGGCTTTAAAGCATGTGGGCTCTCAAGGTTTAAACTAAATAAAAAGTATACTTGAAACACTTTGAAAGATCATCTAATATCTTCATGAAACTCTTTCCATACGAACAGATCTCTGTACACCGTAGTATGCAGCCACATCTTTATACCTCGACACGACATCTAAATTTGTGTGTCATTTACCTGTCTTGAGCGTAGTCGGATCGCTCCCTGAAATATCAGATTAATGTACATTTGAATCACCTGTCATGAAAAGGGATGAATTTGTTATTAACAACTCAGTTGCAACATCTAACCTACATAAGTTGCGAGGTGTCAAAAAATTAGACTAAATTGACCATCAATGGTGTAGATTAATGTAACGTATGTTTCACTGTTTCTAAAACATGCTATTCAACCATTACTATTCTCTCTAGTCCTCAGAAAAAATGGCGGAAGATGACGGGGAACCGTGCCCTACGGAACAATGTGATGAGAAAGAGTCGTCCGAAGACCATTTGGTAGTAAAATAACACAAATGTTATTGAACTTTGATAAAAATACTCATATATATATATATATATATATATATATATATATTATAGATATATATAGATATATTTCGCCCAGTTTAAGTGATATATAAAATTTTTTGCCATATGTGATAGTGAGCGTCTGAGCGTTAGTGCTTAACGAAATCTACAGCGTGTTGGGGGGTCGCAGTCAGGAAAAATGTAACAGCTTATTTCGCTAATTGAATCAATCCTTTTGAGATTGGGGATTTGGCCAAGCGGTATTCGGGTTAAACTTTTAAATGAATGTCATGCAATTGAAAAGATTTAAGAAATTTTATTTCTGAGCAAACGTTAGTTTATCTTTACAATAATTTGTTTTTGTCAACTGAAGGTACTCTTAGACTATCTTGTGATTTATGTCCAAAATACAGGTGATTTTAAGAGAACATGAATGTATTCCACATATGCACCACACAACTACAAAGAGTCACGATCCATTACATTTAAATTACAACCGTCTACAATTCTTCGATGGTTATCTTGGTCGAGGAGAATTTGGTGTCGTGCGTAAAGCAATACTGGGGGATGTACGTTTACAATCAATAAAAAAAGAAGTTGCCGTGAAGTGTTTACGTGGTATGTATGTCCCTTAAAAGCAAATAAACCAAGTGTGATGTAGTGATATTTTCCAACAAGAATTTCACAAAAATCTTTGGTACATATTACATTTGCAACAGTATAAAGATACAAATGCAGTGTCACTTTGTTTATATACCGCATTTTATTTGTACTAGCCTCAATGAGATTTTAATAAAATGTTATCCTCTAACGACCGAAGCTGTCTAGTGTTAATTCTATTGCTTATGTGCATAGTATGTTAACATTGTCTTTACTTGTACACACAGAAGGCGCCTCGCATGAGGACAAGAGGAATTTTCTTCGAGAATTAGAAATAATGAAATCGTTACAGGAAAGTCATCCAAATGTTATTAAACTTCTCGGCTACTGCACTTCTTCAGGTATTGCTGCCGAATATAATCGTTCACTTATGAATTTCTCAAAAAACATACAATAATCCTGTTATTTCATAATATTTTCGTATTTCTGAACTGATTTATGGGATGCAAATAGCAAACAAAACCATTCAAGCAGTATATATTTGCTGTAGAACTAGTATATGCATTTCAAGTCAGCACAACTTGGCATGTATTCATAATTCGTGACAATTCGAGGCCAAAAAATATATGTATTTCGAATCGACATATCGACTCATAGGTTTATTGCTAGAATGCCATTTCCTCTCTACCAAGTACGTCCAAACGATACGGTTTTACAAACTTGCGACATACCATTCTTTTTCGCCGTACACAATGCGGCCATTCGATTATTTTATTTATTCCCCTTGAATTTGATGAATACGTATATCATTTGGTCGAGACCACTGGCGCACGACGTCTTTTGAAATCACTTGTCTGTAATTTTAATGTTGAAACATGCATTTTATTAAAATCTGTGCAAACGGAAATCGTGCGGGCAGCTATTGAGACATAAAATGAACAGTGCCCCGTGCACGGCTGTGGCCGCTCAGCTCTACTGTTAACGTTACTAACTTTATAGAAACGGCGAATTTAAAATCACTTGTCTACAATTTTAATGTTGAAACATGCATTTTATTGATAACTGTGTGAACGGAAATCATGCAGGCAGCTTTTGAATCATACAGTGAGCAGCGCCCAAAACACGGCTGTGGCCGCTCGGCTGTCTTGTACACATTACTCTAAAGGTACGAAAGTATTTGGAAAATAATTCTTAAATTAGATAAAATTAACGGTTATTGGCCATCCTCGTGATTCAAACTTCAATTTAATCAAGGTAATACTTACAAAAATCGATCGATCGGCTTCCTAACTTGTAAAGTCAACATCGGCCCTATCTACGGCTGATAATTAGCGCAATGTTTTTTGACGGACAAGTCCCGTGCCAGCGCCATTTTCAAAGTGTGCAGCTTGAAATTGACGCATGCGCATACTTTCCTTTTAAACCAATACGTCATTGTTATTCGTACTGATATGGGAGCCTTCAAAATGGCGGTGTCACGGGAGTTGTCCCGAGGTAAAATTTAGCGACTTACCAGCAATTACATGGCCCGGTGCAGTATTTGTGTTTCAAGAACCCAGTCGATCGATTTAGTACCACGCATGCGACAATACAGAGAAGTTTGAATCCCCAGGGTTGCCAACAACGTTTTATTTTACGGATTATATTTAAATTGTTTTCCAAATAGTTTCGTACCTTTAGTAATGTGTACAAGACAGCCGAGCGGCCACAGCCGTGTTCTGGGCGCTGCTCACAGTATGTCTCAAAAGCTGTCCGCATGATTTCTGTTTGCACAGTTGTTAATAAAATGCAAGTTTCACCATTCAATTACAGACAAGTGGTTTTAAAATTCGCCGAGTGTATAAGTAACAGCAGAGCTAAACGGTCACAGCCATGCACTGCACTGATGGGCACTGTTCACTGTAAGCTTGTGCCTCAAAATCTGGTCGCACGATTTCCGTTTGCACATTTGTTAATAAAATGCATGTTTCAACATTAAAATTCAGATAAGTGATTTTAAAATTCGTCGTGCGCCTATGGTCGAGACATGTGGTGCAAATGAAGTTATTATATGCATTCGGTATTTGGGATTTTAGCCTAATATATTTATTGCCCGAATGTCGCATTTGATTTGGCGGGGATTTTGCCAAGTGTTCTTGAGGGCTAAATTTGCTAGGTGATTTGTTGACGTTGTTGCATGAAGTAAGAAAATGAAACATGTCCAAAAATGTCAAAGTGTTAATGATAAAAATTTTATGAAATCTTATGTTGCTACATAGCCTTATTGGTGGCGGCATCTACATTTGTTTGGTCGTCATTTGCAGTTTCGTCGTGGTTGGTCTTACTTGAACCTTTTTTCAAGCGTCGGCTATATAAAACTAGCGTAGATAAGAAATTATGGCAACGACTGTGTAAATTAGCTCACTCTCAGGATTAAGTTTGGTTACTAGGCAACTTATATTTTCCAAAGTAATACTATTGATAAAATTCTTCAGGGGCCCTCCCCCTTTCAACTCTTAATGTACATTGACAGTTTTGCAATGTTCCTTGCTCGTGAAAGTAGTACGGTCCCGATAAGCAGCATGGCGTCGATCAAGGCAGATGATATGGTGGTAGATATGCGATAAGAGACTTGCCCAAGCGAAAGTAGCAAATTTTAGTGACGATACGTTACTTTTGGCGTATGTCAGTCGTCATCGGAGTGTGATGTGTGGTCAACACGTGTACAAGTCATCCAAGGAGGGTTTCCGACATGAAAATGACGATAACAGCATTATATGTTTTTCAAATAATTGATATTTTCAAGGAATACTCTGATTACAATATTTATCATTCGATTAATAGCAAAGTTAGATTCGAATTTTCCTCAACATGTGACCAAAAACACATTTACCAGATAATTTCAAATATAAATTTTTAGGTTACATATTCAAACAATTGAATGGCCTCGAAATGTACCACACGTGCACCTACTGTAAATTCAACAAAGTTAGATTGATTGAGTTTGCTTTGCAAAAAAGAAGCACATTAAATTCCAGAATGTCAAAGATGTCGATCGTCATACCATATATCGATACATCAGTATATATAGGGATTGGCGAAAATACAAATGTGCAAATCAAATACGAAATTAGTTCATTGCAGAAATACCGATATGTCGATATACCGGTTTCAACTTAATATATATCGTTTGGCCGCGAAATGTCGGATTACTCATACGGTTGACATCACCGACATCATGAAAAATAGGTCCATCTTTTTATGATTGTTGAGTTGGGAGATGCTGTGTTTGTATGAATGTTGAACCGAGCATGTGCCATTTATTCAAACGGGTTTTGCTGCAGATCACTAAAATGCTTATTGTGAAAAACATGATCCCAATGTTTGGGGTACAATACAGATTTTACCGGGCGCCTCCAGTCTGCCCCTTCTAGTCAAGGGCGTTTACAGTAGCCATGCAGAGATGTCTGAAAAGTACCCCAAAATATATTCGACAGCAGTAGTTTAACTACACAGCTATCAATTAATTTCCTACTTATTAGCCAGGTACTGAACCTTGTTCCATTTCAACTCTATGTAATAATACATTTTTGGGGCAATCATTATATTACATTTACATGTAAACTTGACATGGTATTGCCAACGGTTTGCTCTCCCTGCACTGTTGTTAAAATAACTGCACTTGACATAGACATTATCGTGTGGGACCGTAAATCATTAGGTAAGTCATGTACACTCAGCCAGTGACTTAGTTAATAGTCAGCAGTCTGTCCGTCGTTAGATCTGTCTAGTAAGCATATAAGCCACTCAGCCATACAGGGACTATTCTGAGAGTCAGCAAGTTGGAGACTGTTTGTCAGTTAAACTGAAACAAGAGTCCAATTTGTTTGTACTTTACGCAGGTTGGCACAGTTAACGGAGCATCACCTTGTTACCACATTTAGGGAGCCGTCATTATCTACGGCCTGGGGGTTCGGAGAAAATTTCATCGGAAACTCCAAAATTTCGAGTACCCCTCCTGCCAACCATGATGAATTTGAGTAAACCCCCCTCTCAAACTCATAAATTTTTACTGAATCCCCCTTAGAAAAATTAAATACAATACATGTGTTTGTAAAATTTACAAAAATACTCTCACAGCTCACGTGCTATAACCAATATCCAACAATATAGTATTGTTTAATTTGGATATGTATCATGACAGGGTTTTCATTAGGATATCTGACTGGGTAGAATTTGAAGGTACATGGAAGAACACGCAAGATTCTGAGGGGGAAAGTGTCAGAGGAGGCTGTCCCTATCTTTCATGGACAATTGTGAGAAATTGATATGTGCGGTGCAGAATGGTGCAACGTGAGAGGTGCTTTGAATTTGCTCTTTTCGTAGTAAAACTCTTAAAACACCCCAAGGGGGAGAGCACCAGAGAGATCCCCCTCTGGTATTTGCAATTTTTAGAAATTAATGTGTGTAATGGTGCAATCTGAGAGGTTTTCAATTTATTTTGCACTGGGTAAAATTTTTTGAAAACGACATTGAACACTGATATGTTTACTACATTTTTGAATGATCAGCCAAACAATGACAATACATTTTGTGAAAAACAGTTCTCAGTTTGGGAGAGATTGGAGACCAAAGAATATGCAGTAATAGAAAATTTGTGACCTTCTTTTGTTGTTTTTCTAGCTGCCAGCTTCTAATGAAAAATCTAAATACGATATGATTAGTTGTCATAATGGTTATTGAACTGAAGTCAATTAAAATACATGTTTCTATAATAAAAACGGATGAATTCACAACAGTTCAGTTTTGTCCTAGATCCTGTATCGGTGTGTGCAATGGTGCAGTCTGGTGAAATCTGAGAGGTGTTTTCAATGAGTCTTTTACAAGTAAAACTGTTAGAACACCCCAAGGAGAGAGCACGAGAGAGATGGGGGTGTGTATCCCCTCTCCCATCGAAAATTTTGAGGTGTGCAATGGTGCAATCTGAAGGTGTTTCGAATTTATTTCGAACAAAAAATTGAGTAATCCTTCCTTCTTCCTCTCTTGATTACTCCCTTGAAGTTTTCATTATTTTGAGTGACCCCCTCACAACCAGATCTGACCCCCAGGCCGTAAATAATGACGGCTCCCTTACAAGTGTTACCAAGGCAAACATAGTACTAGCGTGGTACTTTCTTTATTTTACCTAGGTAAATAAAGACCATGGCAAACTTTACTTTACAAGGCTTGTTATCAGTCGGTCAGTTTAACCTCTGAGTCAGTCGGCTAAGCCATTCACTTTGTGGGATCCGGATTCTCGTGCACACATTAATTAATTCAGCCAGCCTGTACACCAGTAAGACATAAGGTCAAGCAGTAGGTCACTCAGCGAGTCACTAAGTGTTGTAACCAGTCATACATATTTTTAATTACTTAGTTTGCCAGTCCTACAATCAAGTATTTATTAAGTACATGTAAGTTATTTTAGAGTACGGTAATCAGTCAGTCAGTCAGCCAATCAGTCTTACCATTATTTAAATTTTACATTCTTGGTCTAACAGAAAGAAAATAAGTTAGACTAAGTCTGCAAGCAAACAAGCAAGCAATCAATCTAGTCAATTATCCGGTTCCGTGACCGTAGTGTCATCTGCAGCTTTGAAACAATGGCGGGTGATGAGCGTCCGGGATTAGCGACGAGCCTTTCTCTGAAACAGCAAGATTTTCCATTCCGATAGCATAGGAACTTGGACAGTTCATAGACGAAAAAAATTCAAGTGCAACCAAGGATGCTGCTAGGTATGCTGAGGATATTTTTGAAAGAAAATGATACTACTGTTACCGCTGTGGAGAAATCGCAAAGTAAACTTGTCACAATGGATTTTTGCAGTGCATAATATCAAAATACATAACATAATACAACGTGAGCATGTGGCCTGTTATAAAACACCTATAATCTGGTTTTTATTCGGCCTATAGCGCCCGTTTATTACCCCTCGTGGCCATTTGTTACCAGAAAAACAACGCTATATCCTTCGGCATACGGCCTCGGGAAATAGGGATGTGTTTCTGGTAACACACGGCCCTCGGGATATTAAACGGGCGATATAGCCCTCATGACCATGTAATAGGTGTTTACTACTAGTTAGTATATCTTTCAATTAATCAGTCCGCCAGTTAGTAAGTGGGTCTGTCAGTGATATTGGTCATTCTCTATTACATTTACATAAACCTGACAGTTTGTAAGTTAGTCGGTCAGACAGTCTGTAAGACAGCCAGCCAGCCAAACAGTCAGTCAATTGTATTAGCTATAGTCAGTAGCAAGCCGGGATCTCATTCAGATAGTCATTGAGTAAGTCATTAAGGTCATTAAATCTATCAATGTACTTTGTGCGTTGTGTCTTGAGTTAGAAATGGGTTTTTTTCTGATGTGGAAATCATATGATGAACAACACAAAAATCGCAAAACACTTATTGCCAATTGAAATACGAAATTCTTCGACATGCTAACGCTGAAAAGTAGAGAATTATAGGAAATCCCAATTTTTTGTCGGAAGCAAGCAGAAAAAACATGTAAAAGCGCGTTCCAGTAACCATGGCCCATACAAAGGTTCACTTTTTGACTACCTCCCTAAATCTAAGTTACATAGCTAGATCAAGTAAGATAATCGAAAACAACATCACGGCTCCATATCGGAAATTCGAGGACAACAGTTTATTTTATTAACCACAACAAAATAGACATGTACACTTGTTGATATAAAGCAACCTACCAAAGGTTATTTACAGAAGATTTCATTGTCATCCAGGCTAGCATTCATGGACCAAAACAGAATCATTTAAAATCTACAATCAGGCATGAATATTCGTGTACTAATAATTCCTTCAGCAGGGTCTTTGACCATATTTTTAACAATTGCCACAGTATATTAAAATTTGCCACTATTGTTTTACTACCTGCTCTTGGGGATATAGATATCATCATCATCATCATCATCATCATCATCATCATCATCATCAAATCTCTTGTAATATTTCAATTATTTCTGCTACTACTCTTTCCATTATGATCTTATATCGGGAATATTATATCAAATGGTATTTTTGTCACACAGACTCCATTTGCATAGTTGTTGAGTTAGCACCACACGGCAACTTGCAAAGCTATCTTGTAAAAAACAGAACACAAGAAATGTATCGAAATATTCACCCTTACAGCCGAAACATAACATCATTTGATCTTCTACAATTTGCCTGGCAAATTGCCAAAGGGATGAGCTATATCTCGTCAAAAAAGGTAAATCGTCGTTATATTGAATTTCTCCTTATTTTCCTCAAATTATATAACCCTCCAGCGTGCAGTCAGAGAGACAGTCTTGCTCGCTTCCGCTGTGAGTAAAAAACGGATCTAAGTTACGGATAAGTGAGGAAGGAGTACGACAGAACCAAAGATAAACAGAGATAAAAATGAAAATAGCTCAGAGCTATTGGGCTCAAGAAAATATTAAATACGTTATGAATGAGGCGTCATAACTGAAGTCAATAATGTTTCACATTACCGAACGACAAAAAAATGGCATCTCAACATGCAACCCATCCGTCATAAGACCACAGGGTTTTATTCAGGGACAATAAATACTGATACGATAAAAACCAAATAAGTTTCGTTGTCTACAAGTTTTTTTTTATGTCTGCCTTTCTCTTACCTATACGCTCTGCTCGCTCGAGACGTGTGTGTGTAAGTGCCAGAGTAGTTTCCGCGCGTGATCTGAATATTTTGCAGGATTATCGAGTCTGATTCCCCAAGATGTGTATCTCAAAGTGTTCGGTTATTTGCTATGCATAATGAATATTCAGATGTTTAGGTGGCCATGTTCTTGCATAAATAAGCGTCTGTGTTGCTACGGGTAGCCAGCTGGTCGAGTAGTCGAGTAGTATGGAGTAATGTGTCATGCCTCTAGCCACGATCTGTGACAACACAACGGTGAATGAGTATGGTGGTGCAATTATTTCCGTTGGCCTATTATTGTATCATGGATACGACTTTTTGTCTCTTCTCAGCCCAAAGCACGCAAAAAATACCAAATGAAAGGGTAAATCAGAACGATTGACCACTAACGGGAAATTAACGTACACACCAAACGAAGTTTGACATGTACACTTCGGCTAAATTTTAGCTTGCAAAAGGTTTGCAAAATTCTCTCGTAAAGTTTAAGTGGAAATAGCCGAAACGTGGCATACTTACACATAAATCTAATGATGGTAACTTCTACCTATCTACAGCCTCTTTCGTTACAAGTTCTGAAAAATTGCACAGGAAACGTGCAGTTCGGTTGGTATACTGACTCAGGGTGAACTGATCGTGGACTGTACCTTGTCGCTAACTCAGTTGTAATGACTTACCTCTTGGGGAATCAGGCATGATAATCCCTCACCGCATGCAGTTCACCGAAAGAGGGCGCATTTTACTACGCATATCTGACACAGTGAGCAGTCCGCCATGTCCCAAGCAAGCAGAGCGTATAGGTAAGAGAAAGGCAAACATGAGAAAACTTGTAGACAGCGAAACTTATTTAGTTTGTTATCATATTAGTATTTATTGTTTCTGAATAAAACCCTGTGATAAGACTTAGGGTAAATTACTTACCTATGACTTTGTGAGAAATTGCAACTTTTGTTGATAGAGGAGTACATCATACCGACACATGAATGTGCAATGTCTGATGAACGGATGACTGACTGCGATAAAATTTAGCATTCTTCCTCATTTTCACAGTATTTCAAAGACTTTTGTGCACCTTTGACTTTTGACTTGGAAAATTAATATTGCGTGACTCTGTACTATACAGTGCGGCGCACATCCGGCTGCCTTAATATCCCAGAATCTTTTTGCATTGATCTGCACACAAAATGAATATAAACTTGATGTTAATAATAAAATCGTTATAATTTTTAAAGATTAAGAGGCATTCATCAATCCGAATACTCGGCTGGATTAGCTATTGTTGATGTGAGCAATATACAAGTTTTCAGACCTTTGTTCTCTTTTGAAAGTTGTGTTAGTTTGCTCGAGATAAAGCTTATAGAATTTAGATTCTCTTAATCAATTAGAGTGTCTTGACTTCTGATATTTTATACATCATAGTTCCTTCACAGGGATTTAGCTTCGAGAAACGTTCTTCTCGGAGAAGGCAAATGTTGTAAGATTTCTGACTTTGGATTTGCCCGAGACGTCAGCGGAACAAATATTTATGAGCCAAAATCCATGGTAAAGTAAACCTCTTTTTGTCATTGTGAGTTTTATTATATCATACTCTTAAGTGATCTCTGCTTACAGATGTAAACGTATGTTAAGTGAATCGATGTGTGGCATTTTTGTACCAAATAAAAAATGTATAGATAACACTTTGGTGGCATATGTATAATATACACACGTATTTTACCTGATCATCTTCAACATGCGTTTATATTATATAAAGATGATGAGTGTTTGTGCTTTATATCTTTCAGGGTCCTTTACCTATCAGATGGATGGCCCTTGAATCCTTATTGCGTTCGACTTACACTACTAAAAGTGATGTTTGGTCTTATGGAGTTGTTCTTTGGGAAATCGCTACTTTAGGTAAATCTAAGTTATTTCAATTATAAACGTAAAAAGTTCTACAGAGTTCTTGTTCGAATCGACATCTTGTTCGATAGGTAATAAGAGTGATTCATCATTCTCTCTCACATAGGAGCAACACCATACTCAGAGTTAAACTCTACTCAAGTGGTGAAGAAACTTCGAAGTGGTTACCGATTGTCCAAACCACGTCATTGTAGCAAAGAATTGTGAGTTGAAATTCTCATGTGCGCACGTCAATGTGTGTCATTCCTATGCATAGTTTTAGTCTATTTACATGTATTAAGTATATTGTATTTCACATTTTTGAATTTACATGTTCTCCATTTAGACATCAACTTATGTTCGAATGTTGGAATCCACAGCCTGAAATGAGACCATCATTCTCTGACATATGCGTATCTGTAGGGGAAATGGCAAACGATATTACAAAGGTAAATTCTGAACAAAGACTTCAAAAAGGTTTTACCACAGACAAATAAATTCAGATTAACGTTTTGTAGTACCATGTGACAAGAAAGTTGCATCTAACTTCAAAATGCCTTTTTCGGTACTGATATTTATTTATTCATTTACACTAACTCTTTTATTGAGCGGCCGAGTTACTTGTACAGTAATTTTCATCGGGGCTCAAGCAAAATTACAATAATTACATCTACAATAAAAAATTCATTTTCACATAATCTTTCAAGTCACATTTAAAGATGTACGGAACAGTAGTTTATTTATTTATACCAAATGTTAAAGAAGTAAAGGCTTCTAATTCTAGTGTTTTACTACGAAGACAGATTAATTAATAATTAACATCAGCATGCGTACCCGCAAGCAAGTGCGCATACACATACAGGCACACAGAGACGAACACAAACACACATGTAGACGGAGAGAGATGGAGAGACAAGTTATACACAATTACTAATACGTCTGTAAGTGATTGTGTATTGTCGTTGTCTTTTCTATGCCCTGGCAAAAGTGGAGAAAGTTGCACTTAGATTTTAGAAAGACAACAAATTAATCACTGTTGCGATAATTTACTAATAAATTGTACTGAAAATGTTAATTTTTTTTTCCATTCCAAAAGGAGTACCTGACATTGCGGGACTTTGATGGTCATCTCTATGTAAATTTGTCGGAAGAACTTATACCTTCGGATGAAAAGATTTAGCTCAATCAACTTCACAGACTCTTTTGACTGGGCCTGGCAGGACATCGACTACGAGAATAACTACTGAAATAAAGATTTGCCGAATTCTCAGGTGTAAATTCGTTTAAATATGAAGAACTATATAAAAGAATCTTTTGATGAGTTAATAGTCTATGCAGTGATACTGTACATTACACAATGCCGCTCTCAAACAATGCTGATAATAAGCAGGATGAAGTGATTAACATCACAAAATGAGCATCATAAAAATTTTCGTCACAGAATGGAGAATATTCATTCGAAATCCAGTTTTGTTATTTTCATTTTCATGCGCATATGCGTGTGAGGGATTGTTCTGTCTGTGACTTTAAATGTATTTTTGAAAGCGCAATATGAGATTAGGTATAATTTTCAATTCTATTTCTAAAACTAGTGATGTAGAGTTCTTAAATCAAATGGACGGTAATTTCAAATGTTTCGACCGATCCTTACGTTTGCTTTTTCATCTTTATTCAAAAATGCATAGTCAGTATCGAGAATATATATAATAAAAAATATTTATATTCAGTAAAGATAAATATTCAGAAGAAAGATTGAATATATATATATTGTAATTTCCACTAATGCTTATTTGGCACTACTTTCAGAATCTTTCTTGAGGCCAGTGCAAGAGACTCCATGATGAAAATTAGCAGCAGGCGATAGCATAGCTCCAAACTGTACGAAAATATAATGCTATTGACGATGACAAAGATAAAGATGCACTTTGCACTTCACTGACGATAGGACTATGATTTGATTTTCAAGCATTTATACTTCATATTGTAAGAACACAAGTCAACTGACGTACTTGCCATGATAATAAAGATAATGTATGTTTAACAATGGGTGTCATAACGATTTTTTGTAAGCCGTTTTCTCGGGAGACATTTGAGGTAGGGACTAACTATGCATACGGAGTGTCAGCAAAGTCCATTGGTTTGCGTGTGGAAATGCAAGAAAACGTCCTTATCACATTTGCATTTTCTTGAGGCGTTCACAAAAGACCTGAAACCAGAAGCAATTTCGAAAATGATATTTAAAAAAATCGTGTCGCTGTGGTAGATTTCAATATGAAATGGCAAGATTATTTTTGCTTTCCGTAAAAAAGACCCTGCAAAATATGCTGACTCAGCGGGTTTCCTTTCGCTCTGGATATTTATATAATTGTCAACCTTTCTTTGTACCGGTTAGCAACATGTGCAGTTTTCTTGTCTTTGTACTGTACCTTAGTCATCATATGCAAAAATAAGAAAAATGATAACATCCCAAATAAGTTCAAATTTTAGGCTTGTGATTTGATTAGATTTCAAAAGAGATGAGAAAAGACGCCCATTTGTAGTTGAAAAAGCATGGAGAAGGGGTACTTTGAGTCAGCCAAATGCAAGGTGTCGTACATTAACCTCAATTTGTAATTTATTTTTGTTGCTAGAAGAAATAAAGCACAACATTGGCATAAATCAGAAAAAGTCAGAATTTTAGGCGTACGATTTTCTCAAATTGTAAACAATCATGAAGACAGAAACCCGTCTGTAATTGAAAAACCGAGGTAGGGGTACATTAGGACCGCCTACCTCAAAAAGTAGGATAGTAATCTCTATTTTTCTGTTTATTGCTGTTTTCAGAATAAATCAATACGCAAGGTATATGCAAAGTAACGAGAAGAATTACAATATTCAAAACAAGTTGTTGGGGTTTCTTTTGCTAAAATTGTCAAAATAATGACAAAAAATAGCCCGCTTAATGTATAAAAGTTTTGAAAAGGGGTACTTGATGACTTTTAACTCAAAAGATATGACGATAACCCCTTCCTTTTCTTTGTTGTTTTGTTTTTTATTTGCAATTTGTCAAAGTATAACATCTGAAACAATTAAACAATGATAATATTTCCTTGTAAGTTCTAGGTTTTCGATTTATTGAAATCATCAAATGATACCAAAAAGGATTCGCTCTTAGAGGTAAAGGCGTGGGGTAGTGGTAATTCGGGACCTCCTAACTCAAAATGTTGGACGATAACCTTCTTTCTTTGCTTTATTTTGGTTGATATAATTAATCAGAGCACTTTGATAAATTCCGGATGCGTGTTTGTTGAAATCATCAAAAATTAGGGAAAGAACGGCCGTTTATACTTGAAAATTTGCCGGTGAGGGTACCTCGGTACAGCCTAGCCAAAAATAGAATTGGAATCCCTTTTCTGTATACTTTCGTTGACATAATTAATCAGAGCACCAAATATTCAAGAATCTGAAAAATCACTATTTTTCATTTTGAGTACATCCCATCTCAAGGTCAAGTAGCTGTAGGTTTTGATGCATTTTTCGCTATATTTTTTGTATATCAGTTTCCAGTCCTTGTTCTACTCCCCTCGCTATGTTGAAACACCAAGTATTTAGCTTGTGTGGTATTCCTTACATTTGAATTCTAGTCCTGACCACAATTCACTTGCTAATTTGCAACAATAACAAATAATGCAGTCATGTACGAGCTGAGTTCAGATGCTAAACATTGTCTATCTCAATATGATTTCGGAGTAGATCAAGAAACTTTAGCTGTCATAAAAGACAAATTATGATGAAAAAATCATCAAAAGTAACTGGCCCTTTAAAGAAGGTAAAAAAGCTAGCCCTAGTACTTTAAGGCTTAAACAGTGCCCTATCTACTTAAAAAATAAAACTCATCGAGTGAAGAGGGTTGACACGTAGAGACAAAGACATATGAATAGAGTTTCGAGGTTCACAGTGTTTTTCTAAAAGGTTGGCATATTGCTGAGGAATGACAGTCGTAAATGACGTCGATGGTTTTGACTGCGCAGTCTCTGTTGGTCATACTGCATCAAACATGAAAAGTATGGTCGAGTAATAGCTGTGACCTGATCACAAATACGAGCTCAAAATCCGTGAGACCGACGTTTAGCCACTATATTAGTCCGGGTGTGCTGCTTAAGGGACAATGGCAAACTGTATCTACAAATAGATAGTATACACGTAAGTAGAACTGTCCTACAACTTTGCAACTTCATTACGTTTTCTATGATACTCCACAGCAATGTGTTAACAATGTTAACAATTATAAGGTCAATAACTTGTTATTGATTAACACGCCGAACTCGCAAAGTGAAATAACCCGTCTACACTAAGAGCTTTTGTAGTACTAAAGCGCCTGACACTTACATTTTGCCATCGGAAGGATTGGTACGTTAACTAATGCAAACGTAAATCTGATTTATGTTTAATCAGGTTTTAAAATCTGATGCAAGGACGCCGTGATTAAAACATACACACATTGATTGTAGTCGGTTTGCACTACAATCCCTTGTGTGTGGTATCCAGTTGTTTTCATTCAAACTATGCAAAACCCCTAACAAGAACAGTTGTTAAGTCGACGCTGGCAGTGATACTTTCAGTAAGAATTCCCTAACTTCTGTAGCCAAATTCGAATCTTGTCGACAACAACACATACGCCATGCAGTGGTAAACATAACGTAGCCATCGATAAGAAAAGTAGCATGTATTTGAAAACATTTTAACCCGATTTTAATTGGGATATCAGAGTGCTTTTGTTTGCATTGATGCCATGCCATTTATTCGAAGCAGTTTTTAAAGATAGGGTGGTAGTTTCGGATCAAGAAACAACTGGTTTCAACGTTGTGTCAAAGAAGCAAAGGTAATATTTATTCGAAGTAATAATTAAGGCGTAGAGGATACACCCTACCACCGTTATTCCATATCCTAATCAGGTCACATGACTTACAATAGCTTATCGAATCACATGACTGATGGCAATCGTCCAGCTGTAATCGTCATTTCTGACGAAGCCGATGGAGGGTAAGGACTCGTTCGGGGCACCAGTTTCATTTACCGTCATTATTGTAATGTTATCGTATGTAAACTATGTGATCTCTATCAGTACTTCTGACCATCAATTAAACGTGAACTATATACAGACGTTTTTGATACAGTTATTGAACTTTGACCAACATGGATTTAATCGATGTACACAAATCAGAGATTTTGCATAATTAACAAAGACTTGTATCCCTATTTTAAGTATAGGATGATAAATGTAAGCTGGTCGTTTTTGTTTTCAAATGCAGCCTCTGGGTATCTCTCCCGGGCTTAACGTACACTTCAGCAGCATGTAGAATTGAATTCTAAATTTAATGGTCATATTTTTTCGAATTCAACTTTATTTACAACGTGGAATTTATTGAAAACCTACGAGATTCGAGATTATATTTGCCCCTTTTTCAATAAGAATCGAGTTGTTGCTCCATCAAGGTTAAGTGGGGTAAACGGCCCAGCGAAATCAATTTCAAGATGATGTTTATTACAGGACAACCTCCGAGATATTAATGAAACTGAAAATTGTGGACCCTATTTTCCTCTGACGACGACTTCTTCAAGAAATGAAGGTAATTAATTACCTCCCACCAGGCTTTCATTTGTTTCTTCGCGTAACAATGAGAACACGTTGCTTTTATCGATCGTTATCCGTGGGGTTCTCTTCGTGACATTATATGTTACAGCTCAGGTACTTGGTTCATTCACCTTCATCATAATAACGCGTTTTAAGTCAATAGCTGTCTTTTAAGTAAATAATACGCCTTTTCATAGATTTTTCTTTTATCTGTTCTATTAGCATGACCAAAATAGGATGAAGAAATGTAACTCGATTTTCCTATCTATAATTGCTGTCCTTAGCATCGTTCCACCTCATCTAGAGCTGTGCGAACATGAAAAAGGTAGGGGCAAAGGTACAAAAGTACGTCGAGTTAATCCACATCGCAATCGTTTGTTGAATGCAACAGTACTGTAAATATTGTAATGTGTTTGCGTCTTGTTGGTTCTCAGGTCCACGTCTACTAAATGATACGATCATATCACTTTCAATCGATGAAGACATAGTTGCACCGGAAAATACAAGTCTACTGTTGAACAGTACTGTGAGAGTTTTGGATGAAAAAAATATATGTATAAACAGAACGAGTAAAGGTGAGGTTATATGAGTTAAGAGTTGAATTGCTTTAGTACAAAATTCAAGCCGTCATTATTTTGGACAATAAATTAGACATTTGGTTTAAGCACTCATGTATCCAAAGCAATCTTCATTAGAACAATAAGTTTTTGACAACCCTTTCACGGGAATTGTAAAAACCAGGTCAAACAACAAACTAAGTACATGCTTAGTCACTAGTTTGGGAGACTGCCGATTAATACTATACGATATTTCGTTTCGCTTGACTTAAATCAATAAGAATAAAACAGGCATATTTGCATTCTAAGAGTCGCAAAAAACTATTACTCTTTTGGCTTACACGGCCTCTACCAATATCAATTATATAGTGCATATTTCTTACAGGCAATCTCGACATACTCGACTGCTGGATAAAGACGCTTCATCCAGATTATTTCGAGAACAATTTTTATCATCTATCCTTAAAAGATGTTTTCGGTTATGTGGTCCTGTACATCAAAGGTCTAAAACGAGATGATGATAGCACTGTGTTTACATGGTGGTCAGAGGATACTGGCTTGCTCGGTAACACAACTGTGTCAGTACAAGGCGAAAACGGTACAGTTTATTTATTCAGTCACTGTAAGAAATATACGAATGGAAATGTGTTATTTGCTGATGTGATTTTTACGTCCTGTGCAATAATTTTACAATTTGTACTGCACTTTTTATAAAATTGTCGGGTAATTGTTACATCTTTGAGAGTTATATTCTAGCGTTGTGATAAAATAATAAACACCTATTACCTAGTCGTAAGGGCTATAGCGCCCGTTTATTACCCCGAAGGGCCGCGCGTTACCGGAAACATATCGCTATTCCCCGAAGCCGTAAGCCGAGGGGTATAGCGATGTGTTTCTGGTAACACAGGTCACGAGTTGTAATAAACGGGCGCTATTGGCCGAATAAAGACCAGGTTATAGATAATACGCCACACGATAATGTTGTATTATTATGGTTTTTAATGTGTTTTGATACTACGCAGCGCAGCAATCCATTGTGACAAGTTTACTTGGCGATTTCTCCACAGCGGTAACAGTAGAACCACTTTCTCCAAAAAATATTCTAAGCATACCTGGCAACATCCTTGCTCAGACTTGAATCTTTATCGTCTATGAGCTGTTTAAGTTCCTAAGCTGTTCGAAAGGAAAATCTTGCTGTTTAGAGAATAGCTCATCGCTCATCCCTGGCGCTCATCACCTGCCAATGCTTCAAAGCTGTAGATGACACTACGGTCACGTTACTGGGCACTTTCCCAACTTTGGTCAAAACTATTTCCTTGGAAAATAGTCTTTCAAAAAATACCCTCTAACGTCATTTTTGTCGACTCTCTGGGGACTAGACGTATCTATTTTCTGGCGAATCACAACATGGAATGAGCACGTGGCGTGTTATAATTGCTTCTAGTTGACAATTTACATTTTACATTATCTTACAATTTCTTTATGATGGAGCCGTACAAAAAGAAAAGCATATATGAAGAAAACTTTAAATATTCTCGCTCGGATGACAGATTGCAGGAATACTTATTAAGATTTGTGCTGCTGCAGTAAGCTACAAACGCAAAATATTGTAAAGTTTGAGAAAAAGACTTTAAATTATTACTTTTCAGAGTTTTCAATTACCTCATGACCTATACAGTAGTGCTGGAGGGCTGGTGTCTATTTGCTAACGACCAGTGGGGATCAAAATCCACACCTGAATTTTGAGGTTAACTCTGACCTTTGCCTCCTGTATTATCCTATACCACATTGATTATGCACATATAGATTTTTAGCCTAGCCAATAAAGCTAGAGGTCTTATTCTTTGTTGAACAGGTATAATTAAGGCAAGGTTGACCAGGTTAACTTTTGACCTCGATTTCGACTATATAGCTTCAAATAAGTTACCACATAATTATTCGCTTTCATCAACAAGTAGCATTTTTACTGCACTTGTTTATGCGACACTAAATATATCTTTGTTTTATTCGCACATATTGTGTCAGCATAATAATCACATCTTTCTTCTTTAGCAGTGTCGCCAGTGCATGTTCATGGAAAAATTGGTCAGACGCTGTCAGTAGTTTTGCGGTATAGCCAAAACACCTCTGTTCATAGAGACATCGGTTTGACCAAAAGCAACCATATGGGTGTATACAACTACCAGTTTGTAAATGGTCAAGCAAAACAGCTAAGGTGTTCATCGTTCAATCAAGCCATTTATCTCACATATGGTGGACCTTACTATATTACAACATTCGCGAAGTTAGATTGCAGTGCAGTTGACTTGTATACCTTTACAATCACCACTTTTAAAGATGACTTGAGCGAGGTCAAAAGTGTGAAAATAGATATCGACTTGCAAGGTAATTTCAAAAGCCGAATATCATCGTCAACGATATCTTCTGCTGACATTACTTCACACCAAAAGACGTAATTTTTGATCATGAATATCTCCTGAACAAGTCATCGACTTTGCATCACAAGACCTAACGCAAGTCAGGATTAACACTGATGACGATAGTTGTTGCTCTCAGTCAGAGCAATTTAGAATACATTCATCCGACAGTAACACTTAAACGCAAGATACAGTGTATAATTTTTGTACAAATGATGCATCCAGTATCAGCGTAACACATAAAACCTGTACATAACCCTTCATTATACTCAAACATAAGAGAAATTCCTAGCAGTAGCAGAGTGTACTTGTTATTATGCGTGTTTTAAGTTGCTTAATTGTTTGTTTCTTTATATATAAATGACGGCGACATTTGTCACTTTACATCTTCGAAAAGCATTTAATTTTCATTTCTCTCATTTGTATCCCGTTTTTGTACACATGACAGAGGATATCAATCTAACCTTGGTAGTGTCCAATCAGCCTATGGCATTCAACAATTTGTTGGAACTGCAGTGCAATGCTTCTCATAATGTACCGCTTCATTGGCTATTTCAGGGCAACTTTCTGAAGGTGTGTACAATTGATATTTTCTAGGTGCGATACTCTAATGTGTAATACCCGAATCAATGAACGTAAAGTAAAGGCCGACAGCAAATCTTTTCCGAACGTTTATTCAGCAGAGCAGGGCAACAATCTCTCTTTTGTAAAAAGACAACATGGTTATATGCACAAATATACATGAGTTTCCTCGTTGTGTTGAATTGACTAAATCCCGAATAATTAACACTTCATTGCTCCATTATTTTTGCATTTATTACACATCAGCTGATGATTCCCTTTTTCTTAGTCCGACAAAAACCACAGCATCATCGATAACGGAGATGGTTTTTCAGTGCTCCAGATACCAGACGTTACACCAGGCTATATTGGTACATATCAATGTCAAGTTAACGTAAATTGCAGCGGAGTAAAATCTTGTGAAGTTAATATTACTGTAAGCGGTAAGTATCTCATATCAGGGCTTACTAGGATATAGCTTTGTGTCGTAGGAAGGAATATATTTGCTTCCTGACACATCCTATAAAAAGGAAACCGAAACTCAATTGATATATCACATCATCTTTTATGTAGCTTAAAACTGTTACTAAGTGTTAACTCCATCACTACGTGTGACGAATATTGACATCCTTGTAAACGTTCTGAACATTGGTACAGTGCGAACTTCAAGCTAATTAATAATCGACTGCTTTATTTAAATAACACCGAGAGACGAAGAATGTAAAGAGTATTTGATCAGGGTCATGGTTTAACAGAAGTAATCACGCACTATCTGTTTATCGACTTTCGTAGATGTTGGATTACATTTGTCCATTTTGAAAGAGCCAGTTGCGTCTGTCAACTCTGTTGAGTTACAATGCAACACAACGGAACCAGTGTTATCAATCGATTGGATGTTCGAAGGGAAAACCATACAGGTACATCAGTAATTCCAATAAAAATATCAAAACCTCTTCACAGTTATACCGTATCAGTGACATCAGTCACTAATCCTAACCATTAAGTTCATGTCGTTATGTGTAAATGAATTTTGACCAGCAAATAAATAATTTCCAATATCAATTTGAAAGCTAACTCTTCTACATGTGAAGAAGTGCTCATAAAGAAAGTCAGCCTTTCTACTTTTGTGCAAATTATCTATGCTGCGAATATTACAGCAAACATCGAAATACATGTTTAATGCAAATTGTTGATTTCTTCTCTTAAAATCTAGACTAATAGGAACTATGAAGTCACAAACAACAGCAGTCAGATTTCGATCCTGAGAATATTGGACTTTCACAATAACGATCGCGGTAAATACGAGTGCCGGGTTAAAACGACAGTAAATACAACATTAATTTCCAATATAAACGTAACAATGGAAGGTAAGTATTATTATTAATTGTAACTTTATATTTGTGATGCGTACCGTCAAACTCATCCATAGTTGCTCATAATTTTGACTCTCGCTTATAATATTAAAGTTTGTCAATCGTGGGTTAAGTTATATCGTACAGGGGCCTTAATGTGCTTCCTAAACATCCTGGAACTATATTCGATATGTAATCCCTATTGTACTCTATCAAGTAGCAAATGCGGTTTGTTTATTCTGATACTCTTGAAATATAAAGATACCAATTTTGCCATTCTTATTGTGCTTCCAAATTTTATTTGATGTGAACACTATGATCATTCCTGTTTTCTTTCAGTGTCTGCTAAAGGCTATTTGTAAGTGTCAGCCTGTCTTTTTATGTTCACACTTTGAACAATATATATATCAGCCTCAGTCTTTGCCGTTTGTTATTAGAATCTAAATAGGAAATTATGTATATCGCTCTTCCAGCTAGGTCGCGGTCGATTCATTCATCTGCAACAAAATACTACATATTAATAGTACCGGTTGTTGTCATTTCAATAATTGCCATTATAGTAATCGTCAACGTTGTGAAATATTTGGAGAGGAAGGTAAGGCAAGCTCTATTCTACTTTGAAAATATCTATGTCAATTCCTTGTTCAAGTAATAACCACCGAATGTGTTTCTTAAAAATACGATGCGATTGTGAATATTAATCGAGTATAATATAGAAACAGCATGTTGCAAACACAAACCATAAATTCTTTTATTTCAAACTGCAGCAAAGAGGAACGACAACAAGCCATGAAGGCCAGGAGATGCTACGTAATAACACAGATAGATCCTTATCAACAACAGATAGCGAGGATGTGTTGTAAGCACCTACAAGAACATCCTGTACCTCTTTTCTGTGTTGTAGTACTTTTATCGGCTCTCTCCGTCTATGCTTAATAAAGGGAGTTTGTTAAATCAAAGAGCACGGTCCCGCTTCAATCGTGAAAGAACCGTTAACAATGGCATGGCTGGTTGCTTATGATAATTTAGACTTCAGCAGCTCGTAGGGCAAACCAATCCTCAAAATCAAATTGATGCATAATCGGGGCTATGTTGGTGTGCATGTTTTCCCATCAATATATTTTGTACACTCATATCAGTCCAATTAAATTAGCCGGTGAGTTCAGAGATATTTAGCTTGGTCTTAGAAATTGGCACTAACACAAGATGCTATAGTGTTAATGCGAATGTGAACTTTGCCACAGAGAAACATATTTGGCAAGACTTTGGTCTCTATTTCCCTCCTTGATCATTCGATTACGACTATTTCTAACAAATAAAGAATTAACCGGACCAGCAATCAACTATTTATAATGAAGAGATTGGCTGTGTGTAATTATTTTGAGCCCATCCATTGTTAACAAACTCTAGTTTTTAAGTACTAGTGAGCGTTTTGTCTCTCACAAATTAAACATTTTACCCTTCTACGGCATCAGACATACTTTTATCAGTTGAATGTATGTAAAATGTTTTCAGGGTGTTAAAGCATTGCCTAAATTAATTGCTTACAATTCTGATCACTGTAGCTGTTCATAGTTGGCAGGTTTAATGTCTTTGTCGTGCTGCGCACGTACTCCAAGGAATGCTCTGTGAATGTGCAAAACCAAGATGGAAACAAGCGATATAAATGGATTTAGTTTGGGCCAGCTAATCATGTAGCGTTGAGAGGGATGTAGCGAGGGGTTGTAACGGACAGCGGTTGACCGAAAAGGCTTCCACATTTCCAAACAGAGTCATTGGACAAAATAGTGCGTATTTCGAAAAAGGATGTGAAGACATAAAAGCCCACAATGGTGATTTTTGGCTATTTACCAAATGTTACACAATCGTGTAGTTTAAGACCCACGCAATTCTGTTGGTGCAATAATTAATCGTGAAATGTAAATTTGTCTTTTCTTGTAAGTTTCTCTTGATGTGATTTCTTTCCGATGTTACAGAGTCGCCCCTACAAAATGAAAGAGATACTAGGCGAACAGAAGGATATTATCATTTTCGTCTGTGTCCAATAATGTAGACACCTCATTACTTATCGTTGTCTGGTTAAAGTAGGATGCGTCTAGGGGACAGATAGCTAGGCTCCCACTTGTTTTCTATACCTTGTTCGTTTACTACGTTTTGGACTAATTTTAATTAAAGTTATTGATGTAAGACAAAACTTTCTCTGCCTTTTCGGAAATAGAAAATAGACGGCTGAATGCAACACGAATGAAAGATTGGTCTAATCTGAGAAAGACTAAGTAAGTATGTGTGTTGGCACTCAGCAAGTTATCAGTCTGTTCGGTGAATCTTTTTTGTATGACTTCTGTTAGCTATAACACAGTCGGCTTCACACAGTGAACGAACTTTTAGCATTATTTGTACAAGAGGGTGTGACTATTTTGGAGTTTTGACAATTACACTTATATCACTTATATCTTTATATTCTGGTTAAAGTACGGCTCCATTGATAAGGCAGACATTCCACCGCTCCAATAACAAGCATATAATTCACCTTTGACGGTAGCTGACTAACCATTTGACCTGTAAACACAAAATGACTAGTCCTTCTGAATGATACCCCGCCTTGTGTGTAGGAGCACAATTGTATATCTCTTCACTAGAATTTACAAAATCTAGAGTTCATTAGTTCTGTTGCCGGAACGCTTCATTCATTATGATATATACGTCTCATTCGCTACCAATTCCAATTATTTTACTCGTCCACTGCCTTGTCCGGCGCTATTGTAACACACTTTTGTCAGCCGGGTACACGGTACCGATACAAGACATAAGGCACCTCCTTAGTGTGCGAAGAACGTTCATGTTTCCTTGGTGATATTTTGAGATCCGTCCTAAAATCTGAGTGTATCAAAGGTAGCGTTGACCTTAGTGTCGCATCACCAAGCGAAGAAATGTCGCACATTTACTTTGAAAAATATAATCAGACAATATTTTATACTAAAGTGTTATCTCGCCTTGAAAAATAAGATCTGAACAAATGTCAGGCTTTCATTAGAAAAAGTAAATGATGATTAAAACTCATTTACATACCGTCTGTAAATAGTTACTGTTAAGTGATGATAATGGAGGAACAGGTTTTACCTAAACGGTTGATCTTTACAGGACACATGCCTTTGCATCTGAAGTAAATTAGTACTGATAGTCTTGCGCACCGCAGAGAGATACTCTTGAATTTACCCCAGGATCTTAGCAATATTAATGTGTGCTCTGCCGTAGCTATATTTGTGGATCGTAGCCTCGAACCATATTTGTACATGTTTCTTCGCCGTCTAAGCAAGTATCGTCGTTTTAGTACGGTGGCGCAATCGACTGTTATGTTTGATACATGCGCCTGAACTAACAAGGTACTGTGTTCCAATTTGCAAACACCCTAAGAAAAACGCGCAGTGATGGCAATTCTCACAGATTGCACTTCAGCGGAAGTTGAAAATATATTGTCGTTTTCTAATAAATATTACAGCTGGAAACGTAAATTTCAATGGATCTTTTCAGGGGTAGCCTTTGTCGTATGCTTAGTGAACAAGTACTTGAAATTGTGTAATTTATTAAAC
This sequence comes from Ptychodera flava, assembly GCA_001465055.1. Lineage (NCBI taxonomy): Eukaryota > Metazoa > Hemichordata > Enteropneusta > Ptychoderidae > Ptychodera > Ptychodera flava. The sequence continues at coordinate 128,511 of LD347966.1, read as the reverse complement.
TATTGTATACTGATTATTTGCTGAAGTTTTGGTCTCAAACCAACCAAACGTAATCCTGAAAGTGATGACTGTGCTTCAAGTCGATAGCGTGTTCTCCTACTGAGACATATAAAGTTTTCACATTGTTAAAGGAATCTATGCGGAATGCGGTTTGTTTGTTCTGATACTCTTGAAATATACCGATAACAATTTCCTTAACTGTTTTAATACGAATATAGGACTGGTGTTACGGACATTTCAATGGAGCTTTCCGAGGGTAGCCTTTGTTGCGTGCTTAGTAAATAAGTACTTGAAATACTATGATTTATTGATCTATTGTATACTGATTGTTTGCTGAACTTTGGTCTCAAACCACCCAAACATAATCCTGAAAGGTTTGGCCGTGTTCCAAACTGAGAGCGTGGCCACCTACTGAGACATGAAGTTTTCACATTGTTAGAGCAAACTCAAAGCCGAATGCGTTTTGTTTGTTCTGATGCTCTTGCAACATACCGACAACAATTTCCTTAACTATTTTTTGCACTGTTTTTGTGCCGGCAAATTCTCATTTGATCTAACAGCTATGGTCGTCCCTGTTTTGTTCAATTGGCTTCTAATAATCTTCACGGCCCTGAGGCGGGTTTTGCGGACCGAAGTCGTACGGCAGAAGCGATGGCCGCTTTCCGTTGCGGATTGACATTCCTGATGACGTCATTTGTGCGATCACGAACCTATTAAATTTACCTGCAGAATTCCGGAAATCGCAAAGCAGCATACGTGAGCAACAGAAATCAAGGCTGAAATGGAGGTGTAGGGGACTGGACACAAATTACAAGGGGGGTGGACCGGTGTTTTTTGGGGGTGGGTCGCCATTTTTCGCGCAAGCATTTTTGAAAGGTCATAAAATTTTGTGCAATCCTATGGGGGAGGGTCACCTTTTTTTATGCATCAAAGCTGAACTTGCATGTGCACGTATTGAAGAATATGGAATACTGAGAAAAGAAAAAATACCTCCTGGCACTTTCATTTTCTGCCATTTCCATTTTCGGCGCGCCCTTCGGGCGCAATTTTAAGGGTATAATAAACAATGTATTGATGATCCAAGCAGCCACATTGATATAATTTGTCATGATTTCTACTTATCCAACTCCTCTGTTGTGCATAACTGTCCCCTATTATGACTCTTTCAATAACAATTTGGGAGATCACTTATTTGATATCATTCTCCCATTGGCAATACATTAGGTATAGGTCGGTGTCAAACGTTCATGTCGCCGTATGTACATTTTTTTTATTTTTTGAGGACATTGACAGAATACAAAGTATTCAGAATAGTGCAAAATGTCATCAATAACAACTGGAAGCTTCAGGTCGAACAACTTTTGAATAACAATTTAGGATCACATAACCTATGAGTTATTTGTAGTGTCCTCATAACCTACAATGTATGGTGAATCAACATTTCGATGAAATTCCAAAATAAAATTTCTTGCACAACCATGGACTTGAAACTACTCTAGTCTAATCATTAACATTAATACTAGTAATTAAGTGTACATAAATGCACAGATTTACTTTGTTTTGTATTGGAAAAAAAAATATTCATAGTTTTGTCATAGACTGCTATGCATAGTGAATCGACATTTCAGTGAAATTCCAAAATCAAATTTCTTGCACAACCATAGACTTGAAACCACTCTGGTCTAATCATTAACATTAATACTAATAATTAGGTGTACATAAATGCACAGATTTACTTTGTTTTGTATTGGAAAAAAAATATTCATAGTTTTGTCATAGACTGCTATGCATAATGAATCGACATTTCAGTGAAATTCCAAAATCGAATTTCTTGCACAACCATAGACTTGAAACCACTCTAGTCTAATCATTAACATTAATACTAATACTTAGGTGTACATAAATGCACAGATTTACTTGGTTTTGTATTGGAAAAAATTATTCATAATTTTGTCATAGACTGCCATGTAAAGTGAATCAACATTTCAGTGATATGCCAAAATCAAATTTCTTGCATAACCATGGACTTGAAACCACTCTAGTCTAATCATGAACATTTATACCAATAATCGAGGGTACATAAATAGATAGATTTGCCAAGTTTTGTATTTTAAAACAATTATTCTTACTTTTGTCATAGACTACAATGTATGATGGATGAACTTTTTATGCGAAATGCCAAAAACAAAGTTCTTGTACACAGATGCACGTGTTACCACCCTCTTCTATATCAAGTACAATTATGTCAATTATTCAGGGTCCATATATGCAGAAAAAGTGCATATTATTAATTGTGAAAGAATTTTCTTACAGTTTTGTCATAGACTCTCATGTATAGTGAATCAACATTATCGATGAAATCTAAAAATTACATTGTTTGTACACGCATGCACTTTTTACCAGCCACTTCAAGCGAAGTACGTTTACATGAATTATCACACACATTTTTTGGACAAAGCGTTATATCAGCCACATTTTGCCTTTCTTTTGGGAGGGGGATTTCAAAAGTATAGCAAGTCAGAAGGGGGGTCTTGAACACATTGCGGGTTTGTTGGGGGGTATCGAGTAACAGGGGAGGGTCATTTATTTTCATGCACGGATAAGGGGGAGGGTCACTAATTTTTGTGCATGAACTTTTGAAGGGTCACTATTTTTGACACAGCGGTGTTTCGAAAACACCGGCCCACCCCTCCCCCCCCCATGTAATTTGTGTCCAGTCCCTAAGAAGGACAAAGCGTGATACACATGATTTAACTAGAATGTAGAAATATCGACCGATGTCACTGTCGTATCTACACTGTAGTCTGGTTCCCTGCCCCCTTTCTACGGAAAGGGTCAGGTATGCACCATTCTATCACGGCTATGATCGGACGACACTATGGAACATGTTGATTGGCTAAAGGGAACACCTGCATCTGTTGCGTCTGCTGCACTGCAGTCTGCAGTGTTATATGTGGCTTCAAAGACAAGCTTCATTCGGATGAAGTACGCACTAACTTTCATAACTAAACTCACCTCATACGACATTTTGCATACTGAAACAGATTGATTGTTTGAAGGCTTGTGTAATGTTCATGGTGACTGCCCTCCCTGCCTTGTTGCTGAGTTACTGTCAAGGGTGCAGTCAATTCGAATATTCCACCCTGACATCGCGCGCCCGTCATTTTCCCCTAAATTTGGACAAAATGGAAGACATATGCCTGATCCTTTTCGTTAGCACAGCGCAGCCAGCGGTAGAAAGTGGCAGGGAACAAGACTAATCTCCACTGTCGCCAATAGGATATGCGCGAGTAGACTTTTTCCTAATCTCGCGCTGGCATTGCGAATAGCAACGCGTAGTAACCAGAATGGAGGTAGTTTAGAAATTTACGCGATTACCCATATTTGAACGCAGTGTGCCTGACTACAACAATAGGTGAAACCCCGCGCACCGCACCTCGGTACAAACAAACCTGCATGCGTAAAGCGACCATAAAATACATGTATTCCCATGTACGCGCTCACCCACGTGTATTTATTTGTACCGGTATCATGTGACTTCTTCCGCGTCAGTTTTGAATGGAACACTGCATTTGTCTGCGCACGACATTTTTATTCCGGAGTAGGCCTTTTGACTCTCGCGCACTGTTATTTAGTAAAATGTTCGAAATACAAAGGTAGGTTCGGATATTCGACTTGTTCGTCCAAATTAAAATTGCACTGATGTGAGTATTTTTTTTCTTTTAATGATTAGAAATACGATGCGATTGTGAATATTAATGGTAGAACATAGAATCATCGTGTTGCAAACGCAAACCATAATATTTTTACTTAAAACTGCAGCAAAGAGGGAAGACAACAAGCCAAGAAGAAGGCCAGCATATGCTACGTATTAACATATATCGATCCTTACTTCCAACTGATAGCGAAAATGTGTAGTAAGCGCCGACCAGAACATTCTGTGCCTCTTTTCTGCATGTTAGTTCTTTTATGTTCTTTTCATATCCGCCAATAAAAACTAGCCGAGATCATCTACCAAACTAGTATTTATATGAAATTTTATATGTACTTGATTACAAAATGGTTTCACTTCAAATTTTTCGTCGCCTGCTCAGGGCTTTCATTAACATCCGTCAGGCGGTGATTTTTCGCCGCCAGACAAATGAGGATCGCCGGTTGAAAACACATCGATATCACTTCTTTCACCCTTATTTTCAGCGTTGACATAGAAAACGGAACGATCGCCGGTTGAAATCAAACATTGACCCTTCCTTCCTTCCTTTTACCCTTTATGATAAACTTTTTCACAGAATTATAAAAAGTTACATGTGAAAATGTGATCTACGCTTCAATTAAAGATGAATCTATACCACGAACTTGCCTCGCTAACTTACTTCCGCAATCGAAAGCTTCACTCAAGAGTCAGATAATGCTATGATCTAATTGTCCAATCAAGTCGATTGACATTGATGCGTCGCGTCATCTGATTGGTTTTTGTCCACTATCATCAAATGTCGGATCCTGTGATTCGTGTGTTGTGTACTACCGGTTCGCCTTATACCATTTCGCAAGCGGCCGGCGACGACTTTGTTTTATTTATGGGGCTCGGGAGGAAAGAAAAAAGGTAATTTTTCATTGTTTCAAATTTCTTGAAAGTCAAGAATTTATGCCACGATAATGATTTACTATGGAGTACGGACGTTTATGTAGTTGCAATTTCGGACTTACGAAGTCAACTGAATAAACTGTAGAATGCCATGAGGCTAGTATATGATGGAGAATGTATGTAGTCATTTATGGCGATTTGAGCAGCGAGAGAAACGATCAGTCACCAAGGGTAAAGCAAATTTGCTAAACGGTATTTTATCCTGAATAGTGAGTCGAACGAGTCATAAAAGACTCATATTTTTAATGTTCAATACGAGGTTAAAAAATGTTGGACTTTTTTCCCGTTTCTAATTTGTTTCATGCCGTACTCATGGTGACTGTAGCTGTACAGTTTCCACTTTCAAGCGTTGCTTCAGCGTCTCGGACACTAAGTTTGGTTCAACAAATTTTACTCCGATGCTGATCACATGAGAAAATGTTTACTGTTCGATTCATATTATTTTTTATCAAATGTAATAAAGGCAAAGCGGCTCCACACATCGCCTATTCGTGTCGTTCTCTGTGTTTATATTTGTTTGTGTACGTGTGGCATACGTAGCCGTAACCTGGCTGTAAAATGACAGCGTGATCCTTTGACGCTATGTTTCGAAACCAGTGTGCGGTCTCTATCTCAGTCGCTTTTTGGTACTTGCTCTCCTTGGATATTTGTTTCACTGTTTTTTTAATGGTACTTCACAAAAATAACTATCAAACGTGATAAAATGCTGAATAACTTTAGCTCCTAAAATGCATAGAAAAGCATCTGGCAAGCCACAAAATAGCTGTAAAAAAGTCATAAAATCTCAAAATTTTCAAGGGGAAGACCCCTTAACCCCCCCCCCCCCTTCCTTCGGTCGGCCGCTGCCTTAACTAGCCTCCTGATAAATGTTTTCAGCGTGTTGATACAACACTTAATGAAAGCCCTGCAGGCTGCTATATTGTCAGCAAAAGTATGTTGTCATTTCATTACGAAAAAATTCAAGAATAATTCAAATTTTGACAGAGCGCCACAGTACCTTTTTCTTAAGACAGAAACTGTGAAAAAGGGGTGAAGAAACATGGATTTTTTTTAATTTATCATATTTTCCACTTGCACAAGGGGCCTAAACATCTACAGGGACCATCTGTTTGGACACTATTATTAATGTTATGATTATTATTAGTTATTTACAGTTCGGCAACTTGTAGACAAACTAACCTTTCAAATTAAATGCATGATGCATCGTCAATATATTGTGTGCACTTCGATTAGTCCGATTACAGTAGCCGGTGAGTTCAGACAGATTTAGTTCAGTTAAAGTGTGTTACACTATTGGCACAAACACAAGATAAAAAGGTGCTGACGCGAATGTGAACTTTGCCACAGAGAAAACAAATTGGCAGGATTCTGGTCACGATTTTTTACCTTTACCATTCAATTACGACTATTTCCAACAAATAAACAGTAATGAACTGGCAATCGTCCGTTTATAATGAAGAGATTGACCGTCTGTGATCACTTTGAGCTCATTAGGTCAATTGTTAACAAGCTCTCTCAGTGACCGTTTTGTCTCCAACAAATCGAACATTGCACCCTTCTCCGGCATCGGACATGCTCTGGCCAGACAGAATTTATGTCAAATATTTTCAAAGTGTTAAAGTTAAACCATTGCCTAAATTAACTGCTTCCAATTCTGATTACCGTGGCAGTTCAAAGTCGGCAGTTTTACGTATTTGTCGTGAAGTGCACGTTGTATTACAATCAATGCTCTATGACTGTACAAAGCCAAGATGGAGACAAGCAGTAAGTTTCAGTATTGAGAAGGAAGTAGCGAGCTGTTATAACTGACGTAACTTAACCAAAGAGGTTTTTGCTGATTAATTTCGCAAAACACAGTCATTGGACAAATTGTCAGTATTTCAAACTACATAATCTGGAGTCGCCGCACGACAATGCACCAATGTCCATATATATACTACTCAAGGCCGGTCCGCGGTAAGACAATGTTGTGGGAAAGATTACGTCTTTCTGTACGCCAGTTTAGGTTTCCGATTAATAAGCTTACTTAATCATGTTGCGTAGTATTATAGGTGCGAACACAGAACTATTAGTACCATCTATTTGTTTTGACATTAACGGACATCAGTCAGGCTAATAAGTTTCTTTTCATGTGACTTCTATTAGCTATAACAGACTCGGCTTCACTTAGTGAACGAACTTTTGGGATTATTTGCACAAGAGGATATTATCATTTTGAGTGAGTCCAAGAGTTTCGACACAACATTATTTATATTTACAGTCGGGTTAAGTACGGCCACCATTGATAAGGCAAACCATTCCAATAACACTTGTATAATTTATCTTTGACGGTAGCTGACTAACCATTTGACCTGTAAACAAAAAACGACTAGTCCTTTTGAATGATACCTCACCTTCTATGTATTGCATATCTCTGCACTGACATTTATAAAATCTAGAGTGCAACTAACATTAATGAATGTCGTAGTTCTGCTACCAGAGCAGTTTATTCGTTATGAAATATACGACTCATTCAATACCAATGCCAATTATTTGACTCATTCACTGCCTTGTCCGGCGCTGTTGTAACAAGTTGACGTCGGGTCTTCAGGGAAACGGTACAGGTATACTTCATATTAAAAGCATCTCCTTAGTGTGCGGAAAACACATAATGTTGTTGTTTCCTCGGTGATATTTTGAGATTCGTCCTAAAATCGGAGTGTATCAAAGGTAGCGTTGACCTTAGTGTCGCACCATCACGAAATGTCGGACATATATAGCTTGAAATCACACGAGATTTTCATGCTAAAATTGTTATCTTGTCCTCATCACAATGCCGTCATTGTTTTTAAAAATAGGATCTGAGAAACATTCAAGCTTTCTTTACAAAAAATAAATGATAACAGAAACTCATTCACTATACCGCCTGTACATATTCTCCGGTAAATGATAATAGTAGAGGAAGAAGTTTTACCAAAATGGCTAATCTTAGTATCTGTATTAAATTAGTACTAATAGTCTTGAACACCGCGGAGACATACCCTTGAATTGTTCCCCCCTAATATTGACAATTTGTACTGTCACATAGCTATAATTGTGGATTGTATCCTCGACCCGTATATTTTTACATGATTCTCTGTTCGAATGGTCGATGCATTACGGTGATACAATCAAGTGTTAATGTTAACGCTTGCGCTCAAACAAACAAGGTACAGCATTCCCAACTACAACAAGCGCAAAACACACAGCGCGGAGAAGGCAATTCTCAGAGTTTGAACTTAAATGGAAGTCGGAAAGATATGGTGGGTTTTTAAAACTAAGAATACAACTAAAACCAATATCATTATGGGCTTTATGCTATCTTTTGTCGTACGCTTAGTAAGAAGGACTTAAAGTTGTATGATTTATTGAACTATTGTATGCTGATGTAGGCTAAACCTCTCAGACTAACCAAACGTAGTCCTCAATCTGTTGGCCGTGCTCAAAACCGATAGCCGAGGCCACCTACTTAGATGCATAGCCCTTTTGCATAGTTGGCGGCGTTTCAGAGCGTAATATTTTGACATAGATAAGAAGCTTTCTTCAATGATTAGTATGCGTTACTTCCTCTTTATTTCTTTTATTTTCCTTTCTGTAAGATTTCTCTCTTAGAGGCCTTTCTTTATTTATCTTCCTTTATCCTGCGAAAGGGCGATCGAAGGACCTCATAGAACTCGTAGCTCAGGGTGTGAGTCAGACGTTGCTAACATGAGAAATTGAACCTTTTTATCTTAGGCGAACGAAAGACAATATACGAAGACGAACATGAAAAAGTAATATTTCACAATATTATTCATTTTGGTCAGTAAATAGCCTCTTTGCGCGATTTAAGTCAAAACTTTTATCAAAACTATTTTTAGCGATTTGCATGCAGCCCAAATACCGGGTAAGTGTAACTGCACAGTCTAGTCTAATTGATATAATACCTGCATATTTTTGTACACCGTACATTAATATTGACAGGTCCACAGACAAAGAGAAACAGACTAGCAACGGGTATTGTTCAAGGCGTGAAGCGGCTACGTAACTCATCCATGTTTGCTTCGCCTCAGGTAGCTCTCGCCTCGATTTTCCGAAGAGTGTCGACCATGCATGCATTATGTTTTGATTGGCGTGAAGCAGTGTTTCTGCCCTGAGAGCTCACAAAGTAACTATGGTTGCTACGCGACTTGCAGCACGATGCCATCTCGTCGTATTTTTCGCATAATCTCGTGCAATTATCAACCACAAACAAAGTCTCCAAAAAGTTTAACACCTTTGAAGCTCATTTTAATATGAAAAGGCCATAGTCTACCGAGAAGACCATGGAACAAAAGGCATGCCGCGTTTCTAGTCTGTTTCTCTATTTGTCTGTGACAGGTCTTAGTAATTTCCTATGGAACAGCCGGGTGCGATCGTTAGATAATGGATTCAACCTCCCTTGTTTAAGTTATAGCCTACCCAGTTCTATTGTCTAGAAATTGGGTCTCACAAAAAAGCAACACTGAAGCTGTCGTTTATGAATGAATGAATTTAGTTGGTTAGTTGGTTGGTTGGTTGGTTGGTTGGTTTTGGGTTGCCTAGTAGGTAGTTTAGTAATTTGCAAACCATTTATTTATTAATCTACCATGTACATACAGATTTAGTTACAGCATTTGGTTCACTCTCTTCTATATATGTCCATCTTTCTCATTTTGTAATTTGGCATTCTTTTTACTCGTCTCTTAATCGTTGAGTCAGAAAGGATAGTTTCATCATAAAACAAAACATGTATTACATCGATGATTTTTTCAGAAACTAGACGTTAATTAAATAGCTTTGTTTTGAATTAAATAAAGTTTTGAAATAAATAAAGTTTAAAACCAAATTTTCAAAACAAATGATTGAGGAGATGATATTCCTTCAGTACAATTATTCTTGAGCGCTAAAGGTGATTGCTACTCATTGAACAAATTGCAAAAGGAGAACAAGAAAGAGGTTTAACCTTCAAATCAGCAAAGTGTGAACAGGTGAATAAATTGAACTGTCAATGAGATGCAAGCTTGATGAGATGCAATTATCAACATTCGATTTGTTCTGGCAAAAATAAACTAATACAAAATCTACAGTTCCCATTGTTTACCGTCTTTACTTTGTTTAGCATAAAGGCAGAGCAAACCGCTCAGTCAGATGATATCACGTGCGCACAAGAAACTATCTCGTGGCCTAGAGAAAGTATCAGGTGCGCACGAGATATTATCTGGTGCGCACAAGATACTTTCGTGCGCGCACAACATAGTATCTCGTGCGCACGAGATGATAATAATTTTTTCTCATAAAAAATGTCCCTTTTTGGCTTTCATAGGTTTCTTCTGCCTGTGGGAGGATATTTTTTGCAGATGTCAAAAAGTGTTGCCACACTATTCTAACTGTCGAAACCAGGTTGACCCCCTACTTGAACTTTTGAAAACAGGGTGTATATATAAAAATTATATATATAAAATTGTATATATATATATATATATATATATATATATATATATATATATATATATATATATATATATCAATACATACAGTATTTTGAATGAAATATGAATGCATTTCACACTTTCTATGCACAACCGAATTTCAAGAACTATTGTAATTGAATTGAAGTCTATCGCTTACATAAAATATGGTGGTTTCCAGAGGATTCGAACTCACACAACGTACGGTACCCAGTCACCTGGCAGAGAAGGCACAGACAAAACCGCTCGACCAAATCCCCAATCAAAAGATTGGTTCAATAACTGAGCTAAGTTGCTACAATTTTTGACTGCGACCCCTCCACACTTTGTAGAGTTCGTGAAGCACTCACGCTTGTACGCTCACTATCATACAACGCACACAAACTTTATCGAAGCGAAGCAATGAATACATGGCTTAAAGACAGACCGGCAGTAAATCAAAAAATTCAGTTAGTAATTAGACTGTTGCCACTCATCTATTTACATATCCTGAGAAGTCGTACAAAGCTATTTTATAAGCTGTAGCCAAAATGTGCACCGTGTCTGAGAGGATATTTTCTTTTAACGTTGAAACCATAAAAGCACAGCTAATAACAAGTTCGCTTTTGTTAGAGACCTAGCTTAAAGGGTAGCTGTAACTTTTGAGAATATTTTCACTATTTTTGTTGCACGTCGCGAACTTTTAACATGACCATGCATAGAATCGTGAAGAATCACCTACTAATTGACCTCAGTTCGTAACTTGTATCAATTCCTTGTGATAAAGAATGTTGAGGAAATGAATTTCTTAACGGACAGAAATTCAACTATGTTGACACATGAAGTGCAACGTAATCGATTTGTACACAATGTGCAAGAGAAGTACCGCACTTTTCAACCCTGGTTCAACACGGCGTCCACACCACAGCGCAAGCGACCAGTGGGGCGACCGAACAATGTATCTGCCATTAACATTGACAGCTGGAAATATAACTGACAGTTTGGCAATATCCGATCCTTATCATGTCTAAACAAGGAAGCATATTCACATGTCCACCACTGTATGGCTATGTGATGTAAAATGTTTATGTTAGCCTTCACAGTCGTGACCCTTGAACATTACGAAAATCACTCGGAAAATTGAAACGTGAGAGACCAAATTGAGTTGCGGGTAACTGGGTAAAATTTGGTCACTTATGTAAATAAATTCTTCGCATGACTTAGAGTTTGCAGTTATGTTGTCTTTTTTCATTTGTAAATAACCTTTTTTTCAGTAACCATGCATGTACACTTGTGTTGTATGTTGTCATCGTCAGCTATTGGTGATGTTCGCGACGGAAGTAAATTTTTATAAGAATGTTCCCCCCCCCCATAAAAACAATCAAACAAAAACATGCATTTAAGAATGACTGAAAAAGGCAATACGAACAATGGAAATGTCTCAGGTACGAAAGCGCCTTTCAGAGTGATTGTTCAGGTAAAATGAAAAAACACTCTTTCAGGAAATAAGCAGATGCAACAGCCCGTACACATCGCGGACGGCTGTACACTGAACGATCATTGATGGTGACCCGAGCCCCGCGTCCGAGCTCGCGAACTGTCACTACTGCTGTAGAGAAAAAAATGTGGCACGTTTAAATTTATTGGTTTAGTATTTAGGAAACGTAATCACAGTTAGCAAATGTAATTACTCAACAACAAATACCACCAAAAATTTGCTCAAAAAATAATAGTTGGTGGAAAAATGCTCGACGTTTCGTTCTTTTTGTCGCGGTGACCATTGTGGCGCTAGCTTGCACGATGCATCGACTGCCGATGCCGGGTCCGGCCACCGGGTCTAAAATTACTTTATTTTTACTCTGACCACAGAGGAACATAGACAGAGTGGCAACGGGTATTGGTTAAGGCGTGAAGCGGTTACGTAACCCATCCATGTTCGCCTCGCCTCAGGTTGCTCTCGCCTCTCTTTTCCGAAGAGTGCCGACCATGCATCCTTCGGTAATTTTCGGATTTTCGCCAATTGTTAAGCGAAAGTATGTTCGGCAAAGTTTGTTTTGTTGTTGTTGTGTGGTGCTGAGCGGAATTAACGTGCTGGTGAAAACGGGAGTGTTTTGAGCTTCAGGAAAGTGAGTTTTACCGTTTTAAAAATTCCTCTCACATTTTTATGAATATATAATGAGTGTGTTTGAACCAAATTTGAAAGTCTTTTATCGATACTGTCTGGTTTTACTCAATGGTTTACGGTCAGTCATACCGTCTTTTTTCACGTGCGTCAAGGAAGGACATGTTTATGAAACTGCCGGCGTGTTATGTTTTGATTGGCGTGAAGCAGTGTTTCTGTCCTGAGAGCTCACAAAGTAACTATGGATGCTACGCGGCTGGCAGTACAATGCCATCTCGTCGTATTTTTCGCATAATCTCGTGCAATTATCAACCACAAACAAAGCCTCCAAAAAGTTTAATACCTTTGAAGCTCATTTTGATATGAAAAGCCAATAATCTACCGAGACGACCATGGAACAAAACGCATGCAAGCGTTGCCACTCTAACTATGTTTCTCTGTGCTCTGACCTAATGCATCACCATCAAAACGTAAAAAGCATTCTCATTCTCAAGTAACAGAAAAAAGAGTTTGAACAAATAACACCCAAGATTCAAACGAACAGTGGACGTACATCACAATCAAAACATTTTATTTTATTTTATTTTATTAAAACTTGCTTAACGAGGGTAGCCTGGTAAGCTTCACTGAAGATGCTTATCTTCCCCGGGCCCTCAGATGATCATACAAACTGATACAAAGCAGAACAACATGAAACATGACAAACAAAGCTAACACAATACTATTCACAGAAAAAAGTGGCCAGGAGTGAACCTGCAGACAAGAGAAAATAAATGCACAATAACGCTACATGACAAAAACAATTTGACAAGAAAACTAAAACTCAAAACACAAAAATTATTCCCAATAAGCTTTAAGGTAAGTAGTTTATAAACTGCTCAATGAATTACTAGATCTTATATTTAAATCGACATTATTCCACTGATTGGCACTATTTACAGTAAACCCTTTTCGATAAAAATCCTTATTTGTTGCAGGAACCACGAACAATTTTTGCTTCTTAGATCTTGCAAATCTTTTATGATCAATTTCGGTAAAAAGACTTGTCATATATTGCGATGCAAGATTTTTTAAACATTTAAAAACCATACAAACATTCTTATAAACTATTCTATCTGGTAATGTCATTATATGCATTGTTTTAAATAAATGCTCGGTCGAAGCATTATACCCTGCATCACACATCACTCTGATAGCACGTTTCTGAATCTTATGCAACCGTTTCATAGACGGTGATGCTCCCCATAAATGACAACAGTATTCCAAGTATGGTAAAATACAGCTATTATAAAAAAGTTTTCTTATATTCATAGGTAAAAACTGTCTTATCCTCTTGAGCAAAGCAATATTACTTTTTTTTAAATCTTGTCACAGTGCTGCTTCCATGACAGATTTTCATCGACAAGCGTACCAACAATCTTTCCACAGTGTACTGCTTGCAATTCCGTTTCACCAAGATTACAGTCTAAAGTTTGTTTATTCAAATGTCTACGTTTTTGTTGCGTTGTTACAATCATTGTCTTTGTCTTTTCACAATTAATGGCCATTCTATTATTCTTACACAAATTATGAACATTATTTAAATCAGAGTTCAAAGTTGTCTCAATTTCTTGAATACATTTTGCACTGGTAGCTATGGTTGAATCATCTGCATACATGTCAATGTTATTATCAATATAAAGTGGCAAATCATTTATGTAAATGATGAAAAATAAAGGCCCAAGTATACTACCTTGGGGAACGCCAGTCAAAAAATGTTGCTTTGTAGAGTAAAAATTTCTAAATTGAACCAATTGCATGCAATTTCGGAGGTGAGTACCGAAGAGATGTACCATCGCACCTGTAAATTGATAATTTTTCTAACAATACACGCTGATCAACCAGATCAAAAGCCTTCTTAAGATCCAGAAACACTACTCCATTAATATTTCCATTATCCATAGCTTTTAGCCACAAGTTGCTAGGTTTAATCAAGGCTGTTTCGCACGAATGATGCTCTCTAAATCCAGATTGAGGATTGTTTAATAGAGGTTTGATATGCTTGTACAACTGAATGTGCACATGCTTTTCAATAATTTTTGAGACCATTGGTAGTATCGAAACTGGTCTGTAATTACAAAGGTCTTGTTTTGAACCAGCCTTGAACAAGGGAACAACTCGGGCTACTAGTACTTTCCATTGATCAGGAAATATACCAGATTTTATACTAAGATTGAAAATTTTGCATAGTGAGGGGGCAATGATAGTAGCAGATAATTAAGCATTTTAGCACTCAGATTGTCTAATCCAGTTGCCTTGTTATTGCACAATTCCTTCAAACACCTAGTTACAAATTCTGGTTTCATATATATTATTTACTTGATGAAAGTGTTGATGTACATGATGTTTTAACTTCATATGTTTATCATCCATGCTTTGATTATTTATATTATCAGAAGAGACATAATTCTTTGAAACATTTACAAAAAAGTCATTAAATGCATTTGCAATGGCCTCAGGGTCAGTAAGGTCTGTATTGTTTACTTTGAATACAGTTGACTGCGGAGAACTTTTTACACCTGTTAACTCTCTTAAATACTTCCAAAGCTTATCAGTGTTGTGTTTGTTTTCTTCTACAAGTGTTTTGTAGTAATCTTTCTTTGATGATTTAATAAGCCTATTCACCCTATTTCTCCATATCTTATACTCCTCATACTTCTTTTGAGACTTAACCTTGTCACGCTTTTGAATGGCCTGAACAATATCCTCTATGAGCCATTCAGGTTGCACCACCCTTTTAACCCTTTTCTCTTTCCAAAGGGCGTGCTTGTCTAAAACATCCTGGTATAATTTACACCAAGCATCTAGACTATCGTTTGGGTCATCATAAATATCCAACATAGACCACGGTATTTCCTCTAAATCTACAAGGAAACTTGCTCAATATTCTTGTAACATCTATATTTAATAGTAAGAGGATTAGCCTTACAAGAAAAATTATGTTTCCTAACTATACTAATCGGGTAGTGGTCACTAAGACCATAGACTTTAACACTTACACACCGTACATTATTGACATTATTGACATATATGTGATCAAGTAATGTCCTAGATGTTTCCGTAACCCTTGTTGGCTGTGTTATTAATTGAGTAAATTGAAAAGAAATGATCAAATCCTACCATTGCGGATGTTTATCTATACCATTCATTAAATCGATGTTAAAATCCCCTAAGATATAAATTTCTTTTGCTTCGCTATCGGCTTTTTCTAATTGCTTTCCAAAAAATGGCATCCACCAGTTTAAATTGTGATATTGGGGACTATTACCACCGCAATGAATAAACCTTGTGTTCTTGGGTAATTGACTTCCATCCATAGAACCTCTATCTGGTCGTCCTGGAGATCGGGTCGTGGAATATGGGTACTGAATCTTTAATGTAAGCAGCCACTCCTCCGCGCATCTTGTTATCTGACCGATCACGTCTGACTATGTCATAGCCGGGAATTGACACACTTGCATCCGAATGGGATTCAGTTAGCAGGTTTCACTAATACCGAGTATATCAGAATCAATTTTAGGATCTTCGAGGTAGCAGTGCCGTAGTTGGTCAAGCTTGCAATCCTGGAGGCCTCGTACACTCCAGTGGCTGATCTTCAAACCAGCTGGAAGGTCTCTTGTCAGGACCTTAGCAATATGAGTGTTTCCATTATAGGAATTAAGCTCCTGAGTTACACAATAGGTAGTCATACAGAACAGTATTTTGATTTAATGTTACCATTATAGATTGCTCCTACTTTGGGATATACAAGAATGTTACCACAAGCAACTGCTATAATGCCTGTGGTGATTGGTGATTGGTGATTGCTGCAATTTCTGGGGTATAGCTTGAGAAGTAATTGACCATTGTGTATCATTACTAACAGGTTGACTTGAATGTGTTAACCAATCAGAAGTGGAGTTCTCTGTTGCATTCCACTGCACAAATTGAATTGTAATACTTAGCAATACTGTCACGAGCAGAATGTCTACAGCAGTACAGTCATATGGTCTGCTTCTTTTGTTTCTCTGTCTTCTACGCATTCTCCCGGGCCTTTGTTGAAATAACCCAATCACGACTCTATGCTGCACACAAGTGTGACCCATGGAGTCCATTACTGATTCAAACGGATGGTTGGATCATAATGGGCAAATATGCAGTAGAACATTCAATGAAAATTATTATTATTATTATTATTATTATTATTATTATTATTATTATTATTTAATTCTTAACAAACGCACTACACAAACGACTCAGTGCATTGTACATACCATAAAGGACAAAAAATAGACAAAGTTATCAGAATTGACCATAAAAAAGCAAAGATTCAAAGGCATAAATCAAGAAAATAAACTTAGTAAAACAACGCAGATTTGACTTAAAATTTGAAATGATGAATTAAAAATTAGAAAATAAATTAAAATATAGTGTCTAGTACAACCGAGTCCAATAGAATAAAATATAGAATTGAGTAGTCCCTGTAAAAACATAAAGGGACCTATGAATAGTACTTAGTAAAAAGATGTGTCTTTAAACCACGTTTAAAACAGGCAATAGTTTGAGCAGTACGAATTT
Organism: Ptychodera flava; assembly: GCA_001465055.1. Taxonomy (NCBI): domain Eukaryota; kingdom Metazoa; phylum Hemichordata; class Enteropneusta; family Ptychoderidae; genus Ptychodera; species Ptychodera flava. The sequence goes on along the minus strand of LD347966.1, from coordinate 111,683 downwards.
CAAGCGGCAAAGAATTCCATAAATCAGGTGCACACACAGAAAAGGCTCTTTGACCGTGCGCTTTGTTAAACTTCCCTCGTGGTGGCACTAAACGTACGGTCTCTGGATGGGACATACATTTCGGTCATTTCTTTCAAGTAAAGTGGTGCGATTCCATGAACAACTTTAAAGGTGAGTAGCAAAACTTTAAATATAATGCGAGCCTCTGTTGGAAGCCAATGCAGATCAGTTAAAACTGGAGTGATGTGACAAAATCTACGTGTACGGCTAACGAGGCGAGCTGCAGCAGTAATTACAGGATCCACGGTTTTGGGGGGCTGCGATTTAATGTTTTAGCAATTATTTATCTGGCAAAATTACAGGCAGTGAGGCAAAACAATGGACGACGCATATCATTTGAAGAGTCTTGCATATGCGAGAGAAAAAAACAGTTATATTGCATTTTCTTGATAAATACCTTGAAATTGTCCTAGCCGTTTTACCATGAAGTCCTTGGATATGTTGTATTGCTAATAGTTGCTAAAAAAGTAAAAATCTGCGATCGGAACACAACAAAACAGCAATTTTTGTGGAGCAGATGAACGAAGTACTGCACTCACACGCCACCTGTTGTTAATTAACAGATACGCATGTGCGTAAGTTTGACATAAATATGCATTACTTACCACGCTCTCCGTCTCCATTGTTACAGTGATCACGTTTAAAATCCCGCTCTCCCGTTGCTAGTGATATCATCACTCTTTGTGCTCCATACCAAGTAATCGCCTAAAATTTTGTAAACACAAGCGCTGTGAACTTCGCTTAGCGGCAGGCCAGCAACAGTTTTATTACCGTTCGTTATTCACAATCGGGTGTTAGTTTTGACTTATTTCCTTGTCAATCGACAATTAGGGTGGGATAGATATAATCTAGCTTGATTTTTATTATGTGGTCGGGCGGAAAAATGGTCGAAAGTTATTGCTACTATCCCTTTAACGTTTAAAATTTGTTTACCTCAAAATATCTATCTATTCTTTCCTGTTTTTCTCCGAATCCTGCCCTCTGAAGGAATATGGACTTTTACTGCATTAGGAGAACATTCCTTTGTGATACATGTGAAAAGTAAATTAAAATTGTAAAGGTCGTTTTGATTTCCCGCCATTTTCCAAACAGAACATGCAATGTCATAGTTGAAAACTTTCACCGCTATGTATTACATTGGACTACTCTGTGTATTTTGTTTTTAAGATTTCAGTGCAGATATGCACAGGATCCACGGTTTTTGGGGGCTGCGATTTAATGTTTTAGCAAAAATTTAATCACAGTGTAATCATTATCTTGTTTAAAAATCTTGATCTTGTTTAAAATTGCATGTACAGTTCCAGCAGGTAGTTAATGATACACACACCTAAATTAGTTCATTCTCACAAACTTATTTTAGCTTGAAAGTAAAATCATAAAAATAATGCTAAAAGATACAATTAGTGGGTCTTTAACTATCATTTCGCTCATGACAAAAATACCTTTTACTTGAAAACATATGACAGGAAGGAAAATAGTTCATCATTGAGAATGAAAAATATCTTGTCATTATGTCATTGTATTAATGTTTTGTGAAATGTTGATGCCATGTTGCTTTCTTATCTTGAATTTTCATAGAAAAAAAACGTTAACAGATCAAGGATTTGGCCGAGCGGTTCTGTCTGTTGCTTCTCTGGTAGGTGACTGGGTGCCGTATGTTGTGGGTTCGAACCCCGAATGAAGACACCGTACGTATTTCATATGAACTGCAGATTTCATAACACTTAGCAAACAGACTTTCAATTTGCAAAAAATCAAGATATCACTGATATATAAAATTTATGCGCCTAAAAGGCAGGTTCAAAACTGACTGAATGATGCAATTTGTGGTTGGTATTATGCTTTGCAAAACAAACTTCAAATATGCGAACAGCCAGATATCTCTGATTCATGTGTGATACACTAGTACCAAAATATGTCTGACATAGTAAAATTACACGGCCAAAGAGCGTGTCAAAAGTGCAACTGAATGATAAAATTAATGACTAGTACTATGTATTTTATGTAAGTGTGAGCCCGTGTTGTAATTCAAAAACATACTGAACCACCCATTGAGAATTCAAAAAACATGGTGACCCTTCATCACCAAATCAAATAAAGGGTGACACCCGCAGTGAATCCATCGACCCAGTCAGCCCGAAGAAGCTGACCAGTCCCTGAAGTTCCCTGTTTTGCTTTTTTCACAATATAAAGCGACATCTTTGCCACTTATAAAATGTTGGAATGTGCAGCTTGCCGCCTCATAATTGTTCCTGAGACATCAAAATTATAATCAGTTAGAAGAGCAACTTATAATAAATATTTTGCGGTCAAAGTTGTTGAATGGAAGGGAACTTTTTGTCAAGTTTTTTTTCCAATAACTGGAATAGAAAAATGAGAAAATTTTCTCTATTCTTCCCCGAAGTGATTTTTGTACGCAGCCTATACTGCTATAGATAGTAGAATGGCACTTACCTTTTTTATGAAACTCTCTGGCAAAGCATTTCTCGTTTGGGAAAATAATTGGTATCACCAGAGAGGCGTCTTCTCTACCGTGATCTGGTTGGAGTGTACGCACTGTACTGCCATCTAATGATACAAATTCAGGGTACTTCAGTAGGCCCCTCCAAATTGTGAAAATGCTTACAAGATAAACATAAGCCGGACTTGTAAATTAAACTAATGCAGTCTTTTCATATATACACTGGTCTCGATGATGATATCGGAAACTCAAAGGCGCTACACCAACGTCGATGGTACTAGAAAGTGTACACAGATACACGAGGGCACGGCACTGTAATGTCAACAACTCCGAGTCGATGAGTGATCTCAAATACCGTTTCGCTCTGGCAAGTTTAATGCACAAAATTGTATCACGCATTATCGTTGCACCTCACTATGCTGGTCACACTTTTTAAAAAATGTGACAATGTGAAATCATTTCCTAAACCGCATATCTTCAACACGGCGAGAAGCGAACTAAAATGTGAATGTGAATGTGAATGTGAAATATGAATGTGAAAGTAGTATACGTATAGATACCTTTCATCGAACGTAAATATCCCCCGGCACTCCTCTTTACCATGATACCGTTATATGACATATGCGAATCAAAGAACTTAGTACTACGACATTGTTTACGAAGGCGAAGCCTTGCGACTCGACTGCAGCCAAATGATCGGTACCTCGTAGTGGGACAAAATGGTGGAGACGTGATTTCCAATGCCCTGATTGGTCAAGAGTTCATTGACAGAGTGTAGAACTGTGCATATGAATCTTGCGCTATCCTTGCGCGAGCTGGTGCATTGGGCCTGACATGCCGCGCGCTTGCCTGCAAGGAACAACATAACTTATGAGCTGTACTTCGTTAGTTATACGCTATTTCTTAGCTTATACAGTGCGCATTTTGTATAAATACAAGGTGTTACACCGACAGGAGACCTAAACATATGGAATCAGGATAATATTTGTTACCCAGCGAAGATGGGTGCGTGTATTTCGACCGTATGATTGTATTTGACGTCTACCCTCACTATTGGTCGGTAAAATTATTACATATTGATGACAGCTCTGACACAGGACTCAGCTGATCAGGCACTGGTGAGTAAAAGATATCTTATTATGTACGGATGTGTAAATATTAGTGGTCCTCAGTATCCAAATATAGTAATTTGGAGATTAAATTTGGAGGTTAAATTTGGAGGTTAATTTCCTGACGGGCCGTGACGGGCCGGCGGGCAGAACAACCGCTTGAAAAATTAACTTTACCCCCTGGTGGTTAAGGGAGCCTTCAGTAATTACAGGGGATTGGGCCGGGGAATTGGGGGGAGGGTCATTTTTTAGAAAACAGTTCAAAGGGGAGGGTCACTTTTTATAAGCCTATCTTGGGGGAGGGTCACTTTTGACAGAAGCTGATTTTATGTCAAAAACTTTGATTGCCCATGTGATATTTCCTGAATAAGAAATCAACAACCAAATACGTACATGCGTAGTGAATTGACATTTCGGTGAAATTCCAAAATCAAATTTCTTACACAACCATAGACTTGTATTCACTCTAGTCTAATCAAGAACAATAATCTAAATAATTATGCATACATAAATGCACAGATTTATCTAATTTTTTACTGAAAAAAAACCATTCATAGTTTCATCATAGACCGCCATGCAAAGTGAATCGACATTTCAATGAAATTCCAAAATCAAATTTCTTTGACAACCATGGACTTGTAACCACTCTAGTCTAATCAATGACATTAATGTAAATAATCAAGCATACATAAATGCACAGATTTATAAAATTTTGTACTGAAAAAAAATTATTCATAGTTTCATCATAGACCGCCATGCATAGTGAATCGACATTTCGATGGAATTCCAAAATCAAACTTCTTACACAACTATAGACTTGTGACCACTCTAGTTTAATCAAGAACATTAATATTAATAATCAAGAGTACACAAATGCAAAGATTTAATACCTATGTTTGTATTGGAAAAACCTATTCATAATTTCATCATAGAAACCTTGGATAGTGAACCAAATTTTTAGATGAAATTAAGAAATCAATTTATTGTACACAAATGCACAATGTACTTCCCTAATCAAGCAAAGTACATTTAAATATATTATCAAACATGTATAAAATACAGATATAGCATGTTTTCAGTTGTGGGGGTAAATTGTCAATAATTTGCCTGATAGACTCGATGTATTATGAATTGATATTTTTGGATGAAGCAATAAATCAGCCACATCTTGCCTTCTTATAGTTGCACAAAATATGTTGACCCAACTTCAACTGTATGAAATACCATATCTCTTCAAAAATTCTTGCGTGATAAATTGCAACTGTCCCTCCAAAAACACCAGCCCTCCCCTCTGTAATTTGTCCCTAACATAACAATTGAACCAATTGTTATGTAAATTAGCCGATACTGTTTTAGTTATTCCTGGGGAGAATACCGCAGTGGTTGGGGAGGGTCAAGTTTTAGAATGTCGGACAAGGGGGAGGGTCACATTTTAGACAGGAGGACAGGGGGAGGGTCACATTTTATGATACAGGTGTGCGTGAAATTCCCCCGGCCCACCCTCCTGTTATTACTGAAGGCTCCCTAAAGTAATTTTCATAATTCTGCCAATGAAGTGAATTTTCTGGTCATTTGACGTGAATACCTTCAGACCTACCTACAAAGAAACATTTATAATGGACGAGTGACGCACAAAAGTTTTGGGACTTAAGCTTATTGTTGACCATAAATTCATACACAAAGAACTTAGAGATTTACATGCATATTTCGACACAGCATCATGTAGATATAGCATAACTGAAACAGAACATTGACTTTCTATGGCGACGAAATTTGCAGAATTTTGTATAATCATGATTGACACATCAAGATTAGAATTCAACGAAAATGCGCTTTTATTTGCCATCATTTCCAGTGGCTCTCAATCTAGCTCCATTCTCTCATCAAAATACATAAAGTTCAGACACACAACTGTACTATTGTCTCTTCAATTTGCATAACAAAGTTCTAGTCTGGCCTTTTGTGTCAAGTTTGGTCGACTGTACATTGAGCATCATCTCAGCTGAGCGACTGAAATCGCATACTGGTATTGTCCAAAGCTTTGTTTATGTCCGAATGGGCTATTATTTCATGGCATTTGGTAGCCTCAGGAAAAAGCCGGTAATCTGTGTGGACGTTGGACTATCGCTAATTTCGAGCCCTGACGGCCTTGTGACTTTGCCTCCGCGTGTGTGTGTGGGGTTGTGTATGGGTATGGAGGGTTGACACAACATACTCCTATAGTTGGCTGACTGGCATTTTCATATTGTCTAATTTAACGTACTTTGTGCTGATGTCCGAATATCAAAGCATTGCTTACAGTTCTAAAATTGTTTTGCGTTTAAAAGTAGATTCATAACCTTCTTTACTTAAAAAGTATGTAAATTGTTAGGGTTATTATTTTTCAGTTTCATTGATATAAAGCTCCACATCCCCCTAGTAATTTTCGTTTGATTATTAATTCCACTCCGTTTTCAAAAGTTTACAAATAAAACTATGAGAGGTCATGTAATCTTAGCTGCCATAATAGAATTTTGAAAAAATGAAATTTAATCTAAAAAATTCTTCTTCCCTGAAACTGGTAGACCAATGCAGAACTTTTGCTGGTTATCATTGGTATTAAAGGTACTTGCAAACTTTAGAAGGGCGTGTACCTTGGCAGCGCAGCCTTACTGATATTTTCCGATAACCAACATTAACTGTGAGATAATATTGAAAAATCTTCTTCTCCAAAACCAAATTTTGTCAATATCATCATTAAAAAGGACTTTCAAGTTTGCTAATGGCGTTTCAATTGGTTGTGTGGCTTGGCCATATTTCTATTTACAATACTCTTACATTAACAATAAAATTATTTTTAAAAATCTTTAGCAGAACAAACCAACAGACAATGTCAGCTTAAATAACAAGTATGGTGTCAACGTTGTTTTGCCAAATGTTTAGATGACCTTTGCCATACTTTTATATATCAGACTAACCTGGGCTTTCGGTTTGCTTTTAGTGGCTATTGATCAGTACAAAACGACACATTTAATCTTATTGTTACAGTTTTTGAGTGATCAAACCTTTTTAGGTTGGGTGTTTGAAAAACTATTATTCCTGGCCACTAAATAGTTGCCATGGAAACAGGCTGCATGAGCATAAAGACAAATAGTAGACTTATAAATTGAAAACCCATGAAACCCCTATTTTGAAAATTTTGTTTAATTCTAAGCAATTTTCAATGGTATTTGCCGAAAAATGATACTTGAACCCCATTTTGGTTGCCTTGGAAACGAGTGACAAAGTGGTGGACATGCTTCTGGGTTTGTAAATACCAGATGCTCTTCTTGTGTAATGTTTGGAGCAATCAAGGTCTTTTTGGTGGGGTTTTCGGAAAACATATTTCTGGCCTCCAAACGGTTGCATGGAAACAAGCCGTATAAGCATAAAGATCACTTTTGTTTATTTTAACCCATCAAGGGACGTTTTTTGTATTTTGCTGGCTTCTAAGCCATTTCAATGAAATTTGCCGAAAAAATGGATATTTTTAACGCCAAAATGGTTGCTATGGAAACATTGGCATCAAAATGGATAATATTATTGTGCGTTTTGACCCAAAATACCCCTTATATTTTATGAAAATGGGACCTATTATTATGCGCAATATGATAGTTATGTAATTCTTTATTTAATTATTTAAGTGTTTTGATGTCTCCAGAGTTCCTCGGTATTTTAACAGTGTGACATTATGATATAGCGGACAAGGTAGATTGATTTGCTGATCTCAGTTTCGTCAACTACAGACTTTTCCGAAGCCATGCTTTGTGTCAAAATTATTTTCAGTTGACAATAATCGTATTCTGAAATCGAACTTTAGAATGTGGCCCTGGGAACTGTAAAATAACTTTTGTTGACGGAGGAAATGCTTCAAACAACATCTTATCTGAATTATCTGTAAAAGGGTTTTGGATGTCTTTCCTGAAGTTCCAGGTGGTAACTAACGTAAAGAGTTTCTCAAATAGCCTACTATTGAATTGATTAACGCGAGACTGTCCCTTAAATAAGCCCTCTACAAACTATTTCCCTTTACCAGACATTTACAGTGAATTGTTAGCTGTTTACTCGATTCTGTTCTCTTGATTCTATTGATTGAACAATGACTTGAGCAGAGAGACACGAGAATGGTCGGCACAAAAGACACAGATAAACATATACTCAAGGGACATGAACTTTTTTTCGAAGTCCAATTGTTGACGTTAGCATTTGGTTGTAAGACATAATTGCTTAACTTTTTCTGTGACAATTCTACATTTTGATTCCTCAATAGTCTAATGGTCCCTTTTTGACAGCGGACACTCTGCGATTTTAATCGGCTTGTTCTCTTCATTGTTTTCTAGATTTGTATTGCTGCTTGTGTTGAGTACAATAGAAAGTTGTATTTGGAAAGAGTGCCTTTTCATCGAAGTAAAATTGAAAACGCACATACCAAGGAATTGTCCCGAGTTGTTGATGACATTTCCGGTGCGAAGAAATCTGCTTCCGACATTCTCCCAAATAATCATGAACTATCTCCATTACCAGCTGCTTTTGCAAAGATTTTTTTACAGAAAATAGTAGACATTCGCAAAAGCTGCAAAATGTTAGTCCCCTCAGTATTAAACCATTCTTTTATCAGAACTCCATAGTTGAATCTTTGTGTCTTGATGAAATAATATTTATTGTTAGTGAGATATCTTCTAAATCGCGTCAACCAGATCCCATGCCCACACAGCTGGTTAAAGCATGTGTAAATGAACTAGCCCCATTTCTGCTCCGTATTGTAAATTCTTCTTTTTCGTCTGGTGTTTTTCCAACTGATTGCAAAACAGCCATTGTTCGTCCATTCATTAAGAAAAGTGGACTTGATTGTAATACAATGAAAAACTATCGACCTGAATCTAATTGCAGTTTTCTGGACAAGTTTTTGGAGAAGTGTGCCTTTCTTCGTTTAAAACGTTATCTATCCGAAAACTCGAGGATACCGCGACATTGGCACTATAGGCATTATCGGATAATATCATATAAGTTATGTAAGTTAGAGTCTAATATTAGAAGGATTGGGAAGAGGCTGATACCCGACATGCTGTTTTATCGGATAATATCCGATAAAATCGATAATATCGTCTACCATCTAAGTTAGAGTCTAATATTAGAAGGATGTGCAAGAGGCAGATACCCAACATGCAGTTTTATCGGATAATATCGAATAAAATCGATAATATCGTCTAACATCTAAGTTAGAGTCTAATATTAGAAGGATGGGGAAGAGGCAGATGCCCAGTAATCGTCCATTTACCGACCCTTAGAACTAATATTAAACTCTAACTTAGAATACGATGGTTTCAATCGGATTCGAAATCACAATGTACGATACCCAATCAACTAGCGGAGAAGCCACAGACAAAACCGCTCCGCCAGCGATATTATCGATTTTATCCGGTATTATCCGATAAATATATATAATCCCCCTGTATTCCGAACGAGTGTGGCTGCGTCGCGGACGAGTGATTCCCCGTGTAGCGGCCGCATCCCTCCGAGCCGTAGGCGAGGGGATACGGCCGCTACACGGGGAATCACGAGTCAGCGACGCAGACACAAGAGTGAGGAATACGGGGGGATTATATATTTATCACATGCATAGACCCAGATTTCCGTGAATAAACCTTCCAGGAATGATAATTACTAGCGAGAGGGAGTATTTTACAAGAATTCATACGCTTGTGTTATGCGGTCGTGGCTGGGTCACAGCTGACTTGACTGCGGTCAGCTCAACATGTCGGGGCTGCTCCTAAGGATAATTAGCGTCTCTCGTAGGGCTTTTTCAGTGCGAATCAAGCGGAAATAGGAAAGACTATAGATTTTTAATGCAAGGTATTTATTCGATACTTACTATAACATCAATTTTAGTGAAAATTCATTCATAAAATTATTGGACGTACGAGCGCCGGGGACGTCGCGACACTCAGCCGCGGCTGGCGAGAATGGGTTATTTTTGTCAATATTCGAACATCATTCAAATAATTCTTCTTTGCAAAGTTTGTGTGAACTTTTCAAACTTAACAATTATTATGTTTTACGAAATTGTCAATTGTATGTTTAATATTTAACGAATAAAGTGAGCGTGTTTAAATATAAGGAAGAGCAGTGTTCGGTTCTGACTCAATCGGTAAGACAGTATACCAGCACCGAGTCTTTCTTAGCTCAGACGCGAGACGATGGAAGTTCAACAACAAGGTACAATCACAGGGTGCTGTCTAAATGTCCGTCCCCAGGGGTGGGTAGGTGTTTCGTTGTATCGCTAATAAAGATATATTCTACCAACCTTTGGTGTTTCGGTCTTAACTTAGCACTGCCCTTGACAATCTTGCGTATACGTTTTATCAACATGCTGCGTCTATTATCTGATGAGTTTGAGTGCCTAATTAGCCAAAGTAATCAAGGGTAAATTACTAATCTGTGGACGCTCTCACCAGATTATCACCGGATTAAATTTGACAAAGTCAATAACGAACGCACCAGCAAGGTAATCTTCAGTTATACCTTGCTGGACGGACATTTAGACAGCACCCTGAGGTACAATACAGGAAACGTGATGCACAATGCATGGACAAAACAATAGCTTGCACCTTTAAGTGTATGTCCCGCATAAATTCAAAGTTAATTTTGCTTAAAATGAGCGATGCTACATGATTTTGCCATTTCTACTTTATCAAATAAATGCATCACCCCAAGGAAACGACGCGGTTAAATATTATAGAAATGCAATATGTTGTGCGACTTTGAAATTGGCTGCCATTCGGGTCGTTTCGGAATTCGCGGGCATTGCCACCGGAAATGACGTAACTAATAGAACGTATTAGAGTGAGTGTGTTCACCTTGGCCATAGCGAATGCTTACCGCTGCGCGCTGTGGCTTCAAAATGGTGAGAAGTTACGCTTTAGGTGGCTGAAGTAACCGCAGCCATTGCCAGTTTATTGCATTTGAAGATGCCGTATTAGCCGCATTTGCCAAAATTACAAGAAAGGGTCGGAAAAGAGGCATTCAGACAAGCGTTTTCTGCGGTGCACGTTTTCGAGTGCCGTGACTTCGCGTCGAATAAACACGGTTCGGAAGCCAGATGTACGGTAAGATAGACTTTAATTCCTGGAGCTACTACATCGATTATGTGATCACAATGCCGTATCAGTATGACTATTGTCACCAGAAAGCGTTCGCGTGTATCATCATCAAGAGTGGACAAGAGCGAGAACAGCAGCAAGACTGCGACAGGTTGCCCAAAACATGTCAAGGGGGTGCGGGGGCCCGCGGAGAAGTATGGCCGTGTTTACATCCACCAGGACTGAACGCCGATTCAGCTGCTTTATGAAAGTGATCGTAAATAAATACAAGTACGACATCTCATGTCGTACTTGTCGTACATCTGATTTATGTGTAACTCTATAATTAGTAACGTTAGGAGATATCTAATTTTATATTCCTAAAAAGTTTACGTAGTGATTGACTGACTCTTTGCGAGACTGAACGATAGCTTGTGTATAAATTTACAGCATGGCGCTGCCGGTAACAGTGACACAACGTGTAGCAAAGAAGTTTCATACTGTTGACGAAGCAGTCGCGTTGCCATGTGTTCCCTTCTGCTCGACTAAGTCTCCCTTAAAATATTTTAGCTTCTTTGAGACATGAAACAATGAACACTGTGCTTTATATCGCTGACACGTAATCAAGAAAAACGGAAGCGTAGCTGATCACTCCGTCACAGAAATGGCCAGCTGAGCCGTCCGGCCTCGGGTGCCAGTGTGCCCGATATTTACATCATGTCAATTTTAATTTATCTCTTCCCGAGAATTTGGCTAGACATGTCTTCACGGTCACATATTTTCAAAGTGCCAATGTTCATGTGAGGTTTTATTACGCCAAACTGAAGATTTTGCGGCGAGAATACTACTTTGGTGTTTATGCTAACATGACCCTCAGCCTGTTGCTCTTCCAGCTGTTGATAGGAAAGACGTGTGTTATAATAAACGGTAGACAATTTTCAACTTGATCTCTACTACATTTATCTACAAGCGTCATGGTGTAATTCAAATTTTTATATACAGATTTTGAACGAGGCAATTTATGTTGAGAAGTAATGATAAGGTGGGATGGCAACTCCAGACTTTTATTCATATGTTGGTAGCTTGCGGTTGTGTGTACGGTAGTGCACTGGTGTGTTTGACTGTTGTCACGGTGGGCTTGTCACAGACGCGACGGTCAACAAGAGTTCCGCTCATGTTCTCGTTTATAAGGTCCTGGCTGTTAAAATTTGCAGGCCTCTAAATTCTGAACAGCTTTGTCATATCTTCTGTGATGATGACATTCTCAGTTGCACTGCTTTCACTCATGAAATTATCTTTATCTCCATAGTCAATGCAAGAAGTCACCATCACGTGTGCCATTAGTGACGTCACAGCTACTCACGCCAAAACGGGAAGAGCTCGGCAATTTCCGGAAAATGTCGCCATGATTGAAGTCAAAAAGTGCAACTTTTCCCGTGTTTTCGTCGAAATAAACAACCGTCTAAAAACCGCTCAAATAAGCTTCAGTTTGTGTGTAAATGTTTGTTTTATTAATACCAATTTCATTGACAACCAGAACTAGAGTATATGCCTCAAGTCAAACGAAAAAGCCTCAATGTGGCGGGACTCACACTTTAAGACGCCATAGACTTTCATGCAATATAGCCTCCCATGCCAAGAACTTTTTGAACCAATAAACTTGACATGTTACACTTCTTTTAGACAGGTACAGTGTGTTTCCTGTGATTGGAAGCCCAGCCAAACCACTATGAATTTCAAAGATCAGGAAATGGAGAAGCTTCGAGAAGTCTTTCCATGTTTGGTTTAGCAAATGGGGGGTGGGAAAATGGGCTTAAAATGTACATTTTTGGTTCAAAATGTATTGAAAATGAATAAAAGACTCTAAAAATAGATCTTACCGTCCAAAAACCTGCAAACTTTTACACATTTTAAATGTCATGAAAAGACACATATTTTAGTGAAAATTTTCAGCAGCGGAACTTATCAAATGTAAATAATAAACAAACAATTGTTGATATTTGTCAATGATACAAATACCACATACCCTTCAACACAGCTACACAAAAGCATATAACACAAGTGAAATACAGCTCAAGACAATTTTAATCAGCAACATGATTGAATTTCGTAAACAACATCTTTTATTCATTTGTCGTTTATTTATTTATTTGTTTGTTTGTTTGTTTGTGTAATTCTTTATGCATCGAAAGGTGAAACCATGTAACCAGGAAAAATCTTTGTTTTTATTTTTTTGTTTGGATTCTGATTGCTATCAGATATAATTCAATTGTTGTTTTTCTGGAATGAATGTTGCCATTAAAGTTAGAGAGGATATGTTTGAAAGATTTTGGCATTGCAAGTAAACACAAACAACTAATTTGATTGATATCATGAACAAGCTGCCATCTTACAAGGCAATTCAAATCAGAGCCTGTATTCAGCTACGTTATTAGATACCCTGTGATTGGCAAACGACGAAAAATTTCACCACAAAAACGCACTACCTGAACTTCTGAGAAAATAAATTCGATTCAAGAACTAAATAAAATAAGTTTGAGGTACAATAAGAACGACATTCGCCTCTGAACGCTTTCGATAACCGTACTGGCCCTGACGTTTGATCGCGACGTCTCCGTAAATCATGACAGTCAATGTGAACACATACGAAAGTTTGATCACGTATTTTGACGAGCACGCAACATAATTCGCCAGTAAATGAACAGAAACCAATAGATATGATATAAATAATTACATATCGGGTATATTTCGACAAAAGAATATGTTATAGACATAGGAATATGACGCGAGATCAACAGTTCGGAACGTGCCGTGTTGTACGTTTTGTACACACAAACCCGTGATCGGCGGCCATCTTGGCCGTCTCGATACACGGTGAAGAATGCCGCGATACCAAAGTTTACTTGACATAAACAGACCTGATCGCTCCAAAATCACAGATTAAATTAAGATTTCGTGAAAATCCTTCAAATTTCTTCATCATTAGAGTTTTCGGCCGAGAAAACCGAACTGACATACTCAAACTTGAGCTTTCAGAGAGGCTGGTCAATGCGATGCTCCGTGGTGACGCCATTCAAGCCGCTGTTCAACTTCAAAATCACGTTCGGCCGATCAAAAAAGTCTTCATTTTCTCAGAGATTATCTTCAAAAATTACCAAAATATGTCATTTCTATAAAGAAATGCCAATAACTTGTCACAAAACGATCGTCTTTAGGATGTACAGCAGGAAAAAGCGTTCAGAATGTCTCTCACTTCGGCGAAGTCAGCGACCAGATTTGATTAGATATTCACGGTAAAAATAGTCGACCCGATTTGCTCAAATTACTGGAAATTGCCGTAGCTACAACTGATGATGTCATTATTTTAGTCCTTATATGGACCTGAAGTGGGTTCAAAGGGTAAGGAATGGATTTATTTGTCAGGTGACCTGTTAAATCCAAACTTTGCCTGAGCGAACCTCAGGCCGTGTACGGATATATCCGTGCATGGCGCTGAGCGTGAGTTGGGCGTGTACGGATATATACGGGCATGGCGTTTTAAGGGTTAAAATGCACTGATAACATTGTGAACTCGTCGCTCTTGAAAAATATAATAGCGTTTCTTCTGATGAGTCTCAAGTCCGGAGTATCGTCATTGCTGTCAGAAATAATGTACGTCATTTGCTTCATCGGCTCGCCCCGGGGGCTCGACTGGTTGACTGCCGCGACAGCATTTATCGTGATGTTGAACTTGAAACCCGTCAATGTTGCTTCAGAAAACATTCTTACTGCTGCAGGGATGATTGGTATGTGTCTTGGGTTATCTGCTATGCTTATTATGTTGTTTGACGGACATCGAGAAGGGCAATTTTGACGAGGTAGACAACACAAAATGCCGGTAACATACCGTTAAAATGTCAGCTGTGTACAAATCAAACAGTTCAATCGAAATAAACGACGAAGAAACACAAATTCATAAAAATTCTAGTATCGACGGTATTTTGTGTTCTACACATATATTTTAATACTCCATATTTCCTTATGTTTCACTACCCTCCCACTTTTGCATTTCAGGGATTTGAAAATAAGTTCTGAACTGAACAGCTGATTTTGTGTTTACGTTTTAAAAGTAGTCCGGGTCCCACATCCACCACATGTGAAATATGGATTGATCGTAGTCATATACCTATAGTGTGACGTCATACTACAGGGATAACTGGGTCTATGTATGTGATAAAACAGCATGTCAGCCATTGGCTACTTCCCCACCTGTCTAATATTAGACTCTAACTTAGATGTCGATTTTATCCGATAATATCCGATAAAACAGCATGTCGGGCATCAGCCATACCTCACTCGTCTAATATTAGACATTAACATCTAAGTTAGAGTCTATTAGACGAGTAGGGAAGTGGCGGTTTTGTAAAGCAGAGTGTGATATTTTACAATCGACCCTTAACTTGTCTCGAAATATCATTCATTGGTCGCCGATGTTGAGCTCAGGGTTGAGGGCGTTGTAGCCTAACGCTGCTAGACGGATTCTACTACATGAATAATATATTAACAGGCTATGAATAATATATTAACAGGGTCATTGTGTTTCGTCATTTTGTTTTGTCTTGCCGAACAGCAGCCTTGTTTGAAATCGTCATCTGCTGATAGTGATTTGAATACAATAGATTTCACACTTTATACGTCATTGTCGCTTTGGTAACACGTCCTTGTATGGTGATTTGTTAGTCCCCACGGACACCGTCCGGGGGGACTTATAGGTTTGGTCATGTCCGTGCGTCCGTGCGTGCGTCCGTGTGTGCGTGCGTGCGTCTGTGCGTCCGTCCGTTCACGCAGATATCTCAGAGACGCCTGGAGCGATTTTGTTCAAACTTGGTTCAAGGATAGTACCCTACCTCATACAGATGCACGTCAATTTGTTTCACAATGCGATCAAATTTGGCCGTGTTAGAGGACTTTTTAGTTTTCACCTCCATAGACCCCCATGTATAAGGCAGTCCATAGCCTCCCATGTATAAGCACAGGCGACCCATAAAGTATTACTGAGATTTTCACACTGTTTTCTCTATCATTTTCTCTCCTTTCTTCATGCTCTGACTGATCGGAGTAAATAAAATAAATGGTTTATATAACCTAACCTAGCCTCTGCGACTCTTTATTTATTTTACACTCCATTACATGGACGTATATGTCTCATACACACATGCTGTAATTAATTAGTCAACAACTAATTATGCTAATCCGTGGACTTATCAGAGGTTGGTCAACATCGGAAAGATAGTGATGTTAATGAAAAAGGTACCATTCCTATCTTTCGCGATGTTGACCAACCCGTAAAATCCCTGATAAGTCCAAGAAAGTAGAGAAATGGATAGAGAAAACTGTGTGAAAAACTCAGTAATACTTAATGGGTCGCCTGTGGTATAAGGCAGTCGATAGACTCCCATGTATAAGGCCAAGAAAAATAAAAATGTAGTTTCTCATCGTATTCATATTGCAAAAAGGATGCAGTTACACAGTTTTTAGTGCCCACAGATAAAGTCGAGGGGGCTTATAGATTGGGTCATGTCCGTCCGTGAGTCCATCCGTTTACGCAGATATCTCAGACACTTTGACAAAAATGTCACGTGACCTTGGTGACCTTTGACCTCAAATATACATATATGTCTATAACTCAGT
>LD347966.1:77834-94196 GCA_001465055.1 Ptychodera flava | reverse complement strand
AACATATACACTCCAGTGATACTTCTTAATGACCTCATTTCCCTGCCCCATCAAGACTAATACTCCTATTACAAGTGGGGACTATGTCATTGTCAATGACTTGTTATATTAACGATTGGATTACGGGATCATTTTTCGACATAGTTGACAAGATAAGTTTCCGTCAAATGCAGTTCAACGAAAAAGAAAATAATTCCAAAGTATCAATAAAATCCACTGTATTGCGTGTCCAGAGAAACATTGTCTGATTCTGAAATGTTACATATTGGAGTTTCTGATCAGATATAGATGTCCTGATCTAGGACTTGCTTAAGCTTTGATGAACGCACTTGGGATAAGGAAAGGAAAAAATTCACAGTCTTTTTTGTTTTTACCCATAGAATTGTTTTTCTAGTACCAACCGTTGTATGATGACCTCTGATTTTTTATTCTTGAGAATAGTTAAACGTTGAATTTCTTTAGTTTAATCGGACTTTTCCACAACGTTACATGAAACAAATATTAATGGGATATTAGTTAAATATTGCCTAATGCAATCTCTGGTATTTCTTGCAAATAATTGGCTATGATGCATATCAATTGCGATTATCAACAAAATTTGAGAACCGTTGACCACAGCAGAAATAAAAGGGAAGAGAGATCGTCTGAGTTGATATGGGACAGAATTTTGTTGGCCTCTTCTTGTGCCTTATTATAAGCTCTTCATGGTGAAGAGAATCGGGCCACTGCTTGGTGTGTATTCAACCTACAGTATATCACAAGAGACAAGTTTTACTCGACTATGTAGCTAACCTTTACCCTATTCATAAGGTGAGGGAAATTATCCAATGAATAGTCGGAAATTTTTGCGTAAGAGATTGCCATTTTAAATAGTTGCGCATTTATTTTTATCTTGCCAGAAAGCCGTATGCCACACTGATCACGTTATTGGTCATGGTGATATGAAGGTCGACTTGATGAAATTCTTTGTGCGACCTTACATCTTGGCGTATGAGTCCAGAAATGTTTACATATTCAACGTCCACTGCATGAATATATCTATTTTCACACGCATATTAATCAAATCTAATTAAAGAATGTTTAATCGGCGAATTTATACTCATTGCTGCGCACGACAGAGGTTAGTTGGCCGTTTCTTCCAAGTCGATGCTATACATTGACTTCATGAACGAATATCGCTGAAAGAAATAATTTAAGGGTGTAAATATAAATATGATAAAGCTGGCAATTAAATACCAAGTATGTGCAGTCTATAAATTGCTGAATAGGGCACATTCTACACATACATTCATTCAAATGTATCTACGAGCACACATTCTCTCTCTCTTGAGCATACATACCTACCTACCAAACAGCCTGCCTGCCTATCTGCCTGCCTGCTTGCCTTCATACAGTTTACTATTGTGTCTGTTCACCTATCAATCATGCAAAATTGGTCGACTAAAAACTAATGCACAGCCCATACACATAGATTTCTCATATTTCATGAAATTTATGATTCAATTTCTGTCAATAAATTTGAACAAATATATAAAATCATGCAAATTACGCGACGAAACCGGACTTTGTTTCCACGGTCACTTGTTGATAACTTCAGCGTTATTTCCGCCGCGAGCGTACGTCTGCAACCAAACGAAAGCTACAAGACCCGGCAATCACTAGTATTCTATGATTTTGATCGCGATCACATGACTTTAAAAAAAACGTACAAGCAAGCATTTTCCCGGAGAAAAAGTGACGTGTATTATGGATTGTTATGTTATCTTTTGTCCGAACACTAGGACCGTCCAAAAGGTTTTATTACCCTATCGCCCACCGCGAATTACAGTGCGATACGCAAGAGTGATGCTATGCATATTTTGCGGTATTTACGTCATAATGTCAATATTATAAATTCGTAATCATTAGCCGAATAGTTACAATCCTTCGCTGTCGTCTCATTGTTGTAACTTGATTCAAGCGCGATCTAGGACAGGCCTTTGTCAGTCTGAGCCAGCGCACGTACATGTATTGCGCCAGACAAATGCTGTCACTCTTCTAAAGGGTCCGTTCAAACGTTCAAAATTAGAACGTAGGCGGACACCACTGGAGGGCGCTGTCGTACAGTCGCCCGAAAAGGTCAGCATTACGGAATGGGCGTACTCTACGCCCCTATTAGCAAATATAATTCAATAAATAACCACGACAGATGTGAATTAAGATACTTTGTTCTCTACATTTCAGAACAACGGATTATTTTGGCAAGAAGCTTTTTACCTGAAGAAGATCATTATGTCCGTAATCGCGTCTATATTTCTTCTCTCCCTTTCTCTCTCCTTGTCGCTTGGAAGAAAATGCACGTACAACACGGGTAAGATAATATAGTCCCCTTCTCTACCTGTCTGCCTCTGTCTCTCTGTGTGTCTCCCTCCCTCTCCTCCTCTCTTCCTCTCCCTCTCTCTCATCCTCAAGATTCGACTTCGCACCTTTCTTACTCTTAACAGCTGGTCATAATCTTAACGCAGACTTTCTAAAGTTGATGTTACAGGTCCGCGTGTAGTTGACAATAATTGTATAATTGTGACGGCAGCGGATGAAGATGTTGCTGCACCAGTTAAAACTTCTATATTATTTAATAGTAGCGTGATGGTGGATGAAAGCGACACAGTTTGTGCAAATAAAATTCCGAACGACGGTAAGTTTTATTGACATAGATGCTTGTAATGGATTTAACAATAACTGACTACTTCAATAAGTAGAATGGTTGAAAATCCTACAGAGCTAAAAAATCGCTCACCACATTTTGATTGATGAGTGATCGAGTAGCTACGACAATAGTTGCTTCTCAAGAAATGTGTGCAAAGGTGTAGTATACTTTTGAGTTATGTCAACAATTTTGCTCTCACCGTTAAATGAGAATAGTGGGCAACAAGTTTGAAATTGGTGTTATATTATGCAAAATCTGCTACAGTATAATACTGTGCAGGTTAGTCTAGATAACCTTCATTCGGTAGCTTACATTTTGTACTCATTTATACAGGTATTCCTGAACTCTTAGGCTGTTCTGGACATTCTGACTTTAAATATCCACATATCTCATGGCAACTAATCGAAAATTATTGGATGCTAAAGGTCGAAGAATTAAAAGCAAGCGACGACAAATCACTATTTACATGGTGGTCAGTCAACAGGAAAAGATTTGCTGAGACCATGGTGACAGTATTTGGTAAATAAACATCGGCTATTAAATTAACTCTTAACAATACCGTTCAGAGTACAATGATGATACAACCAAAATTATTACCTCAGCTCCGGTTATAGCAATGGCATTTCTGCTAAGGCTCTCAAAAACAACGTAGAAGAAACATCGTAAAGGCAAACACTAGATCACAAATGTATTACAAGTTGAGAATATTGATTCTACGTTTATTTGTCATTTGATTAAAGAAATGCTCACTTTTCTAATTTTTCTAATAGTTCCCTGCTTAACTTTGGCCCATTCAACATTACTAAGGAAAACGTACTTCGACGTCAGACAAATAACGAAGAATATTAATATTTTTAAAACTGTGACTAAAGAGGTGTAGGAAAAATCATGCAACTAACACTGACCAACAATTCTTGGCTTTTTTGCTGTCTGTAGGGGGGGGGCGCCGCACACAAACCAGCGTATTTGCTCAAAAACCACGTTTTTGCAATATCCATTCAATTTTATTTAATTGGTCAACCAAAGATTAAGTTATTGGTTGGTTCTCCTTTAGGCTGCCAGGCCGTTTTAAGTTACATGATAAAGAAGTGTTAACGTGTCCAAATGTATGAAAATCATCCGATTTCCTTGTTTCTGTTTTCGCCCAAGTTCAAGAATTAAACTCCACTCTGGCTGGGTCAAATTTTCTGAAATTTTCAAATTATGTTCTTTAAATGCTATATAAAAACTACTATTTTATTTGGCAATTAAGTCCTTACATTTTGAATTAGAGGTATTTTAATTCTGCTTATCATGTTTTAATCACTTTTTTGGTGTCAGTCTTTCAACCCATGCTATTTTAGAATGCGGATAGATAATGCAAAATAAAATAGTCTTTTTTCCTACGTATACTCTTCTTTCAAGTGAAATATAACATCTCAGAAAATAGTGCCAAGTCAAATATTTTTATCAATATTACCAAAATTGAGGTTTTTTTACCTCAAATATACACACGCTCCATCCGTTGAGTTAACTATTACCACCATACTAAACTTTAGATTCTCTGCTTTTTGAAAATATATAGTATGAGGTGTTTCGTTGTCATCTTAGATGAGAAATATTCCTGAAAAAAAAACTGTGTTGTCACAGCTCCGCCTTCAATGTTTTGACTGCATGGGAAAAGGCACCCCGCCCTATACGCTACTTTCAAAGTATGTTATATAGATAAATCTTTGATCAACTTATTGAATTTCTTCTAATTTTGCAAAACTGTGGTCGAATATCAGCATGGCGAAAAACTGTGTAATCATAGTTAATGAATCGTAAGGATATATCTGACAGATACCATCATATGAATATATAAGTACACTTGACAAATATCGTTTGCGACGTATATTCATCCTATTAGTACAGTATTTTATTGGCGAAAGAGATAACATGATTCTGTTGGTTATTTTGCATTTCTCAGATAAAAACAATGATGAAGAAAACAGTGAAATCATTGTAATCGGACGAAAGGGTAGAACCATGCAAATCATCTTTAATTTTGCTCAACAAGCTATGGATGTTGCTATGACTAACAGTAATAATAAAATCATATACAACTACCAACTCCAAACACCAGAGTCCACTAGCTTATCACGGTGTTCGTCATACGCTAGTAACATTCTTCCTTCGCACGCCGGCACGTTCTACATGACAACGTTTAAAAACATAGAGCCAAGTATGGAAGATAGTTACATTTTAACTGTGACTCCATTTAACTCTGACAGGGCTTTTACAAAAGCAATCACATTTAATGTCCAAGGTAATTGATTTAGTCATTGCTTACCAACAAGCTTAAGCTTCAATAAGTTCTAGGCAAAATTTATTAACATTTATCTAATCACCATCGTTTGAGGTTGTTCTGAAATCGTAAATTCGCATAAAGTTTTATATTAAATAATGTGAACCTTTTCTTTTTGCATTCGATTAAACGCAATGTGGATGGTGTAAATGAATAATATCAAAGGAGTTTCTGCTTATTTCAGCGGGCACACCTTGTTATAAATATGTACCATAGACCGTACAGGAATGTACATTCTAAGTTAGGTCGCATAAATATTGTGAAATTTTAACAAGACACTTTATTTACCAAAATATCATAATCTCTCATTATCCAATTCGACATCAGTTGCAAAGATAAAAAAACAGTACATATCGTGGTAAAAGTATTGTAGACTCGTTGTGCAGTACTTTATTATTATCATCTCGATAATAATTTGACAAACAAGTTATTCATGGTTATGTATGATTAGTATGATAAGTGAACCATTTTAGTTCATGAAAAAGGAACACGATTGGAACTAATTTGGGATAATTGGATTATGAAGTAATGTTGGTTTAATTTGGATTGTGTTTCATCTGCTTTTCTTTTTTAAGTTACACACTTGTTTTTATCAGCAATTTGTAATATTGCAACATTCAGCTATATGGCATCTAACACTTTTGAGAAATCTGAAACAATATGAAGATCCAATTATCCCAAAATAGTTTCTATCGCGTTAAGGTTGGTTTATAAACTCAAATGTCTCCCATCCGTATCAATTTCCTTTATGTTATTTATGTATTATCAACTGCAGACAATATCGAGATTGGATTGAAACGTTTTTGAATTTTAAACTTTTGTTTTTATTTAGCATAGCTATTCCCGAGGTCTTGGAAACCTAACAGAATTCCTATGGTATAGGTATATCGGAAATCCCTAAAGTTTGTGAATGCAAAAAAATATCTTGGATATATTGTTTCTTCTTCCGGGGAAGACAACGCCGATATGCAAAGGCAACTTCGATGTGTTTATGCCAGAGCTAACTGTAATTTAGTTGCTGTTGGCAAATTGTGAAATGTACCCTTTTTAAAAGCCCTTTATATTGCCTCAAAATTTGGTGTAACTACAGTCCTAGACAAATCTCAACTTTAAAAGTGGCTTATCATAATGCAATGCATGCAATTTTTTATCTTAAACGAAATGCAATTGTCAGTCACAACTTTGTATCAAGAAATATCTGGGATTTTGCTTGAAAGCAACGACAGTTACTACTTATATTTAGCAAAAGATTAACAGAAAATAAGAACTATGTAGTATATAGCCTTGTAAACTGAGATTTTTACTTCAATTCAACCTTCTGGCATCATTGTAGGAATGTAATGTATTAGTATTCCAAGCAGTCTTTTAATCATGTTTTAAATTGTTTTATTTCTCACTGTGACGTCTATCTTTTTAACATTTTTATTTAGTATGGGCCAAAGGCCTGGAATTATTATTATCATTATTATTATTATACTTCATTTAAAGAGTATTGTCTAATTTACAAAATGAATTGTAATTTCCATCAGAGCAGTCTAAAATAAGTTCAATATCATACAAGAGGAAAGCATACACAGGACGTGATGCAACAACCATACATTTTGTTTTAGTGGTATTGATTGATATGGCATTGTTTGAAATCCAGTACGAAACCGGTATAAGATCCTCATTCTAACTGAAGTTGACATTTTCTGATGTAGCCCCAGAAACACACATGGTCTAGTCATCTGCAAAAAATTCCAAATTGCTCCCATGGAGACACAGTGGAAGATCATTTACGAAAATTAAAAACAGAGGTGGTCCCAGAATAGAGCCCTGAGGGACTCCACAAGTAACTTGTAACATGTAAGACTTTTCAGAAATATCCACATGTCGACAAACTTTGAATATGTGCCCATGTTCAGCACAGTTGAAGCATCTAATCGGGTTGGCGTTTGACTGCGCATAATGACGATCAATGCTATGGCGTTGCGGACATCTGGTTCTCACTAGCCCTGCGTACGACGCTGTGTATTCCCGGCGTTATACGGCCTCCCACCACAGCCCTGCTGACTCTCAAAGGAAAACACGGCGACCGCGTATCTAAAAGCAAGCCACTAGGTCCCTTGACCGTGCATCGCCGGCAAAATAACGGTTTGGGACGTCAGGAGAGCAAATATTTTTGTAGTCTGTGGGCGGTTGAGTGGAGTTGATTTCGGCAAAATTAATTAGAAAACGTAGTTTTTCTTGTGCGGTCCAAATCGGGACCGAGGTCGTCGTGTTTTTCTTATTAGTGTCAGCAGGGTTGTGGTGGAAGGACGCATAACGCAGGGAACACACAGCATCGTAGGCAGGGCTAGGTTCTCATATGCCCAACAACCCCGCAATCAAAGCACGTCGGATGTGACCGTCGATCCGACTAAGGTTGATGCATCATATCTGGTTGGACGATTCCATTGGTTACGATTGACCACTTGACGGTCACGGTTAACGGATGAGATTGCACTAGGGGTATCAAAGTTAGCATCGAAGGTAGATCGCATTCTTTGGGACACTGGTCGATTGGGCAAGCTATTGCTTCTAGGCTGCAGATTACCATGCTTGTCAAATTTCCCAGCAGTGATATATCTGGTCGAGGTGGTCATATGTCAGCATTTTCCTCAAGCCTTTGACACTACGATGAATGCCATCGCGAATTGAAATGCATTGTCACTGTCAACAAACGTAGCATGTTCACGTTGGCATAGCATTGCAAGAGCCGGCGCCCTATTGAATTAATCAATATGTGCTTGTAAAGCGGCATTATCTGTTCTAGGAGGAATACTGAGCACGGTGACGTGGTCATTTGATTTTAATTAGCAAATTTGATAAATCATGATAGTCCGATATGATGTTATTACTTGATTTGCCATTGCTGATGTTATTTGTGCCGACTTGGAGGACAATTTAATCTCTGTAATCCCTGTTTTGGGTCGATATCTTCAATGTAAGGAATATTCGGTTTCATAATAAACCGTTCAAATGAAGTCAAATCTTAGGCGTCAAATCATTTTCATACAAAGAATTGTGGCTATGGATGAACTCAAACGTTTCATATACAGTGCTTGCATTACCAGAAATTGTCGTTATTATAAAATCTTTTGTACCCTGTAATTGCCTGAATCTTTGAGAGTGAGAGAGAGAGAGAGAGAGATAGAGAGAGAGAGAGAGAGAGGGGGGGGTCCGATGTTATTTTTAAAGCCAACACGAACCATAAGTTACAAAAACGAGGAGAGGGAGACAGACATTATTTCCTGCGTGCTCTCAGCAGGTATAACTCTACGGCGTTTGTACCACAGCTGATTTGTTCTAATAGACTTGTGTTAAAATAAAATTTTTGGCCTAATTTACGTGTTCAAACCGTTCTCCTAGCAACTGATTACAATTATGTAGCTGTCCTGTGTAAGCAGATTTACAACATGTGTTTCATACAGGGACTTCTCTCTGGCTAGACAACTACTCCTTCATTTCAATTTGTGAATCGAAGGAATTTGGCATTTGAAACACTGCAGGAGATGTTTCTCTAGTGACTATCTCTAGTTCTCTGACCGACTGACCTGTAAATACATAAATTGTAAAAGTGAACTAAAATAATTTCAAATGCATTCTATATGTTCATTTTCACATGGACATTGTTAACACTGTACCATCCAATACTAGGCATCGGATGTTGTACACTGGCCTGCTTTCTCGAACCTTTGGACCCTAAGTCTAAATGTTATTATAATATGCTTAGCTGGAATCCGGCAATCTGATTGGCTGGAGCCGGGGTTTATATTCTCAACAAGAAGACCTGCGCGCCGCGTAACATTTTTAAGCTCGCGCAAATTTCGAACGCCAACTTGAGAGCTCAACGCGCCATAATGTCGAACAAGTCTATGGCTTCAGATTGATTTTGATTGTTAAATTTTAGTCTAGTACAGCCTGACGAACCAACAAATGAAGAGTTTTCTGTAAGGAGCGGAGGCTATGTAACAACAACATGATTTTTTAAAAGTTTTTTGAGCGTTTTTTTGGGTAAAATTCTTTAGGTTCGATGTCTAATCGCGATATCGATGCGTTGCGTAACCGTATTTTTATGAATTCAACTGTGCACGCGCGCGCGTTTGAAACGTTCTTTTTTAGAGTTTGTATGAGGCTGGGCGCTCCTGAACTCTCCTTCCAACTTCGGCCCTAAATAACGACATTGTCCACTTGTTTTTAACTTTGGCATATCATAATGAGGTTATAAACGGTGCGCTCGGGTATTTGGTTGCGGATATAAGACCTCTGGGGTGAAAATTAGCATATTTTGGTGAAATAATCACCTCGCTTCGCTCGGTGATTATTTCCCGCCAAATATGCTAATTTTCACCCCAGAGGTCTTATATCCGCAACCAAATACCCTCGCTTGCCGTTTATAACCTCTAAATGAATTACACGACCACCAATTCTGCTGTAATTCCAATAACATTTCACCTCTGTACAGCCATAGATTATTAGCTGCCCTACTAAGCTTTGACGAAACAGAAATGATTTTTAGTCTGCAATGATGCTCGAAGTGAAATAAAAGCAAGCTATAACTTAATACACAGACATAGAATTATATGACATAATAGATTTTCTGCACTGAAGATGGAGATGAAAAGTTAACATTAACTTTTATCGATTGCTTTTTGTACAAAACGCAGTAACTGAATAATTATGAAAGTGGCCTGACTAAGGATTATCATTTTAACTGATCTTTACGTTATTTTGTCAGTGTTAGATACTAGCACTACTACTGATGCTGCGTATGACCACAAGAAGATGCCTTTTATATTTTTGTCCTGGCCTACTTCTAAAGCCTTACCGTTAACAAAGTAACTCACCGCCAGGACAAATTGTTTGTTCATTTGTCCCTTTTATTAGTTATCTGAACCGTTAGATTTGTTTATGGGCAACGTCATACTTCCAGGGAGAAGTCGCTATGCCCCGTCGTTGTACTGCCCTGGCTAAGCGAACGGTCTCATGAACGCACGCGCTGAAATGATAAAGCTGCCAGCAGTATATTTGGTAAATACATGTTTTAAAGCAAATAACCTGTAGATGTCGAAGTTACTTGGTGCGTTTCAAGACATCTTATGCAAATACTGTGTTAAACGCACGCATCTAAGACACAGAACAAGCCCTCCAGTCAACACAAATGGTCGGTCTAACGGCGAGTATTTTTAGAGAGTATTTTTAGACAATTCAACGGTGTTGCTCACAGAAATTACATTCATGTTCGAGCAAACGGATGTTTGTTTTTATTTCAAGCTTGGCAGCTTGTTAAGTAGGTACTCAAATTAAATGTTAACCTGTTGTGTGAGAATGGATTGCGTACGCATGGAAACTTTTTTTAGGTCATGATATCACCGGCGTTCCACTCTGTGTAAGGCGACACGATGCTGAATTTCAAACATCATTACTTATCATACTTAGTCCCATAAATGTGTTTTCGCCCTTTGGATGATCGAGTAAACTAAAACAAATAAATGGATTAAACGCGCAATTAATGTCCTTGTATTTGGCCATGAATTTCTACTACTATTTTAAATTACTTCTTACATCCATGATGATAAAAAACTGTTAAACACTTTGAAGTTCATGCAAGTGAAGGGGGACTACTTGCTACATGTTCAAATGGGGTCCGGTTTATATTAATCCTCTGTACTTACGCACATCATACATTTAAACTGATTCGAGCTGAATCGCTTGGTGAGTAGTTTTAATACCTGATGAACAAATATATAAGCCACCTATGTTTACTTTTTAAACGCTTTTGACCCCTGACATGCCTATCAAAGTTAACTCAACGAACCAAGACTAACCCTGTCAAACCTTCTGACCTCATCACGAGACAAAACGCCCTAACCAGATTATGTCAACAGTATTTACATTGTTCAAACTAAATCTTTTAAGGGTTTACTACCAGCAAATATCATTAGAGTGGGTGTACAAATTCAAAAGCTTACCTTTATACACAAATCAAAACTTGTTTTTGTGAAATGCCCGCTCCATCACATGTGCTTTCATTATGTTTTTTCTGTCTCACGGTCAATCTCTTAGACTGTCTATAATAATAACTGAGTGCTAAAGGATGCTGAAACTTCCCTTGCTACTGACAATGCTCAAACCAACTTCATTCCAAAAGGTGATCATGAAATATGGCATGAGGTCCAAAGGACGTAATGCCACCAAACCGTCACCTTTGCTAGAGGTTAAATCGTGTTTTTTAAGGTTGAGTCATTAATCACTTAGACATCCTAATGTGAGGGATATGGGGGCGCTATTTCCCGTAGCTCTACGAAGGCACGTGAATCCAGGTAAAACATTTGTGTGCGAATCAATAATTTAGTTTTCGTCTATTCTGTCCATCATTCCCTTCCATTCAATTATTCATGCATTTATTTATTCACTCATTCACTCGGTCGTTCATCCACTCACTTGGTCTATTGTTCGTTCGTTTTTTCTTCCGTCCATTTGTTTATCCACAAATTCGTTTAATTATCAGTGTCCCAGCCTCGTCTTTCCCGTAAAGGCGACTGTTGTTTACATATTTTATATATGGAATATTGATGAATATATTTATTCAGGAACGATGGATCAAAAGGAGGATCTTAAAACAGAAAAATATACAACAACCTAAATCCAATGAGGCTGCTTTGTACCACGCTTCTCCCATTAGATCTACAAATAAAATTTAAATGGTACCATTTTCTTTAAAAAATATTTCAAAATTACGTACATTGCTAAAATTACAATTTAATTACTTTATTATCTACAATAATTGTAGAAATTTGCCTTCAGGCTCATCATATACAAATTAAAATATTACAACTGGCAAGAGCATTCTATAAAAAGGGACGCTTTTACACAGTATGGCAAGAGCATTATGTAAGAGTCGAAGTGACTTTTATATTAAGGATATATTTTCGAAACTACCCTTGTTGCAAACATTTGATCATATAGTTGTCATGATATTCCTTCTCTTTGAATGAATATACTTACTCGTATAATGTGTCAAAAGATAGAAATGGTCAGAACAAAAACAACAATGATCAAATATAGCAAATACTCTTCTAATATACTTCTATACCTACTCACGGAAGGGCCTTTTGTTACACAAATATCTTGTCTCGGATTTATACGAACGATAAAAATTTGCTGAATCTGCATCTATAATACAATGTTTGCAACAAGGGTAGTTTCGAAAATATATCCTTAAATATAAACGCCACGTCGACTCTTACATAATGTTCTTGCCATAAATATATCATAAACTATGAATTATTTTATTTTACTTGTCAAATTGTTCACTTCTTTCAAATTTCAAGAGGAGATGACAAATCGAATCAAAGCGTTAGCTTCTTACATCGAACGATTACACCAATTTTGCCGCAACAAGATTGTAAAATATGACATTTTTAGTGGCTGTAAATACACTCAATCACTTTCTTAGAGAAATTTAATATTACTTGTATTTCATGCAGATATAATAAATATTGTGGTATTGAACGTTTTCGGCAGTGAAGATGAAGTTCATGATTTTGAGTTTTCCAAACAGAATCAAAATGTTCTTTGTATTAGAGCCATTATGAACCTTAATTAATTAATACAAATCAGTGACTGTGAAATACTCAAATGTGTATTTCGCCATCCCGACAAATTATTCTAAATCTCTTTTAATATTTGTGTATTTTATCAAAAATAATGATGTCATTCACAATATCTTTTCAGAGTGTCAGTCACAGCGAGCAAGAAACAAGAAGTCCTTTCGACCACTAATTATATTGATAAAACATCTCTTACGAAAAACATAATTTTTTATGATGTTTAAAACGAAATCATACGACAAAAACAAATGGTAGAATTGAGAATATATCTCAACGACACTATATCGTTGATTTTGGCAGTGCACTAAACGAATGGTGTGTTGATATATCATATTCTTTCATTTTGAGACCAGTTACCTGGCAAGACATGTATATTGACATAGTCACGGTCGTCAAAATCTTCCATGGTCAGATGATCCTATAAAAGAAAACATGAAATCATTATAATATGGGCATATGTGGAACTTTGGAGAAGTTGAAATGAAGCGATAATTATTGATAACACCCGTACTTTGAACGTACCAAGAATATGGATGTATGAAGAAGAATATCATATAAAAAATAAAAATGCATGATCATTAAGACCAAATTTATGAATTGTTTCGCCACATAAAAGTAGAATACGATGTTATATAAGAGTTAAAGCAATGAACGTGACATTTGATTTTGAGAGCTAATGTTAGTGAGATTTACTGAAGATACAGTTACAAGTTGTTACATTCATTAAAGAAAAAACACCGCAATCATCTAGAGATATATACAACTCAGCTGTGCCATACCTGTGCACCGTCATTTGCTAACTGTCCAATCGTCAGGCATATGTCAGAAAAGGTGGGTCTTTCCTCCCGTTGCTCTTTCCAACACGCTTGCATGACCTGGTAACTACATTAACCAAAATATCAAGTGTTCAAATAATATCATATCTATATAAACAGTTCCTGAAAGGGCACAATACAAGTAATACCTTTATTGTTTGAATTAGTACAATTTTTCAGCTTTAAATATGTCTGTGTCACAAAGTGGAACTTGGTATCAGAATCGAGCAAGTTTAAGATTGTTACTATTCGCTAACTGAAAACAAAGTATGATAACACATTTTTACTCACAACTCATCACTGCAATGAATGGGCTTTGGTAGCCTGTGGCCATCTTTTACTTTACGAACAATCTCCGACGGTGATAACCTCCCGTATGGCGTTGATCCTAATAAATGAAGGACATTAAAGAACTATTGGGCATCTTTTCAAATTAAGCTGTATCATTACATATGGAAATAAACTCTCCGCAAAAATCATCCTTTGATAAAATCATAAACTTTATACATTTTTGCAGCCACTGACGGTAAGGTAAGCCTTAATTTACAAAATGGCAAGAACACTTCTTGTAGAATGCTTCGTAGATAGGCAATATCTTGTAGGGCATCAATACTGTTTCTTAGTAAATCTTTGATCGTTTCTGCGTCCCCATGTATTTCATCTATATTTTGACAAACATTTATACATGAAATAAGGTTTGGTGATTTTGAGTGATTAGAAGGAAGGAAAAGCTATTAGAATAATAGTGGACTCACCAAGTGTAACTATCTCCCACAGAACGACACCGTATGACCAAACGTCACTTTCTGTTGTGTACACTGAGAATACCAGTGACTCTAAAGCCATCCATCTTATAGGCAAACGCATCTGTAATTATCATAAGATGTTATTGAATAAATTCCCCTGCACATTAGTTATAACGTTTCCATTATGATCTTCTACTTTCATTAGTGCCATACCACACAATTTAAAGACAATATATTCGACATAGCGGTGTACAAAATGAGAACTTTAAAGTTACCAGAGAAACTAATCTTAAACCTTTGTTTCTCACCTCAGCTGTGCGCTGTTCAATGAAATTATCATTGACGTGTCTTGCCAAACCAAAGTCTGATATCTTACAGCACTTGTTCCGTCCAAGAAGAATATTTCTTGTGGCCAAGTCCTTGTGGATACACTATTTTAATAGTGATGAGACACAAATTGATACACCGTAAGCACTTGTAATGAGCAAAGTTCCTATACGTTGCGAGTGTGAAATATCATATGTCTATTCAGCTTAAATAAATATTAACTAATATTCATGGGAGATTAGACGTTTTAGTGATAAGAGTTCGGGGGTTAAATACCTTTTTAGAAGCAATGAAACTCATCCCTTTGGCGATTTGCCAAGCAAACTGAAGTAAAACATGTGATGTTATATCTCGACTGTTTGGGATGATGTTTTCATATGACTCCTTTGCTCTGTTCTTCATGAGGTAATCTGAAAGGCTTCCATACGATGCCAATTCCAATATTATGCAAAGCGGATGAGCTTTAAAGCAAAGGACAAATGGTTATTTAGTTACAGTCGATAAGTTTAATCTCTGTTATATGAACAAAAGCTCTTTTGGTTTAAGTCAGGGAGCTATTTCAGATTTTTCCTCGGTCATTCAGAATTACTTTATTTTCATATTTTTTCAATCATACATTGTAATGTTCAATAGAAATTACTTACCATCTACAGTACAGCAACCGAGTAGTTTAACAACGTTAGGGTGGCCTGATTGCAATAATTTCATTATGTTCAGCTCCCGGAGAAAATCTTCTCGATCGCCGATAGACGCGTTCCCTGTACATACATACAATAACTTGTTACATTAGTACCGAGGTCAAATTCAAGAACAAAAATGTTAGTTTTACTATAATAAATGACAGTATATTTCGTGCAAAGTTCAGCCATCAATACATACTCTAGATGAAACTTCAATGCTATATTTTGTGCTAACAATATATTTCTTACCTTTCAGACACTTCACTGCAACTGCAATACGTCCAGACGGATGATCTGTGTTCGACACAAAGGCTTTCCGAACAAAACCAAACTCTCCATGGCCAAGAATGTTGTCCTTGGGGAATTGAAATCGATTGTAATTAAATTCAGACCCAACATCGAACGGTTCTTGATGGTGATCCTTGCTTAGGAGCAAGGGTTCTTTAGTTTCTTGGATCTCTGTTGGTCTTTCTTCGTCGATACAAGTTTCCTTTGACTGGAATAAAAGTACCAAAGTCCGTTGACAAAATGTGTGTGGTATTTTAATAATAGCAAATTAATAATTTAAACATAGTTACGGTGTGAATAGGTAATCAACTCTCGAGGAAAAGAATGCATTACTATCCATGCAAATCAGCAAATTTGCGCCGTTGACATATCATAGTTGTGATGTTTGGAGAAACCTTTATGTACTCCCTCGAATAAGCAGTTAATACATGCACTTTCATTTATCGGTATTTGTGCATAACATTTACTAGTATTCACTAATTCTTTTATTGTTATTTTCTCACTTCTTGAAAAAAAATACTGACTTACGATCAACAGTCTTTGACAAAGTTATGATCAAGTACATAGTTTTTACTGTGACTTACATCATCTGTAGTAGCTTGGTCTTCCGATTCCCTGAAATTGTCTTCCCTTAATGTAGAACAGGCATATTCAATTGATTCTGGTGAAATCTGAGAGAATAATTTTAGAACGTGATCTTACAGGAAACCACACGGTTGTAATACACTCTCACTCACTCACTCACGCACAGACACAGACACAGACATATACTCTCTCTCTCTCTCTCTCTCTCTCTCTCTCTCTCTCTCTCTCTCTCTCTCTCTCTCCCTCTCTCTCCCACTCCAACCCACCACCACACT
>LD347966.1:55295-77782 GCA_001465055.1 Ptychodera flava | reverse complement strand
TTATACATTATAAGAATGACTTAAATAAGATCTCTATTACCTCATTCGTTCTTTCTGTGTCATTTGCAGCATCATAACACTCTATGTGTCTTCTTTTACGAATAATGACCGCATATAATGCGACACTTGCTATCCCAACGACCAACATTCCACTCAGGACAATAACGATATACTTTACATGAATCCCTTTATCGCTTGGTAATAATGGTTCTTTGAACAAGGTACCTGCGGGTTGCATGATAAAATTTCAATGTATCTAAATCATCGCGTATAATACGTTATATCATCATTGTAATATTGCAATGGGCGGTGGCCCGTTAGAAATAACGCTTAAGGTGTTCTTTTATCTTGCTATCACTATTCTTTGTACACATGCATGTATCTTCTGTATTTACCCTACATTCTGAATTCTCTGACTACGGAACGAACCCCTCCACTGATTTTGAATAACATTTATTGAAGAAAAAGTGAAGTCAAGTGCATTTGCCCAAGTACAACCTCCTTCCTCTTCGTTCTGTGATGTTCTTTCACATTACTTTCCCTGTCTCACACTATTTTGCAATTTTTGGAAATGGAACGTGCTCCATGTTGAAATCCAATAATATTTGCCGACCAATGCCGATAGATGTATGTGTATACAATATGAATTCTAAAATTTTCATTTAGTTTTTTACTTGTGTTTGCATTGTGCTTGGTGGTATTGCATTGGAGAGGGATATACCTTGTAATGTCCTGATCATTTCTGTTGATGAAGGGGGTGTCATTAACTGATGCCTAACGGTCTTAGTGGTCTTCACATCTGTGATAAGAATAGGAGATCGTGTTTCATAATAAGTCATGATGTCAGGTTCTAAATTTGTAAATTGGAATGACTTCATGTTATGTGACATTGACTGACATGCATTGTATAAGGAGTACAACCAAAATTGTATTCTCATATATTCATATTTATAGCGATTTCAATGTTTCCAATTGTGTGTACTGCCTTGCTTTATTCGTGGCTTCCAGTTGCATATTTCAAGGATTTTATTTTAAAACAGAAGCTGACACAAGTTCTCACCATTGACAGTAATTTCAATATCTGAACGAACTATTACTCCATTATTAGAATGGACCAGACAAGAATATAAACCACTGTCTTCGAACCGGATATCCAGTATTTTCAGTATGGATGTCATGTTATCAAGATCTCTTCTAATGATGCTTTCGCTGTCTCTCTGAAAATGAACGGTAGAGAGAATAGTACATAGTAGCAGCAGTATATGAAACAGGTAGTGGATGTTGTTTCTGAATTTAATCTGGAATTCAAATTACCCTTGCAAAATATGATAAGGTAGAGAATTCTAAAGTATCGACATGATGTTTATCAATTTTTCTCTACTAGCCCTTCCTATAGAACGAAGCATCGTTTGAATGTGGCATACCTTTAAAATTGTTCCTTTGAACATCCAACTGAACGGCAAACGTCTCGTGACGCTACATACCAATTCAGCAGTATCACCATAGCGTAATTCCTGATTCGACAGCGTGACTACAATTCCGATGTCCTCTGGAGATAAGTTATCAAAGAAAGAAACAAGTGTCAAATTAGTGTCATAATTCCGAGTGACTTCAAATAAGGTTGAATTCCTTCATTTGCATTTCTGCTAATATGTAAGAATTAGGGGATGATTAAATTTTGGTAAATTTGTGAAAAACAATAAATTAATCGTGCTGAAAGTTATAAGAAAAGTGCACAGTTTGATCATTCCATGTTACATGATAAGTTACAGCATGGTTACAATCTATAAGTGTACTGCTACATTACATTTCTGGCAAACGAGAATGAGGTCGTTTTAGGTGGATATATGCTATTGGCAAGTGATTTCAGTAAACATTATTGAATTTGCTTTCGACAACATTGCAAAACTGTTTAAATCGATCAGTGTTTTCATCCTCGCATTGTCGAACATATGATTTGCACTCACCTTCGATACCGTAACCGGCAGCAATGGTATGGTATCTAAGTGTAGATGTGTTTCTCTGTCTATTAATGGGAGTTCTAGTTTCACCGATGTTTAGTTGTGGATCTTCTGAGAAATACCGAATACAAAAACAATCTTTCATGACATTTAGGATATTTAACAATAGCGTCAGAAGAAATGAGACTATAATCATGCGGAGAGGATGAGAATACAGGTAAAATGGAGAGTTCAATTGCTTCAAATTCTATAATAAAAGAACAAGTCTAGTCTTCAACTTACAGTGATGAATGATAATTAATGGCACCTTAGTCAGTTTAAGTATTAACCTGAGTGCAGATTTATCTAGAATGTTTCACTATTTTGGTTGGGATTGGGTTGAGCATCATACGCATTGATAGATTGAAATTGGCTGTGCGGTTCTGCATAGTCTTGCCAATTACAATTTTTAACGCGGTCATATTTTACAAACAGCAAGCATACTTTTGTGCTACGACTGTCCGCCTTACTTTGCCTGTGTATGTTAGTGTCTATATCCAAATGGTGAATTAACTTTGCATATACAAGCGATGATGGCTTGCCGAGAAAACTTACCCATGGTGACCGTTTGAGTTGTGTCAATACCTGGGGGAAAAGACAATATGTGTCACTCGAATTTTGAAATGTGAGAAACATGAAACATGTAGAAGTGCATTGCCCTTTAAAGGAAGATGAAAAATCCATGTTAACTGAATCACATTACAAATATATTAACAACGGTTGCTATAATTGCTTCTCAAAGACCAAAGTAGAACTGAATTAAAATATTTTCCCATCATGTGCCTTTTTTCGGGTTGTGATGTTATTACCGATCGGACAGACATGAGTTTCTTTTCAAGCACTCGTGGTATTGTCTCTTTATTCTCACCTATGCCAAGGACGTTGACTTGAGAAGTAACGGTAGTTTTATCACTGGTGGTCGTGAACTGACAAACGTATGAACCATTATCCTCTGGTTCAAGTTTTAGTATCACCAGCTCAGATGTTGTCTTGTCAATGTAATTTATAGCGTATTTCCTGCCATTCTGAGGTAAAAATGATTGGAAAATATTTATTTATGTTGAAAAAAGCCATGAAGCCTCATATGTCAAAAGAGCCTCTGTGGTAACGTTTCTAAAAATTTAGTAAAACATGCGATGGCCTTTATATAGTATTCGATTAAAGTTCTGTTTTTAATAGCTTATTGTATTCAATACTTAAGTACTCAGTAATATACCTCCATTATGCCTCTGGTGTACTAGGCACAGCTGAGTACATTATGGAGTGCACAGTTTTCTCGAGTCCATTATGCGGCAGGGAGTGGGTACATATTTACTATCATTTGCAATGACAATGAACTTGTAGATGTAGAAAACATTAGGGGCCACAATGGTGGAATCGGACACATTATTAGTAGTAATCTATGACGTCACAAACTTTACTGGGTTTGGCAAAACTAAAATAAAATACAGAGTTCAGGCTTGCTCTGGAAACTCTGGTCAATGTCTCAGCAACCAAACCAATCCAATAGAAAGGGAAAAGGGCTTGTCGAACTTGAACGAAACCATGCTCGACGTATGCAGAAGGCGTGATCAACAGTTCAGCTTACCTTTAATGTCAATCCTTTGAATTTCCAGAGCAGAGATGAATACCCAGTAGTATTGCAGATAACGTGTACAGGATAACCAAAATGCACCGGAAAGGTCTTGACTTTGATGTCTATCGTTATAAAATCTGTTAGTATGCAGAAAGGCTTAGGTTAAAGGTGATTGACTTTCATAATAATTTGATGATGAATAAAGACGGTTACTTCAATGCAAATGGCATTCAAAACATTTCTAGAGTCCAACTTGGTCATGAAGTTAAATTGTACATACCCATTATATTGACTACGAGGTCCGAGCTGTGGAATACATTGCATTTGGTGTGGATATTGCATGAATACTTTCCAAGATTTTCCCGTTGAATGCCAAATAATTTTAGTACAGATTCGTTGTCCTTGATGTTTGTGGCACTGTGAAAGACATTCCCCTCGAATAGCCAATCAACTGATGACATGTCATGCGAAGCTCTGCATAACAGTTCGACGTCATCGCCATACGCCTTCGGTGGATGTGATATGGATATGTCAACATCTATACTCTCTGTGAATGACAAATGAGCGGGATCATTAACTAATCATTTGCGGCTTTTTGTCATCAAGACATGAAAAGGGTATCAAGGACATTAGTGATGTGTAAGAAAGTGAACATATCCCATTATTTTGTTATTAAGGAAGGCAGTCGATCAATTTCGTGAGTAACTCCGGTCATGTAGTTTGGATGTTCACTTTAGCCGATTATACATTAGGGGCTACAAGCTTTCCTGCCTTGTTGAACATGCAGTGAGTGGACTGAGCGTCACTGAAACTGCAGAGTTCATGCTGGTATCAAAAGAGATACACATCAATGCTCATATGATGCTTGAGATCAAATGATTCAATACCCTCACTTGACACTTGCTTTGGTGGTATAGATCACAATGAGATGCTAACTTGTCATC
This sequence comes from Ptychodera flava, assembly GCA_001465055.1. Classification (NCBI taxonomy): domain Eukaryota; kingdom Metazoa; phylum Hemichordata; class Enteropneusta; family Ptychoderidae; genus Ptychodera; species Ptychodera flava. The sequence goes on along the minus strand of LD347966.1, from coordinate 73,262 downwards.
TTTTCACACATTTAGATTTGTTTTATACCTCTACTATCGGAACTTGCAATCTGATTACGTGGGGACATGGAAGATAGACAAGTGGTTCGCTCAAAACATGCACGTGTCTGAATTCTACGCGAAACGCAGAAATCTAATGTATTTCAAATCATACAGCGCCCATGGCGAACATTCATAGTTTCGTTTTATTTTGTATTGCTATTAAATTGATGAGCCGACCTAATATTTTCAGTCAATTGGTATTTACCTAAAGATATATCTTAGGAACCAAAGTAAACTTCCCTTCTTTGTCACCTTGTCAAACACTTAATTTTAAAATAAATTGGACTGCTATAAAATATTATAGAAAAAGTGACTTTACAAAACCAGACACAGTAATATCTAGCACATGTGGCGACAATCTTTATGGGTTTAACCTATCTAGATTGGTTTAAACATGTTGCCGATTGTATACTTAAAGTGATTTAAGCTACCTTGGACTTGAAACGCTATGATTTTCTGGAAATCCTCGCTCGATTCAAAGCTAGTCACCGTTAAGCCATAGTCGTCAGCCATACTGCAGTCCATATCTTCAAACGTTGTCATGTAAAACTGTCCGGCATGAGAAGGAAAAATGTTTCTGGAGTATGAAAAACACTGTAAATATTGTTCCGACTCTGGTGTTTGGAATTGGTAACTGTAAATATCATTGTCAGCATTTATAGTCAGAGCAACATCAGCGACTGATTGAGAACCAAAATTGAAAACTACATGCATGGTTCTGTCTTTCCGTCCAGAAATAACAGTTTGCAGGTTTTCTCCGTATTTGCTTCCTTCATCTGAGAAATATGAAAAAACAAGGGGACAGTATCTGTTACAGACATAAAGGAGAATCATTGTGCACTGTTGAAGAAGAAATGACATTTTGAAGTAGAATTTGCTTTTTATTTTTAGATATATGTATGATAGATGATCTTCCGATCCACATATCACAGACGCATGGTGATCCCGTAAGGATACATTATAATTGAGTTGCTAAGATGTTCGCGAAGGTTCGCCAAAAATATGTCATGAAATTGCCATATGTTATTTAGTTTGCGACGGAATGAACGGAAAGTAATGAAGATAACTGTGACCGCGTTGTCATTGTCATAAAAATGAACACAACCCTAAATCGTGAGTAATATGGCAACCTAAGATAGTAATTACGGTAAATCCCAAAAATTAAAACAATGCACATGGAAATACTCTTGAAAGACCCAATTTCCCCTTTAGGTAGGCATGGAAGCAATGTTAATAGCTTTCTATATAGATGAGAGCAGAAATGAATGTAACACTTGAGTACCCTGCTGTTGGCAATTGGAAATCTAATTATCATGTGTCAAAAAAGCAACTTTGCGTAATTATCATAACTAATTACACATGTTACTTGTAAAGGATAGAGTAATTAGAAAGTGAATGGTATCAAAGTTTCAGCACAACAAACTAATAGAATGATTTCTGAATCTCTGATGTTTAAAGAAGTTGAGTGTCAGAAGCCTTCTAGTTTGATATGGCTTAAAATGAGCTTATGCTATCTTGTAAATTACATTGCAATGTCGTAAATATTCTCTCGAGATATTTGTTTTGCCATATATTGTATCTATCCCAGTACACACGGGACAAACAATGGCTCACGACCCATTTGGTCTTAGAAGTGTCGCATTATTTGCAAGATGACCTAAGGGTATTTCTGATCAATCCTACTATTTACAATTCTTTGTTTCAAATTTGTATGTCTGCGGTTCTTTAGTACACTTTGTTTAATATATAGCCTATGTACAAGTTCCTCAATCTGCAAATGAGTAAATAATGAGTATGCCAATCAGTACTGCTATATAGTCATTAACTCCACCTCAACATCACATTACATTCCGCACTGTAATTCTTCAGATATGAAATGAGGGCACAAGTCATTTTGTAAAGTCTGTGATGTAACCATGACCCCATACCTTGTGAAACGGGCAAATGTTAACACAATAAAATTCAAATCCTTAAAATCACTTGCTGGCAACGATAGATGAACTTGTTTCAAAGTACATATCAAGAGGGAATGTTCCTTATGGACATATATTTACACAATGAAACATTAACAATACTTTGCTAGTATAACACAGCGCGTTTTGCTGAAAATAACTTTGTGCAAACGTTTATTCAATTTTCATGAGTTTGTTAACCGGAGATTAAAATATTTGTTGGTTTCATCTTTTAGCATGGCAAGCAGTCGTAAGATGTGTAACAGAGAAGTATTATTGTTTGCAACTTCATGCATAATCGCCTAATTTCTGACATCTTTTGTGCTCTTTTTTTCAAAATTTCAAAGACATAGAACTCCATGATTCAAATTTAAAGGAATTTTCACATGATATTCTTTAAATACTGTCTGACACTGTTGGCAATAATATAATGACATTTAGATTAACTGCCCTTTCAATTTTGTTTATTATAATTTTAATGAGGCTTGTTGAATATCAGTACTGAAATTTTTGACTTAAATTAATTTATATCATTAGTACCAAGATTGAGCTTTTTTACCCATTGTGCTTTTCCACCCAACAATATGTACCTCTCATCCTTTAAGTAAACTATTGCTATCACTCTAAACTTTAGATTCTCAGCCTTTTAAAATATATAGTATGAGTAGGTTTTTATGTTAGTTTGATGAAAATTATTGTTTTGAATAAACATGTATATGGAACGCCTCCTTAATTCATTCTAGGGAGTTAACACAGAGTTAACGGCCAGTTTGAATTTAAAATATCGCTAAGGCTTAAATGTTACGTTTTATGTTTCTCTAGTACCAAATTTACCGGTTTACCCATGATCTTTAGTCATGACTTCGAAAGAGAATGGAAGGTTGAAACTTTCTTTATGAAAAGTTTGAGTCAAAGATTAGTCTGTTTGTGTCGAAACCCATGCAACTTGGAGAGTTTTGTTATATTTGCTTACTTGTTGACCTTTCTGAGGTGAAATCATGAGTCACACCTATATGTGGGTGGGATCCGGTATTTGTGACACGTTCTGCTCTGAACACCGATCGTTTCATTGAAGTCAAGTTTGCTTTCCTTAAGGTCAAAGAACTAATCATTTGTCTTCAATGAGAGATAAATGTACTTTCGCGAACAGAGCATTTGATTCCATGTTATTTCAAGCGAGTATTCAACAAGGAAGTAATACTGCTTGACGTCTGACCAAGCAAGATGAAAACGCCCAGATGTATTTGTACAGCTGCATTGTATCTATTTTTAGGGCGAGGTAAGCTCAATTCTCTCTGCTGTTTTTGGCAAAGTAAGTTTCTCCAAGACTTTATAAAATGTATCGTATAAACCCTTTCAAACTGTCAGTATGGTAGTTAGTCATGTAATAGTACAGTGTTCCCCTGGTGCTCTTGTAAAAGGATTGACGACGTTTTTGATTGTATTTAATTCAGTAACGTTTAACAGGTCAAAGTTCTTAGAAAGATTAGTATGCATAGAAATACCAAGATTTAACTCATTTAATCGAATTATTTCAAAATTATGAAATCTAGATTTGCAAGTAAGCCACTTGACACATTGTAAATGTTACGCTACTGACTTACCAATTACGGTTACCATGGTTTCAGCAAAACTGCCTGTTTCGGTTGTCCACCATGAAAATACCACCTTTTGCCCACTGACCTTTAGGTCTTCGACCTTAACCACCCAATAATCGTCGAATTCTTGCAGCAACATGAGCTGATTTATTTTGTCGACCATATTACCAGAACACCCCATTAATTCCGGAGAGCCTAAACGAACAAGTAAACCATATGATAGAAATACTTTTCAGCCTGCGGACCATGAATGCCTTTACAGATTTCAATGTCCCCTCACATTTGGTATATGTATTATAACTTTACAGACTGAGGGTATCGAAACTGAATTGTGTTAATAAAACGTACGCGTCGTCTGCTGTGGAGAGGTGGCGCTATTCTGTAGATGTAGGTGTAAAACAGCAAATACATGCTGGCGACGTAACACAAAGTGGGTCCTGGTTTCTTGTTTCATTCCACACAGACCGTACTCTCATCTCGAAACAGACATCTGATTGACTTAAAATACATGTCAGCTTGATCAGTATTTCTATCGTGCCTTAAAATAAAAAAATTATGGACGCACATCGCCTAAGCAGGAATCGATTTCCAAAAGTAAATTTAAAGATCAGAAGTATATTCCACAAGAAAATTAAAAGATCAGAAGTATTTTCCACAACATGAAGTTATTGAGCTATGAGTGAAATTCACGTATACATTCTTCCTTACAAAACGATCTCTCGCGAAAACATGGATTCCTTATATACATCCGCCATATCCTTTGTTATTGGTTATTTAACGTAATTTGCATCTATAAAGTTATATTCAACCGTTACGTTTGAATATTTCAAATGTGGGAAAATTGCTGTTAATATATCGATCCATCACGATTGCCAAGATCTACTTACCGCTTTCCATAGTTTTATTGATGCAAATATTTCGGCTTTCCTTCGACTTAACATTACTGTTTAACAATACAGTCGTATTAGCCGGTGCCACAATGTCTTCGTCCGCGTCTATTATAATTATAGTATCATTAATAATACGCGGACCTGTAATATAAAGTTTGATATCATATATATATATATATATATATATATATATATATATATATATATATATATATATATATATATATATATATATATATATATATGTGTGTGTGTGTGTCTGTGTGTCTGTGTGTCTGTGTGTGTCTGTGTGTGTCTGTGTGTGTCTGTGTGTGTGGGAGAGAGAGAGAGAGAGAGAGAGAGAGAGAGAGAGAGAGAGAGAGAGCTCGATGCACATACGTTTACAGATGTCCTCATGTGAAAGTACAAGAGGAGCGTTGTAAATGATAATACAAATTACGTTAAGTACAAAGTAATAATATCTGTTACTTAAGTTTCATGCATCCTGCAATCATCAGACACAAGAAGTTAAAGGAATCTTTTTTTTTATTCTTACTTTTCCTTTGACTTTATTCATTCAACATACTGGACCTCTGCCTTGCACAGAATTTTACATAGATCGACTCAAAAGTGAGCTGAGTTTGATGATAGTACAAATTCCAAGTCAATCGTGTGTTACCAATATGCAGTTAAGAAAAAACAAAGCAAAAAACAAACAGAATCTTAGCTCAACACTCATTTACATGGGTAGGACGTACTATTATATTTCTAGGTGGTATTAAAATTTGATAAATAATATTTGTTTTGATGACGACACTTTGAGGCCAACTGATCAGGTCGTTCGTTTAACAGCTTAGATTTGTCAGCATTGATAATGTGTAGCTTTTCTAATATACAAAGATATCATCGCTTGCTTATCTCGGAGTAACTTGATGCTCTGTCAATAATTGACCATGAGATGTCAAAGGCCCGGTCCAATTTCTAAAGAAACCACAAAACTTGAATTTAAAATTTGACAGGTCCGTACTATTTTCAAACTTTTTGTTAGGGAACGATTGCATGTGATTGGCTAAGCACCTCTTAAAGGTGTTATCAGTGATGCCGATGTTAACCTCCTTATCCTCTCCTGTTGATACTTTGGCCTTGTAAACGACACCTTTGACTTGGAATTCATCTTTCAACGGGCATGTAGACTTGTACCGGCAATTATAAACAGCTGATCGATCTTCACCCTGACTTACAGTGATTACCCTCTCATTCTGCATTTTGATTATACTGGCTAAATTCTTTATGCAGCTGTAACTCACTTTAATTGTTATGTGTTTCTATTGAAGACTTTTGAAGTTTGGACCCAATTGGAAAATGTTAACAACAAGTTGAAGAAATTTCTTGGTGATGTTAGATGGCAAGAAATAGAATAGATTCGATAGAATTTAAAATTCACCTAAAAATATGGTATAATGGTACGTCCCAACCCTATAAAAGGCATACATCCAGGGGGATGAAACTAGTCTGATGATTGCAAGATGCGTTTGAGGATGCAAGTTGACTTACCTTTATCATCGGGACATCTTCTTTCAATCGACATCGGGATGAAACTAAAGATGGCCGCTAAAAGCGTGACAAAAGGAACAAGAATCTCCATACTGACGAATTACTTCATTTCAGTTAGCTGTTGCAAAACAAAAAGTTGTAGACTTGTGAACTATACGCCATTTTAAAAGCAGTGTGGGTAGAAAGAATAAGAACTCACAACAGAACCGGGATAGATTTAAGGTGTGCACTTCAAAAGAGAATTTAGTGATGAAAGATTGAGGAAACATACTACTTGCCCTTTTGTGAACATAAGAATTTTTTTATATTTCCTATTACTTTCTGATTTCTATAATCTAGTTTCAAATTTTACAAACGGTATACATGTAGACGAATAATAACATAATACATTAATGCGATGTAAATATTTTGGTATTTCTAATTTTATAGGGTTAATTGGTAATGTTCTCAGCGCCATTAATCGAAACGAGAGAGAACTTCACGTAGCAGTAGGAGACACAGGGATTGTTATATGCCCTGTTGAGACTGAAAGTGTACGGGAGAACAAGATAGAATCGATTCGTTGGACTAAGGGTTCTATAAGAAAGTTTGTTGGACAAAGATATGAAGATGGATCTTCCTTCTGCATAAACGAACGCTACTCGTTGGATTACAATAATCCACTGACTCTAGTGATTTCTAACACGGAATTATCTGATACGGAGCTCTACGTCTGTCGGATTAGATCAACGGTGTCTGAGCTACATGTATTTGTGGGATACGTACATTTTATGGTTTATGGTAAGTAATATGCATAAGATGAATGAATAAAATTGTATAATATTAAAATATGAATTAACTAATTGATGAAGTATGTATCTATGTATCTCTATGTATCTATATGTCTATGTATTTAAATCGGTACTTAAGTCGGTATTTATGTATGCATGTCTGTATGTCTGTATGTCTGTATGTATGTATGTATGTATGTATGTATGTATGTATGTATGTATGTATGTATGTTAGTTATCCTGTTTCTTTCTTTCCCTTCAGAACTTTTCGTACTTAGCATTCACATTCAAAGAGGGAATGATTGGGAAGAAGTGGCAGAGACAAATTCTGTCATCAATAGGACCATAGGTGACGATCTCCGGGTCAGGTGCAACACGGTGCGTCAAAATTCCCCGATTAAACTTAATTGGATTGAAGTCAACAACACCATACGCAGCAATGAAAACGCTTTTACATTAAGCCGTGACAACGAACAAACTGTTATTACTGAACTCATGATCAAAGACGTCGGCTTCCATAACGAGGGTGTGTACAGCTGCAAGGCTTCGTATGGAAACTCACAACAAAGTCTTCAGCAACTGTCTTTCAGTTTGAAGATTACGATGGCCAAAGGTAAGAAAATACTTCATAAACGTGCCTTTATACTACTTATTACTATTTGTTGAAAGGTTATACACATATTAGCTGATACATTCAGCCCTGATATATTTTTATTAGATGTGAGCATATGATAATGACAGTAATCAGCCAATTAGAACTGACCAGCCGTTCACACTCTGTTTGGACATAGAGGAATTATTTGTCAATTTTTAAATACCAATAGAACAATTTCTTAAAGGCGGAGCCTCCCTTTAAAAGGGCGCGAAGCTATGGCGGCGTTAATTGAGTAAGGGTACTCCAAACAGGCAACACGCGGGCACACGCTCCAGAAAATGCCACTATTCAGTTTATTCCCGCCGCAAAAACGCAGACAGACTGCCAAGCGTTCATCGCGAAGCTGCTGCGGATCGAACTCTGTGGTTATTTTCAAATTCTCACGCGACTGGGAGACAATTTTTTAGGAAATTCAGGCGTTGGTGGTGAGGAATCAATGACCGTTGGCGATTTGAACCGGCAGTCAATCAAACGTTTGTATAAACTCTGTTTGCAGGATTAGCAAAAGGTGACAAAAGGTTGAGATCAGTTGGTGTAATTGATGTTATGGAAATCAAACATCGTACGGGCCAGGTGTTTGACTGGGAGGAGAACTCCACAAATGGGGAAAACTGGAATTGAAAATTGCAGCTTTAATTAAACAGACTTCTTTGGTAAAATCCATGAGTCAGAGGTTGGGGCAGCTTCTTGCGAAAAAAGATTACCACACGAATACTTTCTTGAAAAGGATAACATCCCCGGCGACAGGTTCTGTCCCAAAAGTAATGAAGGTTGTAGCTACCACTGCATTTATCCAAACTACGGCATAGAGGTCTCCTTTTAACCGCCATGATTACGGCAAATCACTGACAATTACAGCAAAGACTGGGATACAGCCATTTGAACCGACCTTTCACTTAACGATGGATTTGTCAAGAAAGCTGTCCTGAAACAGCAATGACATTATCAGAAACCAAAATGTCATTTCGTCTCTTCTATATGATGAAATAGTCACATTCAAACGTAGAGCACTAAATATTATGGCTTGACACAATATGTGAATTTCACAAACAAACACTAGGTGAGGAATGCAACAATGTCAGTCTACAAACCCACAAAGCGAAGAGTTCCCAGTATTATAACCATGGACTGGAAGGCTGTGATGACAGCAACGCTCTGCTTCAAATTTTCTATGCACTAACTTGTTACTCACCAGATAACAGTCAATTACCAGCCCACATCTCGGTAAGTGAGCTTGTGGAACAATTTAGTCATTGCTTCGTAACCAAAATAAAGAGCGCACGTTCAGGCCTTGATGCTGTAGATACACCGGTGAATTTTGGCCCCTTGGAAAATGTCACTTCTTCCTCGCTTTCTGTTTTCAGTCGCGTGACAAGGAAAAAATTGGCACGTGTATCACTGCTTCGCCGTCAAAAAATGAGTTCCTTTAATCCAGTTGCAACCTAATTTCTGACATTTCACAAAAGAATCCAAGTAGAAAGTCGTACACGCTTCATCTCATCCAAAGTGACTATACTGCAACGCCCTTCCGTTTGACGATATAAAAACATAAGCATACATAAAGTCCTGCAAGTATTGCGTTTATGGTCATGCGTAAAGCTTTAAAGGTATACTGTGACCTGTTCCAATTTTGCCACAGTTACCATGGAAAGAGAAAATCTAACAAATCACAGATTTTAAGCGGGTGGCCGCTTTTTAAAAACAGCGCGCTAACATGCGCATTTTGAATACCAAGGAACCCCCTTTGATTATATATGGGCATATTTAGATTACAGGTGACTGTATACCTTTAACAATTTTAACAGCCGCCAACTATCGTAGTGACCGATGAAAACGATAGGCGTCGTTACTCCTCCTTTTTTACCTCCATTGTATCACGCATAAGGAAATGCGACTACATCATCGTCACACATAAGAAACTTCATTGGCTGTGCAATACAGGATATAATAAAGAATTCTAGTAATAGCATAAAAGGCACTGAATTATACGGATCCTCCAGTGTACTTATTAAGACCTTCATCCCACTGAATTAGCATAAATAACATTCTCTATGTGCCATTGTATAACCTGCAATTGAGAACGCTCATGAGTCAAGGGCTATCATGGCAATCATGCAAACCTATCGTGTATCGTGCATACCTAACGTGTACGGATCTAACGTGTCTAAAATGTCTAACGTGTATGTCATTTTAGGGTCTCCAGATAAGTTGAATGGTACAGTCATGATATAAACGTTAGACATTTTAGACACGTTAGGTCCGTACACGTTAGGTTTGCACGATACAGGATAAGTTTGCACGATTGGCATGATAGATTTTGAGTCATGTGGAGAACCTCAAATGACATACACGTTAGACATTTTAGACACGTTAGGTGCGTACACGTTAGGTCAGCACGTTACACGATAGGTTTGCACGATTGGCATGATTGATTTTGACCCATGTTGAGAACCTAAAATGACATGCACGTTTGACATTTTAGACACGTTAGGTTCGTACACGTTAGGTCTGCACGATACAAGATAGGTTTGCACGATTGGCATGATAGAGTTAGACCTTACCGTGTTTGTAGGCCATCACGTGAATCTTGAGACATATCGTATAACGTGCCGACCTAAGATTTACGGAGCTAACGTGTCTAAAATGTCTAACGTGTATATCATTTTAGGTTGTCCACGAGTCAAAATCTATCATGCCTAACGCGTATGTCCAGATAAGTCGAATGGTACCATATGTCAATCGTACAGTCATGATATACACGTTAGACGCTTTAGACACGATAGGTGCATTCATGTTGGGCGTGCACGATACACGATAGGTTAGCACGATTGGCATGATAGAATAGGACTTATTTGTACGCCCTAAAATGCTATACATGTTAGACGTAGGTTCTTTAACGTTAGGTCTGCACGTTACACGATAGGTTTGCACGATTGGCATGATAGATTTTGACCCATGTTGAGAGCCTAAAATGACATACACGGTAGACATTGTAGACACGTTAGGTGCGTACACGTTATGTCTGCACGATACACGATAAGTTTGCACGTTTGGCATTTTAGGCACGTTAGTTCCGACCTGACATACACGTTAGACATTTTAGAAATGACAGGTGCAGATATGTTGGGTCTGCACGATACACGATAGGTTTGCAAGTTTGGCTTTTTTGGTCACGTTAGTTCCGACCTAACATGTCAAACGTGCACTTTTTAAATGTAAAAATGTCTAAAATGAAAAAATCCCGACTTCTGGCCATGGATGGTTCTGTTCCTTATATTCCGTTGGAACTTTTGCCAGTCACGTGCTTTGAACAGCTTACAATAGGACTTGAAATCGCATCTCTTCGACAGACCTTTCCTATTTTGTGTTTTCCTGTTCGAGACCTCAGAACATAACGTCCCGACGGATTTTGACGCTGCTCCCTTCTGACATTTTAATCTTTTGGTTTATTAATTGGGTGCGCATGAAAATTTCTGCTGTAGCCTACAGAAAATCTACTTCTGTTTTCTTGAAGGAGTGAAAATCTGGGTACGAAATAAGGTTACCATATAAATACTTTTAGTAACCCCTGAAAAATAGTACTTTTAACACCAGTGGTGATACGAATTTTATAGGATACCAAGAGAACAGAAGGTCTGTTTTAAACATTTTAGTTCCTTATCAACTTATGATTTCCGTCATACTTTGAAGGGTCAAAGGCTGCATTTGTGTAAACACCCGAACGTGCATAGCATTGTATGAAATCCGTGTAGTGAGGTAATTTCTACGGTCACTCAACTTGGTCGTTCTATTGACTCTTCAATTTTACTTTGCCTTATAATCACTAAGAATGTTTGCTAACATAATCACTTTTTATCTTGATTAAGGCCAATCAACAGCTAAAAGTGAAGCTGGAAAACAGCTATTTGCATTTAATGCCTACTTCAATGTTAGTTTGACCAGAAAATACTCTTAAAGTCGGGTCCACTTCACTGCACCAGCAATTTCAGTAAAGTGTTATTTCATCTCATGACGCACGCTGTAGTGATCTTGACATATCAGTATTTCAATTCACATATTACAAGTTCGATTCCAACGCGTAAACTATTTCGGAGTATTAAAACCCTAGCTACAGAAAAATCAACAATGTAGCGCCACTCGAGTAAAATCATGTCATAGGGACACCTGGCTGCGAGATAAAGCTGCAAGTTGAATACTTACCTTCTTGAAGCAAATAATACTCCTACACGTAATGACCATGCCAATCGCTCAGGCAACAACATAATGATACGAACTTGTACCGGCTTTTGATAAAATACTATCCGAGACAAGCCGATTTGATCATTTAGTTCCTTCATTTACGTCACAGGCGAGGCAGGTAGAATGTTCGAGATTTTACTTCCTTATTAGTAACTTAGCTTTGTCATTATTGATTCTTATTCTGTTGAAGATTTTGATGTTGATCGCTTTTTGTCTGCTTCACTAATCACTTGCAATGAAAACCATGAGAACAAAGGTCTCATCAAATGAGTCGATCTATTAATTTCAATTCTTTGAGAAAAAGTTTATGGAAAAATGTTCGAGTAATAGTGAGTACTTTGGTCCACACGAAAACATTTTCATGAAAGTTTAAGTTTATATATTTTATCATGAAACGAGTAATAGTGAGTACTTTGGTCCACACGAAAACATTTTCATGAAAGTTTAAGTTTATATATTTTATCATGAAATATCTGATATATATATATATATATATATATATATATATATATATATATATATATATATATAAATTCATCCAAGCAATTCATAAAAGCATGCAACCGTTCAATCGGCAGGCAATGTCTGATTTTTCGGCCTACGGCGATCGAAACCAACATTAATGTGCAGAGTCACAAAGTGAGTAACAAACATTAACAATTCACACAGAGAAGCGTTTGACCTCAAAAAGTTCATGAGTGATCAAGACACGCATGTTAAACTGCGATGCATCTGCTCAAAGAAGCACATTTAAAGAGACCCAGGAAAAACGTCTTCACAGCTTTCACAGAATTTCTGCATCCTAAAGCTAATATTTACCTGGCGTAATAGGTGAGCATCATAAAAATGGTAATTATTGATTCGAGTTCCTTCTTGTTAGCAAATTTGGCGTTTGAGTGAAAAAAATTATCTATCTATCAGAAAAATGCATAATGTCATTACTTTTTACTATTTTTAATCAAAAGGAGACATCTGACCGAGATATACGATTACAATATGAGTACAAATCTTTTCGAAAAAAGAAATCTTTCCATTTTCAGCGAAATGCACCAACACGCAGCTTAACGTGACTTGCGAAATTGTTAGCACCGCAGGTTATTTATCAAAAATCAGACATGCCTATTATATTTTCAACTTTTGGTTCCTTCCTTGGCAAATGCCGGTCACTTAATGAACTGTTCAAAGGTAAGGAATGCACTATTTGACAAAGTTGTCAAAAGTCTGAACATAGGCCTAAACTAAATGATGAGTACATACCTGTTAATGAATCCATATGACGAGAGAATTATTATTCATCTTTTCACCCAACACGTTCGGCTTATGCGCAGCGTTTAAGAAACTTTTCGCAAATTGTTTGCCGCTACTCCGACTCATCATTTTTCCAGACAACCAATCGGCTACTCAACAGCCCTCTACTCAACTCAACTCAACTCTTTGAGTTGTAAATAATGGCGAATTGCCAATCAGACACAACCTTCCAATTCAACTCGGTGCACATCGTCTCAGTGATGACCCTTCAGGCTTCAATTATGTTAGCCTCTAAATTCCATAATAGATCGGCAAAGACATTGCGACCAGCCTACAAAATGACGAATCACTTAATTTGCATGCAGTGTTGACTTACGTTTTGAGTTTGAACGCAAAAGTCAGCTCAGATTTTACCGTAACAACGATTTTTGAAATGAAAATATCGTGTTATCATGTAATGCAAGAAGAATTTTCTTCAAAAATGAAATACAAACAAACAAACAAACAAACAAACAAACAAACAAAACAAACAAATCTATTTGCTTTTTTTTCTTTGCTTGTTTGTTTTTTGTTAATCTATTTAAATGTAGCCTTCCCTTGAAAGCTAGGTAAAGTATCGGTTTCTTGCTACTGACCTCGAATATTAGTGATTAGATCAGTTGCTAATTGATAGTCGAAGGGTAGTTCATGAAACTGTGATTTGTAGTTGTCACCATCGAGGTGCTGTTTGAGGAACTAAACTTTGAGATATCAACAAGGAAGATTTTATCCTTTTATAAACAATGATTTATTGTGTAGGTGCCAGCCACAGGTAAGTTACCCTGAACAATATAACTCTACAGCAGTCACTGTATTATTGTTTTCAGTTGTGTATGAAGACTTGGTTCAAGTCGATGAATTTTGAAAAAAGTAATGATTTGCAACAGTTTCTCTTGTGTCTCTTCTTTTTCATGGAAAACCTTTTTGAAGTTTGGCAGCCAAGGTCAGGTTTTCCTCGCGATCGAATGCGTTACCTTTGAGTCTGCGCAGTAAAGTAAGTTTTTGTCGGACTGAATTATATATCAGTAAATACAAACGTCATCTCATTAATAATTTATAGCAATGCAAATCGTGCAAGAAGACCAAGTCTGTGATTCCGGGTGAAGCTTCCCTGTATAGCGTTTACCCCACTCATCGCGTTCACTCCACAAACACATTCACAAATCACAGATTTGAACGAAGTCTATTGTGTATGAACACTTATTTAGCAATGTCTGAAATGCTTCTGTTTGCTAGTTACTGATACGCCACTGTGACTACAATACAGTTTTCTTAAGCACATGCACAAATTGAATCCCGCGATACAAACGTTTCTGTAAAAGACATGAATAGCCACAACCATCACGCGAAAACGCTTCCTTTATTATCTATCAAACATCTGAGAACACATAACTAAACGTTTGTAATTTACAGATGAGGTGTAATGACGGAACTGGTAATATTTCATAAACAACGTTACCATATCAAACAAACGTCATCCGGTTATGACAACGCATACGGAAATGGATAACACCTATATTCACACTGTGTATTCCCGCAAATCATGGATACGATGGAAGGTCTAAAAATGACTCAGAGTCTCTCGTTAATCGTTTAGTATCCATATTTGTAAAATACCAGTATGTTTCTACCGGTTCAAAGCTATCAACACCCCATCCCATGGCACTTTAAATGTCAATTGTTAAAAAACTGTTTAACATACAATTTCTGTACATAATTGAACCGCTCAGACTTTTACGATGTATAAACTCTCCCGAAACTCAAATTCAGCACAAATAGGAATTATAGCGTTATTCAGATTAACTTTGCTGCGACTAAACTATTGTCCAGCAAAACTGCATATGAAGGCACATAACAAGTATAAAAATTGTACAAAGTACTAAAAACACAAGCAACCGGAAATTACCAAAATATGTGCTTTCCTTTACAAGAGGTCGGCCAACACAATCCTGCTGGTGTTGAACAACAAAGCAATAAACTCAAAAGAATACCTTAAAAGATTTGAACTTTTGCTCAAGCTTTATTTAATCAAACTTTAAACCTATCTCTTTCGAAATCAAGAACAAAAATTAGGAGTCACAACCTAAATTTTGGTACTAGAAAAAAATCAGTAGATGCTGGTAATTTGAATTATTGGCCACCGCCAATGCATTATCTGTATGAGAAAAGTGAAATTCCCGATTTTCGCAAAACTTTTACTAGCTTCGTAAGCGTCAAAATGATTCCTTTAGTTTGGACATATGTTCCCGAGGCTGTTCTACCTTAACTTGACATTTGACGCCTTAACAATACTCCCCTTAATTCCAGATGCAGTCGTATATTCTTCGATATCACCATCCATTGTTGGCAGAAATCTTGCAAAGTTAATGCTTGATGCCATAGCGGTCATGGTTGCTGTAGGTTTGACCTTGATCTAACATCTACGATGGAAAGTGTCTTTATATATAGTAAGTAAATATTTGTTAATGCTATGGTAATGTGTACATCGGTGGATAGGAAATCTTCCGGACGGTGTATTAACTTTGGCATTTTCTGAATGCATATTTTTAAATGGATTAGTAATTTCAAACAGTCAACATAAAAAGCGTAAGGCAGGTACAGTGACACTCGAATGTTTCGGTAATGGTATCACAATTTTCGATTACAAAAAGAAGTTCATTTTTAAAAAAGTGTTAACTTCACTTGGTTAACATGTACTTATGGCGGTTGTATTTTGCATTCTTATTCCAGAAAACATCGAGCACAGCGAGCGGAGCGTATCCATGACTGAAGATGAATATTTACCGAGTTAGGGCTCAGATCGTCCACAAATATTTACAAAAAGCCAACAGTGTATGATACAAGTTTGCGGCGAGGGAACGAATGCATTATAACCTTAAATGGATTGTACTTTTTTACCATAAGCAAGGATACATGATATTGAATTTTTTTCTCTCTTTGCAGATTTATTAACATTTAAACAAAAATAATCTTCATGTTGTTTACGAACGATCTCGGTCTGTTTTTCAGTCCAGGAAGTCAAGGCGGTTCGCCGCCATCCTAAACTTTTCTATATATGGGAAGACGATATACTTGTACGGTGACATCATAGAAGCGACTCGAAGAGCTCTTCACAAAAATTGCTTTAGTGAAAAAAGTTAAAGACTCTGAGCACTACATATCGTTTACCACCTTAACTTATCACTGCTTTGCATGTCTTTTTATATTTACTCGTGCAACGCCTTCCCAACCCCCTCCTGATGATTTCATATGTTACCTAGTACCCATAGTAATCAAAGTGACCAGCTTGCCATCAGACGTAGCTATACTTATGATTCACTAAGCCTGTTTACACTTCAAATCTTGCGTTTAGTTATCTATTGTTGAAACATGCTATGACGTTATTAGAAATGACCAGACTGACGTTGATGTTGACTGAAACTCCAAGTTGAAAGATCATTCCGTCCCGTTTTGACGATATTTCACTCTTTAATATTTTCAGACGTATCTGTATTTCATTAAACAGTGTGCTACGTCATCCATCCATTCATTCATACAGTGTAATATAGAGATTTAGAAACTATTTACCTTTACAGAAGCAGAGTAGAGTCGAGTAGAGCTGAGAGTGGGATGAAGATTTTGAAGTTGAATTTTCACCGTTGCAGTTTAGTAATAAAGATATAAAGTGGTTCTTACAAACAACAAATTTGTGTGTCAGCTTCAGTTACTCAAAACATAACGATATCAACCCAGATCGGTACATCAACGCATAGACCGCATAGGAAGAAGCGTAACGAATTGGTGGATAGTCCGTGTGAACTGACATATCAAGACTATACGATCCTAAGATCTGGTACAATCAATCAGTGTCAAGAACAAGGGATAGCAGAACTAGCAGAAGTACCACTGAAACAGGAGAACGATCAAATCTATGGTGACATGTAGCGGTACATCGAATATGATAGAGAGAGGGCATTCAAGACAGAGAGACAAGAGAACGGGTCGCCGACATGGGCACTCTTTTCAGGCAGTATGGCATCATAAATGTTGGTGCCAAAATCATCAGACATCGTCATCATCTGGTTTTGTCTCAACAGAGCATAGTAGGGGAGTCAATGGCGTGCCGTATAAGCTTATGTAATGAAGGTTAAGGCAAAACCAATCACATACTGCACAATATTATGTAATTAGGGTTAAAGTTAACTGTTGTACTTACGCTGAGATTGTGATCACGATCAGACAGATACCCCGATCGAGCTGACTGTGGAAATGCAGCTATCTGTTGGCGGGGTAGTAGCGTGCGCCGCTATGCGGATCATCAAAATATATCCGGATATCCGTGACGGGGTTGATCTTTTAATGACCCGCATAGCGACGCACGCTACCCTGCCAACAGATAGCTACGTTTTCACAGCTACGATCGAGCGTGAATGTTGGCTACCAGGAAATGCCTAAGCCCGACTCGATTTGCGACGTTCTCCCGCGTTTACAATTCGGAAGGATTTCTTCATGGATAAAGTTTTCGGCGTTTTCTTTCCTCTTGATTATGTTAGACAATGCGTAATTTGACGTTTTTAGTTCTTTTTTCCTGCTTTTCGTTAATTTTTCAGCGATTTAATCAGGCGCGAGTTTTTTTAGCGAAGAGTCTGAGAAGGGTCCATGGTAACAGGAAATGCATGATGATCGAAAAAATCGTGCTCAATCGTGCTCCGATGACCGACAAGAACGGTTGACCCATCGTTCCAAAGCTTATAAAATTCTCAATACTACAGATGGCAAATTAAATTAAAATTCGGCCAAAAATGGGCAATATTTGGTGACAAATAAGTTACTGTAAATTTACAAGGGTCAAATCCTGATTTCTAGAATCTGTACCTGGCCACGAAAAACCATCAAAAGAAGTAATTTTTGATGTACTAAGGGAGCGTTCAGTTATTATGGCCGGGGGTGGGCCGGCAAATTCTTCCTGCGCATCAGTCAAAATAAGTGAGCCCCCCCCCCTACCCATTGTACCAAAAAATT
>LD347966.1:20280-40808 GCA_001465055.1 Ptychodera flava | reverse complement strand
GACAGAATGTCTGAGAATATTGATCAAACCTTGACAGTCAAGTACAGGGAGATGTATAAAGGTTTGTCACAGCAAATAGATCAAATGGAATCTCAGAATAGATATGGCGATCGGTCTCCACCGAAAAGAATGCAGACTTCTACAAAGGCAGTAGATTATGACCATGGTGACTCATTTGGCAGGCAGGACCAAGGTCGTGGGGATTCATTTGGAAGACATGGCCAAGGTCATGATGATTCATTTGGAAGACATGGCCAAGGTCATGGTGATTCATTTGGAAGACAAGACAAAGGTCGTGGTGACTCGATTGGCAGACAGGACAAAGGTCATGGTGATTCATTTGGAAGACAAGACAAAGTTCGTGGAGACTCATTTGGCAGACATGGCCAAGGTCATAATGATTCATTTGGCAGAGAGGACAAGGGTCGTGGTGACTCATTTGGCAGACATGGCCAAGGTCATGATGATTCATTCAGCAGACAGGACAAGGGTCATGATGGTTCATTTAGTAGACAGGACAAAGGTCACAGTGATTCATATGGCAGACAGGATAAACATAAATCACAATTACATCCAGAAGATTCCTCCAGACCACGTGACTACACTGCCAGTTTTCCACCAAGTGTTTCTGACAATACCGTCAAGGCATCTGGGAGCAGGCATTCAACAGGCCAAGCTTCCAGTAGTAAGTCTGGCACAAGGGGCAAGGACAGCACACATTCAGAATCAAGACAAGCAGCTGGTAGTCCTACCAAAGAAGGGAAAAAATCGTCCGCTTGGAAAAGGAGAAAGAGAAGAGAGAGAACACAAAATTCAACGGTATGGTTACTTTTATCATTTTCCTTATCAGAACACCAGATGTGACAGATTGACTAATTCTAAGTATTTTATGGGCGTGAATGTGCCAAAAATGTCAGGTATCTATAGCATTTGTGGAGAGGTTCAATAGTATGTGTGAAGAAGTGTGGAATACCAAGACGTAGTTGTACTGGTATACAGCATATGCTGGTACGTACGGTACATCAAATTCCTAAAGAACGTTTGCGATGATAATTCATTTGAAGAGTTTGTTCCAGAATAAGCAGTTTCTTAGGTCTGGAATTTCAAAACCAAGAAATTTGAAAAATGAAGGTGACATAAATTGCCATGATTGATTTGGGGTCACTGACTACAGCAATCAGCTTGCAAACTTTTCAATTATGAATGCCTGTATGTACTGTGCTAGTATCCATGTATTAAAAAACTTCCTTCCCAAGAGTTAATGTGAAACTGCTAGTACCTACACTGGTAGTACACTGTGACATAGTAATATGGTGAAAAATATCATTATCATTTGTGTTGTCAAATCAGATTTATCAAATACAGCGCTTGTTCTGTCAGCTGTGCATGATTGCAGCCATGATTTGAATGACAAATGATAATTGTTAATTAAATTGTGACACCAGTGATGCTTGTGAAATATGCAACAATGATGTTTACAGTTTCTAAGATGCTACATGAGTTTTTCTGTCGAAATGGTGTCATTTTTGTCAAAAGTAAGTTACTTACATACCAGTATGTGTGTACATACACCTTGAATATTTGCAATGTAACGACATGGTGTGAAGCAGGGTATGGCCTACAGGACAATTAATTAGTTCGGATTTTGCATCAATCACACTTCAATTTGTACTGTATTGGAAATGGAATGGCCCCATACATGTACCAAGGAGGGCTTACTTCAAAGGAAATGGTTGACGAAACTGGTTTTGTTTGTGGAAAGATCCACAGCAAAAGAGATGAAGTGCAATGTAATGATGCTCCAGGATGAAATCCAAGATCAAATTTATGTTCTGTTGCCTTTCATCAAAACAAGTCTTCTTCTATGCCTTACCCTGTACTTGCAATGCGTGCTGATGATGAAGATCTGTCAACATCTCAAATTTGACCTTTTACACCAATGAAGGCACTTCCATAGATATGTTCTTCACCAGTCTACAAAGTGGCAGTAAATGGATGTCTGCATATGATGGTGCTTAACTGACTTTTATGGATGTATTTCAACAATTTGTTCTGTTTGAATACATGTAGATGTTCAAAAATTGAATTTTTATGTTTGTTCAGTTTACACAACCTCCCTAGCTACCGGTACATGTACCGTTAGTATACTCAGTTTTCATAGGAATGACGGACTGCTTCAACTGCTGGTTTTGATACTCATGATTTGTGAACTGGGACTCTATTAATTGCCTGGAGTGAATTTTCATGATATAACATGTATCCATGTTGTCAATTTCACTTCACTCTTGAACTTCATGGAAACTATCATGCACGATCCATCATGTATTTATACGGAGGTGTCATTGTTGAGGCAAATGAAGCAGCACTTATAGTGGGCACAATGTACTCTGTGTTCAGAAGGACATTGCTTGAAAACATCTAGCTGATGTCTTTACATGCATCAGGCCAAAAGCTTTTTGACTGTTATATGGAGCAATACAGTCCACCATTGGTGATCCATGTTCCCTGTATCAATATTTTTCCTACATACTGGTGTATGATAGTACAACTGTTGATGATTTTGCCAAGGACTATTGTAAGTACTTTTGCTTGATGCATCTTGGAAATGAACAAAAAACAAAAAACACTATGTCATGGAGAGTTTATGTGTTTAAACATTCTGTCAAAAGACTTCAACACTTTAACTGAAAAGTAAATTTTGACATTGAAACAAAACATTGATAGTTTTCCCCGAGCCTCCACTGGTGTTCATTGTTTTGTACTGTGCATATGAGGGGCAGTCTTTCTGAAATGTGACCTTGAAGTTATACATCACCTTCAAGTTCGAATCAGAAGAATTCAGCTCAGATCTGGTACTGGTACATGCAGTATCTGCAGTCCTGAAGTGTATGAGTTGCTGTGCTCAAACACAAGCTGAGCTATCTAATTCATCTATGTGTGACTGTTCAATATGAAGATTTTTTTTTCAGTGTAATGGGTATAGTGACAAACTGTTTCACAACTTGGTAGGTTTAGTTCTGAAGAGTGAAAATTAAGTAGCAGATGCCTGTTACTTGTCACTGCAGTTCACATAGCTTGGATAGTCTACCTAAATTTGCCTCAGATCTGCTTTGACCACATGGCAATGCAAGACTTGTGTAGATTTTTTAATTGAACCTACCATACATTTGTTGATTGGTGTGGACAATATTTTATGTCAACTCAGAAACACGGTTCCCCAGGTCAGAATCTCTCTCTTTCGATGCTGGAAGTTTCTTCAGTTCCCACAGCTGTCAAGGAATGAGAAAGAAGGTACACCTTACATGTATATGTTAGGAACCACAGTTCAGAATAAGTTTTGGTCCCAAAAGTGAAATATGTTGGCCTGGGTCAGCTTGTCAGGTATACCGGTACCTAGACCTGGTGTCAAGACAGCCAATTCCACGGCCAGCCGCTTTTTCATAAAGAAACTTGGAACTTGCTGTGAAATTTTGTCTACGCATTTTGCATTCCTGCAAACATGAGGTGCCCAGGAATTAATAGCAGCAGTTTGTCATTATTTCTGAAGTTCTGTCAGTCTGTTGTGATTTATGTTTGGGTTATTTAATATGGTCTGTGTTGACAAGACTCCTGTATGCAGTGCCATTTGGAATTTATATTCTGTTACATGCATTCAGTGAGCAGCAGAAGGAAATGTCCATTCGATGTTCAGCCTGCGTCATCCTTTGACAGGTCAAGCAACTTACTGTGACAAAAATTTCTATGCTGGTACGTGTCTTACACAATCAACAACCAAGGGCTGTTCCAAACTTGAAGTGTACTGTTCACACCATGAAAATCACATTTTATTAGATGTCTCACATTCCACTCCAGCCAGCATTCCTGGATTTGAAAGAATGATGTATACTGTCAGTTTATGGTGGCACTGCAGTTCTGATAGAAGACATTATCAGCAAAAGTGTTGCCGAGTCTGATGACTGGATAGATATAGCCAACAGTTACCACAGGATACTTTTCTCAATGCCAGTATTGCCAGTTTGTACATCACTCAGCACTACAATCAAGCATTCCAGATAGAACAAGTGGTTGCAGCTCTTCGAAAAGAAAATGGAGAGTAATAGAGCTAGAGTTTGTCCAGTGATTCTACTCTGGAATAAAGAGGTGTTCTGCAGACTCAGTATAATGGCAGTGCAAATAAACCCTTGTGTGCAATTTGTACAGAAATACAATGATTTCTGTGCATGTTTATGCACAGGGTTTTGTTTGTACATTGTACTGTTGTCCATACAAAATCCATGTTTAACCTATTCAGTCAACATGGAGTATTGAATCACAGTCACTGTGATTGAATGTTGAGACATTTAAATTTTACTCTGTCAGTGCAAGTGCTAGTTTTTGCATATACAATGTAATTGCAAATAACAAATTTATTTTTTTTAACTTTTTTAACAGAGTGATCAGCAGGGAGTCCTGTGTTATGTGTGTAATGTAAACTTCGACAGTGTCTCTGTAAGTATGAAGAATAAGAGTGTTTACATATTTAAAGGGCCAGTACATGTAGCTGTAACTTTTGATGACTTTTGAAGTATTTTGTGTTACCTACAGCTTTTTGTTCTCTACCCCAAAGCATGTTGAGATACAAAGTATTCAGCTTGTCAACTCAGCCTGTACATATATAGACTGCATTGATATTGTCGACAAGTGAATTCTGGTCCAGACTATAGTTCAAATGTCAACAACAACAGTGCATTTCACACATACAGACGCTATGGTGACAAGCTAAATAGTAGGTATTTCAGGATGCACAGGGAACAGAACAAGAAACGTTTCGTAGTTGACATTGAAAAATAACAAATCATCAAAAGTTCAAAAGTTATAGCTGTTGGCCTTTTACTGCAAGAGCTAATATTGAAGCACTGCTTCCACCGTGCTACGATTTGTACGACCCTCATATTCATAATATATAATTCTGTGTTCACAGAGGCATTAACAGATATTATCATATACCTACATTCACGTGCCTGTGTAAACCTATGGGAGAAAGCGCCCTCAGATCCGTGCATTTTTTATACGTATCACGCCCCGGCCCAGTGCCCAAATATGGGCAATCGCGTGCATTTCTGAACTATCTCGACTCTGGTTACTACGCGCGTTGCTATCCGCAAACGTTCCGTTCGTACACAAAGCCAGCGCGAGATTAGGAAAACATCTGCTCGCTCAGATCGTAGTTGCGCGTGGCGACAGTGGAGCCGTGCAGGTGACATCGGCATTTATTTCTAAATTCTAGTGAAATCCTGTGTATCCTAAGTGCGTGCCTGTTCAGTATAAATTACCAGAAACTGACATCACGCTTTTGTCCTTCTTACACCTCGATTTCAGCCTTGACCTCTGTTGGTCAAGTACAGTACGGATGTTGCTTTGCGCGTTCTAGAATTCTGCAGGTAAACAAATGACGTCATTATGTACACTGTATGTCAATCCACGACAGGAAGCGGCCATCGTATTTATGAAAAACTGACACAAATTGCGTTGAATTTTTGATATCGCACGCATTTTTATCTCCTAAACAATGTTGAATATTATGTAAACTACATATTTATCATTCCATAAGGTATATGATAAAACCTTTACGGCCCTGATACGGCTTTTGCGGCCCTTGGTCGTACGGCGTACGGGCCCTCGCACGCTCGGGCCCTTCCGCCGTACGACCTCGGGCAGCAAAAGCCGTATCAAGGCCGTAAAGATTATCAAGGTCAGGCTTGTAAAGTTGAAACATATATTTTCTTGGCAGACACATTCATTATGTGACACTCAATTAAGTTTTACCATATCTGTATAGTGGAACTTTTCTGTGTTTCATGAAATACAGTTCATGTGTAACACAAGCCTTTTTAATTTTTCAGACCTACGTAGAGCATCTACAAGGAAGTGAACACAAGAGGAAACAGAATCGTTCAAAATCACCAAAGAAGGTGAGATAGTAAAGTCTTGTATTGAAATTTATACTTTTTCAGAACACCAGTGCTTTCTGATCAGGGGAGACTCACATAGAAAGTTGTAGTTTTTTGGCATAGAATTCCTTTCAAATCTGTGAATTTCTTTATTTCATTTTTGATCTATCAGTTTTCTCAACTTTGCAGCTGTAATTGAAGAGTTTATACTTGTACATCGGTGGTTCACAGTGCCAGTCTACCTTGGGAGGGCGCTCTACCAAAGAGTAAATAATTCTTATAGACTTGATCCTTATCTCGTTTCAGAAATCTGAAGAAGGTACAGCTTCTAGGGAAACCACAGATGCTGCGACAGCAACTCATGTCTCTGACAAGCCAAGTACAGAAACTGGTAGCGGTCAACTCTCTGATGAACTGGTATGTTGGTAATTTCAGTTCTTAACAAACAAACTTCCCAAGGATAAATTTTCATAAGTTGCATGTAACATTTAATGTGATTTCCAGTATTTTATATTTTCAAAATACAATTTCTTTGTATTTTCCTGTATTTTCATATATTCAAAGTACAATTTTTTGTCTATGAACACAATGCAAATTATGTATACATTATTGTTTGTTTGTTTTTGGCAGGTTTTGCCATTCCTGACCATTGAAGAACGACTGAGATCTATCTTTAACTTTCAAGATGATGATAGATTTTGTCTCATTTGCAATCAACTGGTTTCCAAGAATGTGACAGTAAGTGATTTATTCAAGTTCAGTATCTATGAGTCTGTCATCATTTATGACAGTCCAAGTGTAGACTAAACCCAGAATTGAAACTGCTGACATTGCAAAGAAGTATATTTTAAATAGATGCATAAAGTGTTTTAAATGTTAGTTTCAAGAAATCACATTTATCTGAGTGTGTGTGTATTCAGTCTCTTCCTAGAGTCAGTGGAAATTACATTAATTTTTAGAGTGTTAATAAACTGGTATCAGGGTCCATTATGCCAAATCAATGAAATCCAGGAAATCCTGTGTATTATAGCCAACATAGTCCCACGATACTTGCCACGTTTAGACCTTTAGAAGACTCTAATGTACAACTGTATGCTAAGTTACGGGCTTACATGTAGTACAAAGCTTCTGGTACATTACAGTCATGTGTCATGGGGAGTCTGGCAATGTGCAGTGTCTCATAAAGATGAATCTGATTGGTAGATACAGTATGATTGCCATTATTTACAGCAACTAAGTAAGGCTATTGTCTACCTGATTGGCTATTTGGAAATACCAATTCAATAGGAAGTAAGGGTTTCCGCCAACCAATGGGCTAACAGCTTCCAAGACACTGCACATAAGCCCTGGAAACTAATTGCAAATGTCTTTAGCTTGATACTGCTAATTACAAAACTCTAAAGAATGGCAGATGATGGGAGTAGCATGAAACGGTTTAAATTATGGTGTTCTTTACAGCTAACAGTGCACTGTGGTCGTCAAAGACATCAGATAATGCAAGC
Source organism: Ptychodera flava (assembly GCA_001465055.1). Classification (NCBI taxonomy): domain Eukaryota; kingdom Metazoa; phylum Hemichordata; class Enteropneusta; family Ptychoderidae; genus Ptychodera; species Ptychodera flava. The sequence goes on along the minus strand of LD347966.1, from coordinate 33,376 downwards.
ATTATTGGATGAGATTGCTCAGCTGAATTACATCATAGAGGATTTTGCTAATGCAGACAAGATCCAAGATGCTTTGAGAAGAGCTGTAAGTATATGAACATTTTAAAAAAATGCTAATTGAGGTAGTTTCGTCAACTCATAACAGTCTTGACTTCAGTATGGTTAAAATGAAGAATCTTGAACATGTATTTAGTAAATGAAAAATGTTTTTCATAAATTTCCATAATCATTCTCATCATTTCTCAAATTTGTCACTTTTTCTGTTAACCCTTTGCACCCTGACCCCCTGGTACCCTATGACATCATGCAGACATTTATGTCCGAGCCGGGTTCAAAGGGTTAATAGTGCATTGCAGAATTTTAAATAGTAATAACTTTGTTAACATTTACAGTACACATATGAGACATTAACATTCCAGACAAATATTTTGTAAAAATTTGTTAATGTGCACAAAATCTTAATGTTGACTCAGTATCTTATTTCTTGGTACATCACATCAGCCTTGACTGAACTTGTATCCCAATAATCTTCCAAATGTGTTTTCCAATCTTCAACAGGAGAAAATCGAGGACAAACTCAATCAGGCAAAGACTATGCCAGAGTCCAATGCATTCTGTCCAATATGTAGTGTTCATGTTAAACATGTTGAGTCTCAGGTAAGTGCACAAAGACTATGTTAATTTTAGTATATTGTCCAATATACATGCCCACCTCTCCCCGGCCCAAAATGGAATGCTCTTACCAAGCCTGTTGGACACATCATACCCCACACATTGTGAGGTAATTCATCAGGAAGGTATTCATTTATTTCATGAATATCAGTACTAATATTCATAACTGAGGAAAATAATTTCCTTTTTGTGTTTGGTACCCCATAAACATATTTACATACATTATTACCTGTGATTAAGTTTGTCATACTCACATTTGGTGCAGTAATGATTGTGTTCTTATACTGCTGACTGATTTCAATGATGTATTCTATTCTACAATGTAATATAATCGTATTGCCAAAGAACAAAAATTACTTTATAATAGAATATATTGATAAAAATTTTGAAATGATTAAAGCTACTTTGTGTGTTTAGTTTAGTGCAATTAGAATACCAGTGTTGTTTAATGACAAGTTTTAGTAGGAGATACTCCTTTCCAATTTTTGGAATTAATGACAAAGTGGAGTCTCATGTGTTCTCCCTTTACTAATCATAGTTCAGAATATTGCACAAACATAATTTGATATTTCTACTTCATGATAGAGTCTGGAGCCGCACTTGACAGGTGTTCGTCATGAGAGAGTCAAACAGATGTGTGAGGTCATTGTCATGGTCAAGACAGCTATTGAGAATAATAGCCAGAAGAAAATTGACATGCAAGTTGAGGTAGTGACATTCTGTCTTTGCTGTGAAAATAGTTATGATACTGATTGCAAATAAGCCAATTCATTGTGTGTAGTATTGAGATTGTATAAACGTATGTATAAACGTATAGTGAGAATATTGCCGCTTTGCCAGTTGTAAGTGACTATTTATTTCTACCGTGTATCTTCAAACCCAAATTGATGTGAAATTTACTCAAGAAGGACTTTTTGATTGTCCAAACTTTGAACATATCAAGTACACATGTTGACTTTCAGAAATTTCCTAAAATTCTCCTGAAATCTCACAAAGAAGTCCAAGAACTTTGAGAAACTCCTGAGTTGTCAAAATTGACTAAAAGAATTGAGAAATTTCAAAAGATGCTTCTTAAATTGACACAGAGAGTTCAGAAATCTCAACAAACTCCTGAAATGAGTCAACAAATTCCTAAATGAGTCAAAGGATATGGCATTGGAAAGGCTACAAGTGTGAGGACACTCCAATTTCTGCACTGTGGTACTTTATATGAATATTTGTGTCTATTATGTTTACTGTGCATATACCATTTGAAAAGTGCCCAGTTTAAAATATACATCAAGCCTGTCTCTGATTGCATAAACAGAAATGTAAAATGTAAATTAAGAAATGATATGACCAATGTACCAAATTCACCCCAGTCAGACTACAGAAAACACTAAAACACTCAGAGTTCTGTTTCCAAGCAGATATGATAATGTACAATTATCTGTCTACTCCGCTATCTCGACTATGTTGCAGTATTTCAGAGATCTGATTCTGCTTCAGTTAAGCTTGTGTGCGGAGTACAAACGCGAGTATGCATGTGCGATTGCTCCATTAACTCTATAGCATGTGGAGGGGTTACAGTCAGAAAATTTCAACAACTTAGTGTGGTTATTGAACCACCCTTTTTACGGATGAGGATTTTGAATTTGTGATATCTTCACAAGGTGACTAGGTGCCACACTTTGTGAGTTCAACCCAATCCAGACTTTACTGGATTTAATGACATAGTTTCTTCCTTACTTAGTTAATAATTAAAGATTACTGAATATAGGCCAAAAATGCTCAGGTTCTATAAAGTATGTGGTATTTGACAAATAAAAGATTACTCATTTAGTGTATTTTGATTTTCAGGATTATGAACGTATGCTGAGATACAGACCCAGTGATCGGAAAAAATGGTTGTGTTTGATCTGTGACATTTTAAACACAAGCCCACCGGTAAGAATTATGATAAAGCACGAAATGATGAGATCTTTTTTGGCCATGTCCATGTAGAGTTGAAATTTGATATTATAATAGACTTTAGAAATTTACATGAGAACTTGACAGGGGCAGAAAGGACTGTTAAGGTGGCATGCACCTCAAAATTGAAAGACAAACTTTTGCTTAAACTTTCCGTAAGGAAACTTTCAATCATTCCTTTCAAAATCTAGAATAAAAATCAGGGGTCAACATGCACAATTTGGTACAAGGGAAACAAATTACCCAATATTTTCTGATGCTTGAAATTCAAAACAGCTGCCATGAACTCTGTCCGGTAAAATTAAATTTCTGGTTTTCACAAGAGGAAGCCAATGAAAAGTTTAGTTGCTCCATGAGTTTCAAAATGAGCCCCCACAAGTTGCAGACTAAATATACTGTAAAAGTTTGAGCCAATGTCTATTCAGTAGACACTTTCTACCTTAAGGTAGAATGCACATCAGGGACAGATATTTGGACTCAAACTTTTCTAATTCTTTTCTGATCTATCACATGTTGGGGCTCATTTTGAAGCCCTCTGAGAAAGAAAAACTTTCACAGTCTTAGTTTTTTTTGAAATCGAAAATTGTATGTATCCCATAGAGTTAACACAGGGATTGCAGCCATTTTGAATTTCAAATGTCAGTATATCTTTGGTAATATGTTTTGCTTGCACTAAAATTTGCATGGTTACGCCTGATTTTTTATTGTTGATTTTGAAAGAGGACAGTTGAAAGATTCCTTGAGGAAAGTTTGAACAAAAGTTTAAGTCTTTCACTTTTGAGGCGCATACTACCTTAATTTAGCCATGGCTTTGGCCGTGGGATTACAAAAAAACAAAGTGGCCAGCAAACATTAGCAAATAACTTGGTGAAGTAGTTAAGTATAGCACTTCATATACTGGTAGGAATCAATGCAAAATACCAAGGGAAGTCAACTGAAGAGGCAGATTTTGTAAATTTCCTGTTGTCTTTGAAAGAAATTACTTCATAAAGACTGAACTTGGCAACTGCCATAGTTTCTGTCTGTCATTTTATTTGTGTTATAGCCAAATGTTAGATGTTAGATTTCCCTCAGGGGTTAGTGGTTGTAGTAGCAGCATAAAAAAGTGATCCAACACTTGTATTATGTGATACTTCAGGCATTCTCAAGGTACGCATGGCTGACACACATCTTTACCCATATATATTTGATCAAATTTCTTGGAAAATGTGGCTTCAAAACATCAAAATTATGAACATTTTATTTCCTTAGCTACAGTGCGACCAAGCACACTTTGAGACATCACACCACATCACCAAGAAAATCTGCATCACAACTATCCTCCAGTCCCTGAAAATGGTCCTCAATGCCAGAACCATGCTACCTATCAAGCAGGAGAGCTCTCATAGGTCAAGTAGAGGTCACAGGTCATCAGCTGATGAAGGTCAAAGTTCACATGGACAAATGGTACAGGAAGTTGGCCATCAGCAAGGAGGGTACGTGTATGAAGGAATCAGTGATATGGAAAGGGAATTCACAGAGGAAGAGTTAGATTATGATGAGAGTATGCTAGTTGCCTACGATGAAATCGGAACTGAACTCTACGAGTACGAAGAAGATCCAAATCTGTATCAGAAACTTGACAACTACCAAGCCAGTGCAGTGAGACAGGAGGAAAGGGTGCCCTCACGTGACCGGAGTGATCAGAGACAACGTGATGACCGGAGCGATCGGAGACAACGTGATGATCGGAGTGATCAGAGACAACGTGATGACCGGAGTGATCAGAGACAACGTGATGACCGGAGTGATCGGAGACAACGTGATGATAGAAGAAAGGAGAAGAGAGGAGAGAGACGTAGTAGAAGTCGAACCAAGACATACAGAGAGGAGAACTTTAGTAAAGGTTACACAGGAGAAATTGTTGGTGAGTGCAAATGAATTTGCTGATTCAGAGAGTCCATATCTGTGTTTTTGTGTGTTTTGGAAACATAAGTACATTGTAGTGACAGAGATTGTTTACCTTCAAATTGATTGTTTTCCCTTTGGAAACTTGGATGTGTAGGCTTTGATGTTATTTCTTCCTATTTTTATTACAGTGATAATAAAAATACAGATTTCTTTTTCTTCTTAGGGAAGTCGTTTGTGAAGCCAGGGTTTTACTGTTCACTGTGTAACCAATACTATGGCGATGTAGAGGTAGCATTCAATAAACACTGTACAACAAGAGCTCATTGTAGACGTGTCAGATTTTTGGTAAGCATCAAGACTTTATTTTGCTCATACAACTTGATGTATATTGCTCTGCGGTGTGGAGAAATGAGCTATGGGAAAAGTAGACCGCCAGTTCACAAAGCAATTCAGCTGTGATTTGTATGTGTTTATTCATCAGGGTTTAAAGGGATATAGTCGTCGGAACTGCGCCTGTGCACGATATCAAGATGCACCTCATCATCATAGCCACAACATTTAAATTATACGATGGTAGATTATGACAGACATGTTTTCACTTTCATCAATCACCATTGTGCCTTGGATACATTGTTGCCATTGGTCGTATGGGTCCCATATGACCTTTGAGCGCAGTTCCGATGACTATATCCTTTCAAGTTAATCCAGGTTATTGGGATGGGGAAAACAGCATTTAATACAAGAATGTGCCTTACCCATCCTACAGTTCTGCAGACTAGTTATGGCAGTGTGCGCTTTGAAAGCCAATACGTGAACCTTTGCTCTTGAAAACATTCCTCTGTGAAACATTCAACCACAGTGTTTCCAAATCAATAATAAAAGTCAGCAGTCGCCTTGCAAAGTTAGGTAGCAGAGAGACAATTAGTATACTTATTGTGACTCTGAACCCTTAAACTATCTTACATAGTTATACCTTGACTTCCTGGAAATTCTGGCAAGATCTCATATACATTGTTACTGTGAGTTTCTCAACTTCCTTGAAATTTTAAGTGCCATTATGAATTATTACCTTGAGTGCTTGAAAATTCTTGCAAGCTTGTGTAATAGGCAGTTTTCACAGTATGTTTGATACCATAATCCTACTGTATTGTGGTTGTCAAAGGGTTAGAAATTTAAACACCCAAATAAAATAGTATGATGCAGCAATGCCAAGTCTCTCTTTGAACCAGGTGTGCATTCCTCTATGTGTACTGGGACAACTCCCTGCACAGGTTTTCATATACATATAGTCATTCCTGTAGCCAACCTTTAGTGCATTTTCTGATATTTGTCTATTATTTTTTTTATTCTGCTTTAGCATGAAGAAAATAAAGCCCACCAAAGACAAAGGCCAAGATAATGGGACTGTTCATGACATGACAGGAAAACTGAAACTTTTAAACACCCAGAACAGGTTAAACTTTTAATAACAGAAGAGTAGAATACCGTAGTCTTCTGAGTGGTAAAGAAAACCTGTTTGTCAATGAATGGCCAACACTGGGATAAGGATATCACTTTAAATTGTATGCACTGATCAGTTTTGAACTGTAAAGGACACAACAATGCAACAAACAGAAATTTATTCATTGCCAAGCCTGACTCTACTTAATCTATTACACAGAATACACAGTATTTAGTTTTGCTCACGTTACAGTGTCAAGTAGTCACTTTAAAGGCTTTTACGTTTATTTGGTATAGAGAACAAAAATTGTCATCAGATCTTTCTGGTAACAGATTATCAGTGTTTGAAGTAAATATTGCATAAACCAAGGCAGAATCATTTAGTTACCATAAAAATTTTTTCTTCAAGTAATTATAGAAAGGAAAATGGTATGGCAACTTTCATTACTTTGTTTTTATGTGTCTCGAAGACATGTATTGACAGTATAAAAAAACTAGATATTACATTCATTTGTTGAAAGTTGATGGATAATGAGACAAACCATTTTCCCAATTAGGCTGCAGAGCACCAAAGTTTTGATCTGTAGACTGTTACAGCCATTTCAGTTTGAAACTCACTTTTGTTCAATTTTTTCCAAGGGTCTGAAGTATCAATCTTAAATGGTAAACATAGTCCCATCATACCTAAAAGTATTGTGAAATAAGAATACATGGAAAAGGTGTTTTATTTCATTTTACAACAGGGAATACTTTTAAGTCAACTTTTTGCATAAATTTTGTATGCATACAAGTTCTGTATTTTGTTATCAAGTCTCTTTAAGCATATACGTGGTATGCAGTCTGATGGCAAATGGTTAACTTATATAGTTAAAAGAGAAATACCAGAAGTTTAACTGACCTTCAGTTATTGACCTTGGATATCTGTAGACTTCAGTTTCCATAGAAACTAGTCAAAGTACAGTTGTAACAAATTTGAAGGAGTGCTATCATGTACCATTTCGTCAGTTTGTACTAAATGATAGAAATTTATTTTGTCATTAGTCTCAGTTTGCATTCATATATGTGGCAGTCTAGTTTTAACCCTTCGAGTGCTGTAATTTTTGCCCACTAAAATTTGAGTACAACATTTTACCAATTTTTATGAAGTTTTCTGTAATTTTTTTTATAATTTTGGACCAAATGGACATAAAATTTCATTGACTACAATTTTTTATCAAAATTTTGGCAAAAATTCTGAAAAAAAATTGACTGGAGTACATTTTATAAAGGCAATAGAAATTGACTTCGGCACTAAAAGGGTTAAATTACTTATGTAGTAAGGTACATGTAGGATGTCAACTCTCTGTGTAGGACAAACTCAGAAATAAAGGCAGCTTTCAGAATCCATGAAGTCAAGCATGCCAACACTGATATAAAATAAAGATTTCAGTAGATATGATTTTTGATCTGTTCTTTTATATATCTGAATTTATGACAGAAGATGAAGTCATCAGGTGAACATCATGACACTACCGGTATACTGGTTTTCAGTTTTGACTTGCTCCAAGTCTGTGGCATATAAAGATCAAAACAGAATACACTGAAGGAATAGACTGCAGCAGACTGTCGTGTTATTGGTATTGGCCAGCCAGTAAATGCTGCTGAGAAATGCCAAGCAACTTGGAGCTAGTCTAGTTTTTAGCATATTGCACATTACAGTGTGGCGTACACTTGTATGTTTCAGGCAACTCAACACTACAGTTTCATTGCTCTGACTCACCTAGACTGACCCCCCAGGACTAGTCACTTGGCATTTCTCGGCTGCATTTACTGGCTGGCCAATACCACTGACACGATATTCTGATGAAGTTCATGACCTTCAATTTATTCTGTTTTGATATTTGTATGTCCACAGATTTGGAGCAAATCCATCATTTACCATACCATGATTCAGGGTTTTCTCTCAACTGTGTGATTGCGCAAATTGTGCATTTTGAGTCATTTTCTGTCCTTTAAAAGTTACTGACAGTGCGAAAATCACGCACAAAATACAGCAAGCAAATACGCCCATAGGAAGGTGACCAAAGCGAATAAAGTAGTGACTTGTGAGTTTGTTGTTTCTGTCTCCCCTAAAATGTCAAGTCTGCCCCCTAATTTTGATGAATGGGACAGAAATTGCCCCCTTTAGTGAGCATGCAGAGAAAACACTGCATGATTGAGTTTATACTACACATTACTTTAAGGTAGTATGCACCTTGAAATTGAAAGGCTTAAAACTTTCTGCAATGAAACTTTTAGCCATTCACTTTCAAAATCAGTAATAAAAATCAAGGGTCACCGTGCAAAATTGAGTAAAAGAGAAGCAAATTGCACAATGGTTACTGACGCTTGAAATTCAAATGGCCACCATTTCTGTGTTAACTGTATGAGGGAGGAAAACAAAACTGCTTTTCACAAAACTAAGCCAGTGACAACTTGATTTACTCCGTGTGCTTCAAAATGAGGCCCCACAAGTGACGGACCAAAAATGAGGCCACACAAGTGACGGACCAAAAATGAGGCCCCACAAGTGATGGATCAAAAATGTATAATATTTTTTTCAGAGTCAGAATATCTGTCCTCAGGAACCAGTCTACATCAAATATCAGTTTTGTAGAAGTTGCCACGTGCATGCCAAGCTCTTCAAGTCTTTATCAACCATCCAGAACTTCAACCAACACTGCCAACATTTTAAAATATCTCAATTCTTTCTCTGGATGTACAATATGGTGTTCTTTGGCTAGGATTGATTTTTTTTTTTTTTTTTTTTTTTTTATACTTTCTATGGCAAGTTCTATCTGGTCATCTTGACTGTACTGTATGCATTTATGTATGTAAACAGGTAATAAACACACTTGTCACTTCAACATATTAAACCATGGCTATTGGCATTTACAATGCAGTGTTTGTCTGAGAGAGTGTGTCAAATATTGAAGGTAATTTCTTCCCAGTACAATGATTGTCCACGACTTAACTATGGCATTGGGAATCATTTCAACTTGTTGAATACACAACTTCAAATATTTGCACCGCAATTCAACAGACAGTGGGGTTCAAACTAGTTTAGTAAACTCCCTTTCATGTGCCGGGCAGGTTACACTATTGACAATACTTCACCGATTTATATAGCCAGACTGCAGACCCCCATCCCCAACACCAGACGCTTGGCTTTTCTTGGCATTCACCCCATAATCTAAGCAACAGCCTACCTCCAACACGACAGTCATCTAAATTTTACTCCTTTATTGTTTACAAATTTATGTGCTCACAGACTTGGGGCAAGTCTAACAGCCAATGTAAAAATTCATAAACTTGGGCAACTCTTCCACAGGCTGCATTGAAATTGCATTGGAGAGGTAGGGTTGATAAATGTTTTAATGTTTTTCTTGGTATGGGCCGATGGCCTGAAATAAAGGTAATAATAATAATAATAAAAGTGACAGGATAAAGGGGTCATTAACTAGTGAATTATATGACATTGCATGGTTTAGGTTCATTCTGACATCTACAAATTGTTTTGGAGGTCATTTTTTCACCACTTTAAAAGTATGCAACTCAAAGATGGTAAACTTACACATTTGTTCAAGCCTTAATCCAAACTTTCAAAAACTTTCAACCATTCTGTTGGGCAAAGCCAGAATAAAAATTAGGGGTAACAATTTAAATTTCAGCTGTACAGAAATTCACAGATATTTGAAATACAAAATGGCCACCATCCCGGTGTTATAATTATAGGGAAAAACGAAAGTCTTGTTTTCATAAAACTAGGATGGTAAAAAGCTTGTGCTTCAATTTTTATTGAGCTTCAAAATGATCCCCACAAGCAGATAGCTAGAAAAGAATTTTAAAAAATTTAGCGATCAGATATCACACCCAGCAGTACATTCTACTAATAACTCATGCTTTCTGTTTTCATTAGATTACCAACCACTTTCTTGAATCAATTTTGTCATCAAGCACATGTTGAGAAACTTCTGTTGACATACATGTATGCACTTGATATGATGGTATTTTTATCTCTGGAAACTCATACAAATTATACAGAAGTTTTCAAAACTTCTTGCTGACTGCAATGAGCAGCTGAAAAAATCATACAGGCTCTCACTACCAGGATGTCTTCGAAAAAAATAAAGGTTTTATTACAGGTTGACATAAAGTTCTGAATACACTGGCAATAAAACTAATTGTGATTCTCCAATATACAGTTGACATTTCTGAATTGATAGACGGTAAACATGATGACAATGAAAACATCGATCAAATCTCATCACAGCTACGTCTTTTTATTGGTAAACAGCTGAAAGAAGTCAATCCTCTACTTTTCTATTTAATCACTCATTTCTCATTAAATGATACAGTAGTGTATAGGTCTACCACCTAACACGACAACGTAGACTTATATGAACCATGATGAGCTATGTGAGTCAACTGGTCTTATTATTCCAGCATATAGTCAATAAACCCTACAGAATTATGATTGGTACAGACAAGATTTTGTTGGAGAATCAACATTCCATACTGCTTTCTGTTGTCGGTAGGGTCAGAGTTGATGGAGCAATTATAAGGCTCTGAATATTTCATTCTAAAATCAAACACTAAAACACAAAAATATCTCTTATGAGTTTCCTGAAAACAGAGAACAAAATCAGTACTTCAGATTCGTCTTGGTACCTCACTACAAAATACCACAGTACTTTGAGAGTAGATACAAACAGCAATAGTTAAAATCTAGGATTTCGCAAATTACTATGACAACCACATTACAGCTATCTGAAGATACACATCTCAAAATTTGTTGTTTTTTTAATTGAGAGCCTGTAGAACATCACTTTTTAACATGTGTTCATCTCAGTGTCTGTAATACATGGATGTATGTATTTATATATGCATGTATGGTACATATGTAGGTATGTACCAGGTACTCATGTAGTGGTATTAACCCTTGAGTGCTACAATTTTTCCTATCAAAATTTCTGTGCAACAATTTACAAATTTTCATGAGTTTTTCTGTAATTTGCTTTGATAATTTGGACCAAGTGGACATCACATTTCATTGGCAGCAGTTTTACATCTCAATTTTGGCAAAATCTTAAAAAAAATATTGCAATATGTTATATAAAGGTAGCAGAAATTGACTTCAGCACTCAAAGGGTTAATGTGTGCATGTGTACAACATGTTTGTACTAACATGATATGTGCACTGTTGTATATACAAAATTGTATGTCTTAGATATAGATGTAATATGTATTTTCTGATAAAAATTTTGAGATTTTTGGCAGTCATGTAAAATTTGTTTTTTTCATACAGAAAAATACAGTACTAACAAAAACAGCAAATGGCTAGTAATTGGTTTTAGAGATGTTTCACAATATTTCATGTTTGTCTGGAGTCTAGCTGGTCATATTAGGCAATGCGAGCCAACACACTGACAGATATTTAAAATTTGGGTGAAAATGGTAAATACACTCACAGATGAATTTCAAAGCAAATCAAAACTAGCAGTAGATTGTAAATTCATCTAAAGTAATTCTAGTATTGATTACTCAAAATTAAGCAAAGGTTAATTTACAACCAGACACTGAACTGCTATGACCCGATGTGTAAAAAAGAGCATCGTGTTTGGAGTCATAAAATATTTACAGTTTCTACTCAAATTTCAAACCAAGAGCTTGATGCCAGATGGTATTTTGGGCACATGGAGCCTGCAAGCTTGGCTAGATAATGGACCATTATTATGTACATCCATTGCTGCAAGTTTCTTATTTACTCACACAATAGGCTTCAAGGATAAATGTCAGAAAAGAGTTTGTAATTTTAACGCCATTGCTTACTTAGTCCTTAATTCTCTACGAAAAAACATTTTCAAATCGCAGTCTTCCTCTTAATTATCATCTCCAACTTCATCGGTCACTATGAAGCTTTCCATCATTGCATCAAAAGCTGTTCTCTCTTCATCATCACTCATGTTTGGTTCGTCATCATCATCATGAAGATCATCATCACCAATTTCATCTAATGTTACCAGCATGCTCTCATCAAATGGAAGCTCTCCTAGATACTCTTCTGCATTCTCGAAATCTACATTTACAATATCCTCAGGTTCATGATCATCAGGCATGGGATCAGTCTCAGCAACCTCATCTGAATTTGTTGTCATAGAAACATCCACTTGCTGCTCACAGTCAGATTCTGAAGCTAAATCTTTTTCTACAGGGGTCCTTTTATCGGATTGTTCTGCATCAGATATGCCACTCCTCTTGCCTCCATCACTACTTTCTATCTTTACGTCGTCTTCAATTTCCTGAGATGCTCTATCTGCTACCATGACAACATCTCCTTCATCAATATCTATGTCTCTGTTGGTACCATCATCATTGCTGTCCGTCATTAATGTCTCATCAGCATCTCTAACATGTGTAACAGTATCATGGCTTTCCCTTGCTACCTCATCATCCTTACCAGATTTCCTTGTCTGCTTCATGATATTTTCTACAGTTCCTTTGCTTGCTGTTTCAGTTCCTTGGATTTCACTACTGTCCCTCAGTTTAACTTCATCAGATGTACAAAGAGGCTCCTTTGCTATTAAGGATTCATCCTCGTTGCCTGATGCACAACTTTCTGATGATTCTAGAATCTTGTTCACACTGTCCTCTCTTTTGATGTTGTCCTTTTGATCATCACTGCCTGTCTCATCACTTTTACACTCATTGCCATCAGACTGTAGTTTGGTGTCTTCAACTGCTGCTGGTACCTGTGCATCTCTTACATAAACTTTACCGTCCTTCTCAGTCTGAAAATGTTCTGCATTACTTCTGCCTTCACCTTCTGATAAAACACTCTCATCTCTTCCAACATCCTCTGAATTTTTGCAACCAATATCCTCCATTGAGATATTGTCAACAGGATGTTGTTCACTCCCCACACTTTGTATCTCTTCCTCCTCTTCTTCCATCTCTGCTTCTACTTCCTCTTCTTCAGCTACCTCCTCTTCCTCTACCTCCTGTTTCCCCTCCTCTTCCTCTATCTCCTCCTCCTGGTCCTCTTCTGCTACCTCTTCTTCCTCTGCCTCCTGTTCCCCCTCCTCATCCTCTACCTCCTGTTCCCCGTCCTCTTCCTCAATCTCCT
>LD347966.1:7929-18927 GCA_001465055.1 Ptychodera flava | reverse complement strand
CGGTCATCATCCTCATTATCAACATCAACATCAGCATTATCGTTTAAATCAACCTCTTCCTCGCTCTGTTCTTCCTCATCACCTCCATCTTCCACCTCCTCTGCCTCCTCATCGACTTCCTCCTCAACATCCTCATTGTCCTCCATGGAAACAACTTCTTCCTGTAAGTCACGTCCTTGTTCCTCATTTTCTTCTCCTCCTTCTTCCAATTCGGCCTCCTGATTATCTCCATCACTGTCCAGTAACATGGCTTCTTCATCTACATCACTTCCCATTTCCATGTCCTCTCCAGTGACTTCGTCTCCATCTTTCTCACCATCCTCAACTTCTGAAGCATTGTTTTCTCCTGCAGATTCAACTGTCGCATCAATATTTTCACTTTGTTCTCGTTCTTCACCATCTTCTTGGATTTCTGATTTTGCATCCTCATCATTATCTTCATCTTTATCATCATTCTCAAGATTGCTCTCCTCAACATCCTCCTGAGTCTCATTATCACCTTCTTCCTCTGAAAAGTCTTCATCAATAACATCATAACCATCATTTTCAACATTACCTTTATCATCATCATCATTCTCACTGTCATCTGTGCAATGTTTCTCGTGCACATCACCAACATCAGAGTGTGCCTCACGATCCATCTCTTCTACGGCAACTGCATCTGTTTCCTTGGTTACACTGATTTCCTCATCTTTGTATCCACTAACAGGAGGGACATTGCTGTCTCCACTGTGTTCTGCAGTCCTTCTCTTGTCTTTATTGTTACCTGGTGTTGAATTTTTGGGTCGTGGAGTGAAATCCTTCGCTTTGGCCTCACTACCAATGACTGCATCACTTTCTTGTTCTGATTTCCATCTCTGAGCATCCTCTGATTTGTAGAAACTGTCAACAGACTTAATAATGGCGTTCATGCAGACCATGCTGGAAACATGGGATGGCGTGATCACATGATCTTCATATGCCTGGAAAGAAGACAAATCATAATCATATGAAGCAAGCCTGTATCTTATATGCAGGACTTGATCAGTTCTGTGACTTATTGATACAGTATGCAGGAATATCACATTGCAACTGTGTGGCAGAAATGATTTTTAACTGTTGAATCCTTATCGGTTGGTGACCTTTGACCACATGCTTTGCAGCTAAAGTTAAAGCAATATTTGGCATAACCATACAATGAACTGAGACAAGTGAGAATCACAAGGAAGGATTAAAGATATGGCCACCAGACACAGGGAGAAAGTTAGTTTTCAGAGTTTACATGATGTCTTGAAGGATATCAAATAAATATCAAATAAATATCTCTTACTTTGAATGTTATGGGCAATACAAGATCAAAATGCCACTACACTATCCAATTCACAGTAATGTATTTAAATTACACATCACTTAATTGAAACATTACAGAAACTATCTGAGTCTCTTGCATTGATAGCTTCTGTTTTTATTGTTTTCCAGAACATGTGTCCATTCGGAGCAGAACTTATGAACTTTGGATACTTACCTTCTTTGAGTTGAGATCTGTATCACAAATCTTGCATATCCATTCCTTCACGTCTTGTGCATCTGATGTGATCTCCTTCATACATTCCCTTTGTTTCTGAGAGAACAAATAAATATATAAACAAGTCTGTAAGATGAACAGTTAAAAGCTGTAACATCAGTAGCTGTTATCCTTGACTAAGTATTACACAATGTTCATGAAGAACTGCTTTGCTGCAATATTCTAATGACAGAGAAATCCCTTTTCAGAGACATAAGGAATCATAATACTGATGAATTTTGTGACGTCATCTTCCAAGATTATACTAATAATATTTCCAATTATCCGGTATCGTGGCCCCAGATGTTCTCTACCTCTACAAAATCACTGGCATAGCCAAAACTATAAAATAAAGCAACTATGTACCCCCTCCAGGCACATATAGGAAGTATGCACTCAGCTTTGCCTCATAAATTATCTCATGCAAAATTTGTTTTAGCTCATTATGGACTGGGAGGACGTACATTATCGTAAAATTGTATTGACAAATATTCACCTGTAACCAATCACTGACTCTCTTCATGTCTCCATATCTGACAGCCTCCATCACCATGACAACAGTTTGGCAGCCATATTGAATTCTGTGGTGCATGACACTGGAAAGATGACCTTTGTCGCATTTCTGAAACCAAATCATAAATGTCTATGAATTCGCAGAAAAGTGCAAGTGTAATATCAGAAAACTGCAACTGTGACCAGTTTTGAAATTTTGAGTATTTTTGAATGCATAAGCTCCCTTCTTCAACTTTTGTAACTACAAATTTGATAAACTACAGCACCTTTTATGGTATTATTTCAAGAGCAACACACCTAATTTCCTGTGGAAGATCAAACAATATATGATAAGCTTCTCATATTCTGATTTTTACTCTCTGTGTTTGTATGTGTATCTGTCTGTCTGTCTATCTGTCAACATACCCAAGACCACCAGATAAAAATTTGTGTAATTTTGCAGTCATAACCTCATTTGCATTAGCAAATACGCTTGGCCATGGCCATAATTCCAGTATTTGAGAAGCTTCTTAAAGCCCCCACTTACTTATCAGATTTATCTAATATAAATATCATTTCCTTGATAAAATATTCAATGGAAAACAAAAGAAAGACAAACTGTTAATGGTCTGCTGACACCTTCGCTAATGCGAGAACCAGGGATTGAGAAGGGCGCCTTTAACAGTGTTTCATGTTACAGTGTTAGAATAAATACTGACAGAAAAATTTCATGGAATTTGATCAACTCCAGCATGCAAGGTAGTACAAAGATTGAAAAAATACCAAAATGTCTGTTCATGATACAAGTAGTACAATATTAACCGTTTCAGTGCCACAGTAAATTTTGGTCGCTGTTGTAAAATATACTCTGGCCATTTTTTCTGACTTTTGCCAAAAATTTTGAAAAAAAAACGGTAACTAATGAAATATGATGTACTTTAAGTAAAAAAATTACAGAAACATTAATAAAAATAGGTAAAATGTTGTACTAAAATTTTGATGGGAAAAAATCAGAGTACTCATAGGGTTTAAAGATAAAGCTGTGATTCCAATTAGCCACAGACTTGAATGGAATTATACACAGTGATCTAATTTGGTAGCTTTTAATCTGTTGTATCAGGTGTATAGCAATAGAACATAGCACCCTTATATGATACTACAATGGGGATACATGCAACTGATTATCTAAACATACCTCATCTTCTGCTTGACAAATGGCACAACTTTCTTTTTCAGTCTTCTTGTTGCACAAAGTGGTTGCAATATCATCCTGTTGAAAGCAATTTCAATGAATAACGGTTACACACAGCACATGTAATGAACTGGTGAACAAACACAATATATTTCAGAAACAAAGATATCGCAATTTGACATCATATCAATGACACTTGTCTTCACCATATGACCACTCCCCTGGTCAGATCGATACAAAGCAATGTTGACAGGGTAAAGGAAATGTCACTTGCAAAATGACATGTCAAGTTTTAACATTACTTCAGACGAAGCAGGGGTGAATGATATTCTGAAATCAATGGAGAGAGAGAGAGACAGAGAGAGAGAGGGAAAGAGGGGGTTAGAGAGAGAGAGAGAGAGAGAAAGAGAGAGAGAGAGAGAGAGAGAGAGAGAGAGAGAGAGAGAGAGAGACCAGGCAGACAGCAAAGCGGCCATTATTTTAGAGTTAATGATGAGTTCAAAAGATCCCATCATGGAGCCTTTTAAAGACCTCTTAAACATAATCTCCATTTGTGACATATTGTGAATTTATGCACAGGAGGGTTTACATCATGTGTTCAATGCCAGCACAGATCACATGATGGTGACAAGAAGGGGGTTAGAGAGAGAGAGAGAGAGAAAGAGAGAGAGAGAGAGAGAGAGAGAGAGAGAGAGAGAGAGAGAGAGACCAGGCAGACAGCAAAGCGGCCATTATTTTAGAGTTAATGATGAGTTCAAAAGATCCCATCATGGAGCCTTTTAAAGACCTCTTAAACATAATCTCCATTTGTGACATATTGTGAATTTATGCACAGGAGGGTTTACATCATGTGTTCAATGCCAGCACAGATCACATGATGGTGACAAGAATTGAACTGATGAAGAAAGGAGTACTTACAGCAGCTTTTTGTGATCTGGTCCTTGTGGATGATTGGGAAAATCCTTCGATGACGTCACACATTTCTACCAACCTTGAATATGTGTGCAGCATTTCCTTATGAATGTTAAGAGACGTGTGTCCTTCCTGCAGAATAGAATTGATGGACATTGCAGAAAGAAAGACAGACCAAAGGCAAACACACTTGCATGAATTTTTCTCCATGTTTAACATACAGCAGTCGTTTTACCATATCAACTTCAGATGCATTAAAAACGTTCTTTTCCTTCATCATGTGAATAGGAAGAACAGCATTAAGACGGCAGTCCTCAACCACTAACTGTTTTGTTCTCTTTTGAAAATTGTGTCCAGTTCTTCAATTTGTTTAGGATAAAGCACAGAAAAACCCTGCCCTTTTAAGAATAATTCCCTTTGTATGGTTTACAGATAGGAAAGGCCAAAGGAAATGTTGTGTCAGAAGAGTTGAATATAACCTAAAATTTTTGTGGAAAGTGTGACGGCATGTTGGGATGTTATTTGGTCTGCAACGAAATCAAGTCTCTTGAAATAGCAAATTGTGCATAGTTGTAAAAATGAAACACACACTGACTTTTTCTATCTTTTCAGTCAATCCTTTGGGTGCTGGATAACAGAAAGTTTACTGGCATGCTAAATCTTAGGAATGTCACTGTATTTTTACTTACAAACTTTTTCCCTGGCACTCTTTCACAGCAAACAAGGCAGTATCTTTCACCAAAGTTATACATGAATGTTTTCTGTATTCTTGCTTTCAGCGTTAAATATGGCAACTCCTGCAGAAAGAAAGCACTATGTAAACCCTACCAAAACGTACATGAGAAGTTTAATTGCCAACATATCTACACACTTACATTTCTAATATAATTTTAAGAGATAACACGATCATATTTGCGATAGTGTGATTCACTGAAAATGCTGAACACAATGTTATTGACATAAGTCTGCCTATTAAGGTAGAATGCGATTCAGGGAAAGATATTCAGATTCTCAAACTTGGATCATTCTTTTCTGATCTACAATTTGTGGAGGCCAATTGTAAACTTCCTTAAAAAGAGAAAAATTCTCCCATCGAGTTTTCAAAATTCAAAAATTTTATTTTCCCCATAGAGTTAACACAGGAATGGTAGCCATTTTGAATTTCAAATGCCATTATGTTAGGTAGTACCAAACTTTGCACAGTGACCCCTCGCTTTTATTCTTGATTTGTAAGAGAATAGCTAAAAGTTGCATTGAGGAATATTTGAGCAAAAGTTTAAGTTTTTCACTTTTGAGGCACATATTACCTTAAGTTGGCCTGAAACTAATTTACCCAATTGCTACTTTATGACTTCATAATTCACTGAACAAAATTATTTTGCAATAATACACAAATCCTCAAACAAAGAAAAGTATGATTTTTCTTTAATTTAGAGGCAAACATACTAGCCTCTAGAAATCGAATTTCATAAAATTGGTATCAGCCCATACTACTAGGAAACTATACTGACAGAAAGGTAATCTATAACTGGTTTGTAGAAACACACAATACATAAACCAGATGATCTTTAAACAAGTACCTGAACTTGGCCTGAAGTAGATGATGGAGCGGCTGTCTTTGGAGGTGATGGTAACTTCCTGGCATTTCTCTTTAACATGGTCTCTACATACTTCAAAGACGCAACCAATACCTGCATTGAACCTACATGCAAAATGTGGGCCTTGTCTTGCAGATGATTGTGGTAATTCTGTAAATGGGCATGTATGAATATCATCGTGATTGGGATATTTGACATTTCAGTCACTTTCACCTGATCTGAAAAATCATCCGAAATCTCAGCTCATAACTTCAACCCTGAAGTTTAATTATTACTTGCATTAGCGTAATTCATGCCTACTACCTGATAACAATACGAGATTGTTTGGAGCAAATAGGAATTTGTTTTGCCATTATTTCAAAATATTTATGACGATGATACCAACTGAGCATAATTGGCATAGTTGAATACTGAGCAGGTTTTGTGTCAGAGGCAGTAATATGATTAGTAGAAAATATAGTATGTATTCAATGATAGTGAGTTTATGAATATTTATGTTACATGATCTCTAGAAGATTTTACTGTTTCTTTGTCGTGTAAAACTGACTAAATAGAAAAGCCAAGATGTGCCTTGATAGAATTCATAGAGCATTACACTGCCTTGCTAGTGGCAGCATATTTCTGCACAGTGTCAGCCAATATAAACATTCGTAAGTATGGCAATAAGTATGGCACATGTCATTTAATGCTATTTGCATTGACACAGAAATCTGGCAAGAATCACACAGGGCTCAGGGCTTTCACAAAAAAAGGCAAGAATGTATGATTTATGTCACATCTACAAAGGGTCCAATGATGGGTATAAAATGTGTCCATTTACATCTCAGTCTCATAGTTAGACGAAATCTCAGGATGTAATTAATGTATATCTAATACACATCTATTAAGAGCATCCAAAATTAAATTACAAAATTACATAAAATTATATAGAAAGCCATATTCCTAATTTGTAGGAAAAACATACCAAGGGGTTATAGTCTTGGCAGAGACGGATCACTATTGCCAGAACACAGAGTGCCAGTTAAAGACTTCTTTCAAGTAAACAGAAGAAAGGCAATTGAATGCTGTCCTTCCTAAGACCAGGAGAATTTCATGTTTGAGACTTTTGTGTTGTTCTAACCAATGATTAAATAAGTCAGCAACCTAATGTCTGGCTTATCAACACATTCTGTGTGTACTTTAGAAGAAAACATGTGAGATGAACATGGAATTGTTCATAGCCGAGCTAAGAGACCTGTATTTTGATAATATATTGATGAATCGGGGAACAGGGAACTTGACACCTACCTGGGCACTATCACAGAATACTTCGCAAACTGCACATAACCAATACACTTCTGCATTGGCCTTCAACTTCAGCTTATCCTCATATTTCTGTTTACAAAGATGATAAAAGAGAGAGGTTGCTATGGAAAAACACACTAATAGAACCACGTTGAGTCAACCAACATATTCTGCATATATACATATCACATCTTTGCACACATTTTTACATTAACAAAACATATTAAGGTAGTATGCACCTCGAAAGTTAAAGACCTTTCTGAAACCTTTTGCTAAAACTTTCTTCAGTGAGACCATGTCCCATGGATAATAAATTGCTGTAACATAGAGGAACCAATTAACATAGCTGCGTAAAATTTACCTACCAGTAGGTATTGCCCTTGATGAAAATCTTTTATATGGTAGCACAGATAATATACATGCTGGTGAACTCATTTCAATCACAATTAAATTGAAAACATAAGGATCTACGACTGACTATAAATATCACACTGTACCTTCACCAACATAACGATCTACGACTATAGATTTTACACTGTACCTACGCCAACATAATGATCTATAACTGTGGACATTACACTGTACCTATACAAATATAACAATCTATAACGGTGGACAGCACACTACCTCTACACCAACATAATGATCTATAACTATGGACGTTACACTGTACCTACACCAACATTATGATCTATAACTGTGGACATTACACTCTACCTACACCAACATAATGATCTATAACTGTGGACATTACACTGTACTTTCACCAACATAATGATCAATAACTGTGAACATTACATTTTATCTACACCACAAAACAATCTATAGACGTTATACTGTACCTTCAATAACAGTGATATCTTCTCAACATCTCTTTGTTTCACAGCATTTTTCACAGACACGATGATATCGGACATCTGTCTTCTAAGCACATGCTCTCTGTCTTTTAAATGTTGCCGAATTACTCGCTGACATTTCAAGACAAAAGCAAATTGATTGACCGAGGTGAGAATAGCAAAACAAAAATATACAAATTAATACTTAAAAAGAAGTTTTGAAGTTTACTATGTCATCACATCTTCATCTGACTAGTTATACAATTCATACAAAGTAAAATTCTTTTGTCTAAAAAATTTTAATCATGTGTATATTGTGACTGACATGTAGTCACAGGATAGCGATAGGTCACAGAGGGTGTTTTATCAGAAATAAGCAAGTTAATGTAGCCTACAAATTAGCAAGTCAATGTAGATTGCACATTAGCAAGTTAATGCAGCCTGCAAATTAGCAAGTCAATGTAGATTGCACATTAGCAAGTTAATGCAGCCTGCAAATTAGCAAGTCAATGTAGATTACACATTAGCAAGTTAATGTAGCCTGCAAATTAGCAAGTTAATTTAGATGACACATTAGCAAATTAATTTAGACTGCAAATTCACAAGTGGATATAGATTGCAATTTTGGCAAGTTAATGTAGATTGCAAACTAGCAAGTTACTTTAGACTGCAAATTAGCATGTTGAAAAAAGTCTGGATTATATTTTACAAAGGCAACAAAAATTGGCTTTGGGAATCAGAGGGTTATTGACAGATGGTATCCAGTATTTATAAACTTAACATACCTGTTTCTTCATATGCGGTACATTACATAGGTGACATTTTCCATCAAGCACTCCTTTTTTCAAGTTGCTTTCTACATAAGCCTGTAAGTGCAACAAAATATTCCAAGCTCAAGTTCATATTGTACAGCAACCTCTGTGACAGGCAGGGCCCTACAGACTAAAATTTTGGGGTCACCATGCAAATTTACGTACAAGTAAACAGGTTGCTGACAGTTGAAATTTAAAATGGCCACTACACCTTTGATGATTTTCACAAAAGCAAGGCAATGAAAAGTTCTACTTATCAAACTTCAAAATGAATCCACACAAGCAGTAGATTATCAAACTTTGGTAAAATTCTGTCTCTCTGGCTGAGGCACCTTCTAACTTAAAATGACATTTATCATTATGTCAAGGACAGTAATAGACTCTGCCCTATACAAAGCATACAATGTTGGTGAATGATACAAGCATTTCTGCTCGCTGTTCCTCAACTTTTATAAAAAAGAATTCTGACAATGTACATTTGTCATTCAATAGCTTCATATAACATTCTTTAACCCTGATAACTTTGACCCCTGTGACCCCAGAAGCTTAACCCTGAACAAAGTTCAAAGGTTAAGGTCAACTACAGGTACTTACTGCTCTGGTGTACCCTCCCTGTCTCAAGTCTGGCTGTGCAAGACGTGCAATGATGTCCAAAAGCTCAAGGATTTTGTCAAATGTTCTCCTCCTAGACTGTTTCAGCTTTGGCATAGTGTTTTTCTGAAAGACAAATCAACCATTGTAGAGCAATCTCTTTACTATTTTCAAAATATTAGATATAGCTGTTTTGCTAACAATGAACATTAAAGACCAAGTAACACTGTGTTCATCGCAACTGTAGTTTGTTACTTAAAAGGACAAAGTTGCCCATTTTTCATGAATTTTGTTTGTTATGAGATACTTATATTGTTTGACATGTTGAAAGATACAGAGTAAATGGGTGACCATGCATATATCAAATTAAATTAAATTAAATTAAACAAATTAAATGAAACCAGCGCGAAAATGAATTAATGGTCATGACCATTAATTCATTTCGAGTTTCATGTATCGTGTCTAAAACAGGTACAATATATGCATGGTCACCCATTCATTCATTATCTATGTCAAACAATATACGGTTAGTATCTCGTATCAAACAATATTCATGAAAAATGGCCATTTTTGTCCCTTTAATATTGCATTGGGGTTCATGACACTGGCCCTTTAAACAAACCTTATGATATATTTTATCAAACAATATTCATGAAAAACTATTTTTTTGCCTATTTTCATTGCTTTAGTAGGCAGTTGGATCACAATATTTTTTACATTCTAATCATGGCCTTGCTAGCCACAGTGACATTTTTGTCACTTTGGAACAGATAACTTCAGAAGACTCATCAGAAATACACACAAATTTATGAAAATTTCATGATTAGAAGACAGCATACAGGTAAACCTTCCACATCTCTACAGCTTAACAGTCATGTATGATGTATGGTAGTGAGTATGTATGTGTGGAGTGCTTCATGAACTCTATAGCATAGCTTCTGGAGGGGTCTCGGTCAGGAAAATTGTAACAACTTAGCTGGGTTATTGAACCACTATTTTTAATGGTGCCAATTTAGCAGAGCGGTATCTAAATTCGCAGACAAATATTTATCTTCGCATATTACTGTAACAACCTAGCTGGGTTATTGAACCACTATTTTTAATGGTGCCAATTTAGCAGAGCGGTATCTAAATTCGCAGACAAATATTTATCTTCGCATATTACTGTAACAACTTAGCTTGGTTATTGAACCACTATTTTTAATGGTGCCAATTTAGCAGAGCGGTATCTAAATTCGCAGACAAATATTTATCTTTGCATATTACTGTAACAACTTAGCTTGGTTATTGAACCACTATTTTTAATGGTGCCAATTTAGCAGAGTGGTATCAAAATTTGCAGACAAATATTCGTTTTTGCATATTCATGAGAATAGAGTTCCGTCATTTGCAAAGAGTGAAATCGGAACAGCTGAGGAACCCCGGACTTATGGTATTAATCAGTTGTCATCCAAAAATTCCAGTCACAATAAATAAATAAATAAATAAATAAATAAATAAATACAACAAGCATACCCCACTACGAGAGTGTTTAACCCATTGCACCCTGACCCCCTGGTGACCTATGACATCATGAAGACATTTTTGTCCAAGACGGGTTCAAAGGGTTAATTGCGCTGTTGCTCAGCATAAACCAAGTCTTATTCAGTCTTGCAAAAAGAAAAGCAACTTACAAATATGGCAACAACTTTATCCTCATATTTCTTTTTGACCATCTCAGAGGATTCCATTTCATGTT
>LD347960.1:99920-110881 GCA_001465055.1 Ptychodera flava | reverse complement strand
CTGTAGGGCAGATATCAGTCAGTTTTCATATCAACATTGTTACAGAACCCACACTGTAGGGTAGATGTCAGTCAGTTTTCATGTCAACATTGTTACAGCACTTGGAAAGAAAAGACTAGAGATTAGAATTGTTACAATCTGTGAGTAAATGAAATACACATTGATAGTATTGTCTCAATGAAAGCAACTGATTGCATACCATGGAACCTCTATGCAATTTTCTAAAATTTTACAAACAGGTTCAGTTGACAGGATGTGTCTAAACCCTGCATTGAAATATTTTACTGAATATCAAGACCAATAACAATTTAGAAAGCATAATATAATCTCAAAGTGGTTGCTGTGTATTTATTAGATGAGACAATGTGCTCTGGAAAACTCACTGATGAATTATCCATCAATGTACAAAAACAACTGTTCCAAAATTACATGACTACAAAGTGGAATTCATGCAACATTGGTAGCAGGCATAAAAGTGCTGTAGTTTTTTGTTTCCAGTGTTCTCAAGAAAAGAATACATTGAATATTATGACTTGTTAATGTTTCAGAATCAGTGAATAGAATTTCAATCTCCACACCAATGTAGCTTTTAATGTGTGTATGAACAATTACTGTTGATCAATATACTACCATGTATGGCGCCACATATGGCAATGTACACCATTTCTCTGTGCAACACCTAATTCATCCATGTCATAAACATTCAGATTCTGCAATTCACTGCTTACCCTTCTCTATCTGTAGTCATTTCTACATGTATTCCTATTTGCTTCATTCCGTTACAACCCAATATTCCTTCCAGCATACCACTGTTTTCCAGTTTCTTGTATTTTAAAATTCAATTTTCAGACTGTTCTTGCAAGTGTACCTGACTTAGAATGGGGCTTCTCAAGAGACCTATTTTTAGATTATTGCAGTAATCCCAAAAATTGTGTGATTTTGACAACCCGAACATCACCAGGAACATTAGCTATGAATTTGATAGATCAACCCAATCCGAAATCAATCAATCTAACAGTAAGTATTTGTCATTGTTCTTTTGAAAAAAATTACCATAGTTTTAAGATACTATACTGTACAGGAACAGTAGCTGTAACTCGTGATGATTTTTTCACTATTTTCATTCCTGATGGCAACTAGTGTTTTTAGCTCATATTTGGTATACCAGTGTGAGGTTTTCGTATAAGCTGAATCAGTTCATTTGTATCTGATTTGCATGTCTGTATGTATGTATGTATGTATGTATGTATGTATGTATGTATGTATGTCCGTCCACGTCAAAAACAGCTAAACCGCAGCACCTACTGTCTTAGTATTTGGTGTACAGGTGCACCTAGGGGTGGAGATGTGAATTTGTTCAAATGAACTTGTCAGTGTCAAAAATATGCAAATGAGGGGAAAAAAGGAAAACCCTGCAAATTGCTCAAACTCTGTAACCGTTGGTCAGATTGGGTTGAAACATGGTGTGCACGTTCCTTTAGGTATTCTAAATTAGGTGTTCAAAATTTGTGATGAAATTTGCATGTTTCTATTTTTGGGGTAATTTTTTCAGTTTTTAGTCAAAAAATGTTTTTCTCTGAAACCACTCGTCTGATTGCTTTGAAAGTTGGTATACATGTTCCTCAGGATGACCTCAGTCATGTTTATACAAGTTGATTTGAAATTTTCATATTGTAATTTTGGGGCAATTTTCCGAATTTTTGGTCAAAATTTTTTATTCAAAAATTACTTATCTGATAGCTTTGATATTAGGTATACAGGTTCCTAAGGTTGATCAAAATCAGTTTTATGAATATCGTGAAGATATCTCGAATTTTGTATTTTTGCTGAAATTTTTGGTTATTTTTCTCATTTTAAGTAAAATTTCTTCTTCTCTGAAACCACTAGCCCAATTGCTCTCAAATTTGGATTGGATGCTTGCAAGGGTGTTGCCCTTCTAATTGTTGAAATTATGACAAAATTGGAAGTATTACTGTTTTTGGGCAATTTTTGTCATTTTTTGTCAAAAAATCTTAAAAAATATTTTCTTTTTAAAGCCCCTGGACAGACAGCTTTTATATTTGGTGTACAGATGTCCAGGGATGACAATAGTTAGATATGTGGAAATTGTCCCAGTATTCGAAATAATCGGTGGCAATGGTGGCATTTGCCACCAAAACCTGTCAATATGCCACCAAAATTTTTTTCTGGTGGTATTTTTCTGCCACTAAATAGCGTTGATCGCGATTTCGGGTTTGTTACTAGATATATATGTAGCTGCATATAGCGACTTTTGGACAAATATGCTGAAATTCGGACAAATTTTGTCGTTGTATGCACGGCTGTTGTTGCAGCTTGTAGTCTCAGTCATCAATTCATACGAATAAGTGTGATGCTAAATAGCCATTCTAAAACTCACAGGTTTTATTTTCGTCGTTTATGCTGAAAATGCGGACAAATGTTTATTTATGCATATTAATTAGAGAGAACAGTGACGTCATTTGCGATCAGCGCTATTTTGGGTCATCGATCCTATGGCTTGACTGAAGGATCACTGAAGGAACACTGAAGGAACACTGACGGCGGAAACACTCATTAGCAAAAAAAAAACAAACTAATTGCGACATTGAGGCATGAATGAAAACATAGCGTGAATCCAAACTTGTGTTGGCTAATCTCGATATCGATGACAGCAGCTTTTGTACACTTGACATGTTGTTGCCCTCTGTGATAGCTGCATATGCAGTCATACCGAACAAGATAAAAGCATGTTGTGACATTTTGAAAACAAAGCCAAACCTCAGCCTGCGTGATTAAAATAATTCTAGATACTTGCAATTCATTAGCCAGTAGTACAGAACTCAAAAATTCGTATCGCCGACGCCTGTGGCTGGTGAATTTTGCGTTCGAGCAAGTAAAATCAATATGCTTCCCGTCCCACGGGCAAGTGCACCAGCGGTTGAATTAACTATTAAAGCTCAGTGGACAATTCAAGCTTGAAAACACATTTCATTAGGTCTGTACATGCCTACAATCATTGTCGTAAGTCCTTCAACTCTGAGAAGTTTTTGTCTGAAAACCCTTGAAAATCCGTCCGATATCGCAAAATAATCGTTCTTACTGTTGTGAAACACAAAAAAAGTCGTAAAATTAGAGTTTTGCGACATGTTCTCTCCAACATACACGGAGTGAACTGACTGTTTTCTATGTGTGCCGTAAAGTGGTATGCCCTTGACAGTGGTTGCCGTTCTCTTTGTGCAAGTGTATGACGGTCGACTTCACTTGAGAGTGTAATTGCACCTTGTGCTTGGTAAATGGATTTAAACTTTATTTGAACCCATGGATGTGTCAATGCTTAGTGTGAAACGCATTAATCAACCCCCAGTTGAAAAAGTACATGTTTACATCGTAGTCGAAACGGGCTCAGTCAACCAAGGAGGCCAGATATTGCAGCTACGCAGTGCGTGAGATGCAGACAGTTTCAAATTACAAGACCTTTGTTGCTAGGGATCGGCTCTCACTTACAGAAAACAAATCTGCACTGAAGAGTAACAAAAACGAAACTTGAACCTGCGTTTTTTACGAAGACATTTATCAAAATAAAACTTTAAAAGACGGCTGTCCTTAGAGAGTAAACATGTAAACATGTATTAAAAAGGGTTGCAGATGTACATGTGCGTATGCATTGGTAGATAAACACTAGTAGAGCAGTTGTTTGTGATCTCAGCTTGATAATATAATACAGAGCAGCAGCCAGCCATGCACTTTGTAAATTAAAGACATTATTTTATGGAGAAAATCTGAAAGTCACACAATCTTATTAATCTTATGCAAAGATTTTAATTTTGGATAGGTTGTGGAAAAATTCCAAATTCAAAGATGTTTTCTAGATGGCCAAATGAACAGAAAAGACTAAAGTATAGTGTCACATTTCTCCTGCTACATTTCAGATTTGATAATACCAGTAGTCCTTCATTTTAACAAGATGTAGTTCATGTTTCAATCCGCTTTTTTCCGCTTTGGATTCACTTAATATGGCCAAACTCTTGCTCTGTGTTAGAAATTACTGGTACAATTATTAGAAATTTAGAGCAAGTAACTTTTCCTCCCGGGCAAGTAAAAATGAAAAATCACGTGTTCCACGGCTAGTAAGTTTGAAAAATTTTCTTTGAGGCCTGTAGTATTGGTTGACTTTTGTGATGTGTACTCACCATATTTTCAAGAATTTGTAAATTAGAAAGAGTATGTGGCAATGACAAAATGTTTTATTATACGATCACTTGATCTGTTAAACTGCCACCAGATTTTTCATAATTGCCACCTGATTTCATAGCTGGTGGCAAACTTTTGCCACAAGAAATTATAAAGTATTTCTATCCCTGTTGTCCTGAAATATACATATTTGTATTTTTAAGACAATTTTGTCATTTTTGGTCAAGAAAACTTGTTCTCAAAATAACTTGTCTGATAGCTTTGTAATTTGGTACAAAAGTCCTGAGGGATGTTATTAGATATATATTCTGCTCAAAGTGTTAAAAACCCCCAAATTTTTATATTTTAGGTAATTTTCTCAGTTTGTGACCTTATAAAATGACCTACACCAACCCAGGATGTTGTGAGAGAGTTTCGAAGGCTGTGAACATAATTTTGTCATATTTAATATCAATTTGTAGTAAAATTTGATCTAGAAAACAAACCTGAGGTAAATTTTTTCATTGCGAATCAATTTTTGCAACTTTTGCATGTAAGACACACAAGAACTGATGAGAAATTTAGATCCAGGATAATTCCAGATGTCGTAATCCCCCCACAGTGGAAGGCATTTCACTATCTGTAACTGATTTAAGTGCTGTTTCAGTGTTTTGCCCAGGAATTGTAAAAGTGGGACACAGTGTCCCATTATTGTTAAAATAGGGGGACACTGAGTTACAATAGGGGGTCAATGTGTGAGCGAAGAACGCAAAGCAAAGTCAAGTCACCAAGGCGGAAAGGTATTGTAAACATGTAGGGCTGTCGTTTTCCATCGAAAATTTGATATCATGAATACATACATTCATTTCAAAATTAAGATTGCTTGACGTCTCCTATAATGGTTTGTGACAAAGTCATTTTAACTGGTTGTATTTACAGTTTTGAAATGTAAAAAAGACATCATGATAAATCGATTTCATGCGCATTTTTCTTTTATGGGGATTTTTGCCATTCACTGCATTAAATGTGTTTAACAGAAATAAAGATGTTTCATTACACTTATGATTCCAGAACTAGAAGTGGTTGAAGACAATAGTTTGATGCACATTGTAACCTGGGTTTTTTTTATAACTGCTATAAAGTTCTCTTCTTTTTATAATTGCTCCAATGACTGACACTTTTCCCTAAAAATTGCAAAAATATAGTTTGAAAACACAAATATCTAAGAGAACTTGATCCTCATGATAGCAATAGCGCATTGCCATTACGCTGTTTTGACAAGCTAGGTTGTTAACGTTCTTGTTAAGATCAGCTACAATCAAGGTAGGGGGTCTTGACCATA
Source organism: Ptychodera flava (assembly GCA_001465055.1). Taxonomy (NCBI): domain Eukaryota; kingdom Metazoa; phylum Hemichordata; class Enteropneusta; family Ptychoderidae; genus Ptychodera; species Ptychodera flava. The sequence continues at coordinate 105,369 of LD347960.1, read as the reverse complement.
TAAGGTATTCAGCATGGTGATCTCGATCTCTTGCTGGGCTGGCTTGAGATGATCGGATAGTTGTATGAGACTCCTTGTGGGGAAATTTATGGCAAATTACTACTTTGAAAGTCAAGGACATAGTGTTTCAACAAAATTGTGGGGTTGATGATATTTTAGGTGAGGTCATTAGCTTCCAGAACACCAAATACAGGTGCAGTCAATTCTGTTTGAAGCAATGTGCCCTGGCTAGTGTAAACTAGTGACTGAAAATTTGATTCTCCGTACTTCACTACACTAGCATATATTTACATGTAAACGTTTCATTTCAAGTTGGTGGTCAATAAAATTTGCTTTGTGAAAAGTTAGTTGTTCTTTTTACAATCCTTCCGTTTCCGAAATCATTGTCTGGTTATACGGTAGGGATCGTACATGTATGTGGCCTGGCATTTGATTTTTGTTCCCCAGGGTGCAGGGCCCAGTGGACGCACATCGCCTTGCTCATACCATGAATCTTAGACCGTAACAGACTAACTGATTTTCCAATAGTGTTTACATTGTGACAAAAAAATAGACTAAATTTTCAATGTTTCATTGTCTCAATAGAGAAGCAATGTATGGGCTATCAAGTGTGTAATTTGGTAGCTAAAAAGGTAGTCTGTCTGTGGACGCGTGACTTACAATTCTAGCCCTGATTATAGTGCGTCCCTGTGACCCATGTCCGGTATTTTTGCTGGACATTGTTGCTAATTTTGCGTCAAAAGACGCAAGAACACACTCTGGGCAAAACACTGCTGTTTACATACGAATGATAGCACTCATAGCATTAATTAAAACATCCCCAAGGTTGTAAATACATTCCTGCCAGCTGGTCTTGTATAACAATGGTCAACCAAGGGATAGAACATTTGATATTCAGGAGGGGGTAGGGGCTAGAAGATTGATGAGGTAGCATTACTTTTTACCAGATCCCTTGTACATTTTTTCCACTCTTTATTTTTTCCCCACTCTCCCACCTTTTCTGTATGTCAAGCTTCTCTGGCTAATTTTTTTGTTGACATTTGCTTATGTATGTAGGATATGCTTGTCCCATTGCTATAGAAGTTGATATGCATGTTCCTAAAGATGACCTCCAGTACCTAAGTTGGACACCTTATTTGCTTTTGTCATTCTTGTTTTTCTGGTTTAAATATTTCTTGAATTTACCAATTCAAACCGAATGTGAGCACACTGTCCTTGACGGTATTTTTCATTTACTCCCAAAAGTATGTTACAATGCACAGTATTCTGTTTGTCAACTCAGCCTATACATTACACGTGTAGACTGGCATTGTTATCACTGACAAGTGAATTTTAGTACGGATAAAAATTGAAATATCAACAATAAGAGTCTGCTTTTACACATATACCAATATGTACTCTGTTGGCAAGCTGAATAGTAGATGGTTCTACATGCCTTTAGGAGTAGCACAAGAATTTGTACTTGATGTAAGAAAAGAAAATTTTGAAAAATCATCAAAAGTTACAGCTTCTGTCCCTGTAAATATGTCTTGTATTTGTGCTGTAAAGATTTAGAAAGAGAGTCAAGTCAAGGATATACAATTTTACATGTCTCTTCTCCTGTAGAGAAATATTTTAGCACAGCATTTGATCACATTGACAGAGTGGCCATAGTGCTTTGTTCTTGTCAACATTTGTCTGTCTGATTAATTAAGGTTAGAAAGAGAGTACGATTGGAAGGATCAGAATTGGAAGAGTATCTGAAGAAAGAGAAAGAAAAGGAATATGAAAATAAAACTCATGACAAAGGGTAAGTACAAGTTTTATTTTGTTAAGTTTTCATCAACTTTACATTTATTTAAGCAATGAAATCAAATTTATGATGGTTGTATATATCACACTGCAGCAAAGAAGAGACTCTGATGTACATGACAGAATCAGTAACAGAAAACCAGATATGAACTGAATGTGCTCACGTGTTTTACAACCGGTTCATTAATAGTAGTACGCTTCGCAGAATGTTGGATATCTAGTAAACAGACACAACAGTACTCAACAAAACAACTTGACCTACTAATGTGACCCCTGAATGGAAGGGATGAGTTTGAGTTTGACAAAATTGCAAACTTAGTTATCAAGCATGAAATTGACTGCTGATGACTCGACATGTATTGACATTTATCAGACACTACTGGACGCATGAAATAATACAGTATGACGTGAATTACTGCATACTTTTTGACTGTTATGAAGTTGTGTAAAACAATTGTACCTTTGACCTGTCTCATATTAAAGTGACAAAACAACGAGCAAGGAGATGTTACGCAACATTTGGTGACCTCAGGATAATCACTAACCCAAAAACAAGAACAAAGACAGACATTGTATATTCTGACAGCAGTTCAATTAGGCACACGACGCGGAGTGGAAAACAGACTTCTGATAAGACTAGACATGTATACGGTCTACTGCCAGAGTAACTATCTCAGACGAGGATTTATTGTGTTATGCACAGTCCCTCTATCCACCGGTCTGGAAATGTGGCTGGTTTCTTTGTGACACTCCGTGATATGAACAAACACACGATTCACACCTTAAACTGGCCGTTATATCAATGTCGCTACCCCACGATCCTATGACAGCCGCAATGTGATCGTTCAAAAACATGACGTTTGTGGGTTGTTATTTTCAGAATATCACAAAACATTACAACTTGTTCCCTTTAGAAACACTAAACAATTTATTTTTTCATTAAATGGGTAACGTTGCCCCTCTAGATAAAGCTTGAAAGGGACCACACATTATGGTTGCATTATGATCACGATCGAAAAACAAATGGCCACGCACTGTTCGCAAGTGTCATGGACTATTGCCCGAAATCAAGAAGACAGGCAAAATCAGCTGAATATTAACATCGACAGCTGAGTAGTTCATTACCAAACTTGTTATTGTGTTGACATGATAGCATTTTGTAAAAGGTATTTTACTGTGCCTGAGCGAGCGTACGTATCGAGAGTTCGCCATATTGATGCTGCATGGGAAAATATGCGAATAAAATCTACGTGCATTTCTGCAGTTGTCGTTCCTATTCTGCTCAGTTAACAGACACCACACAGAATATTACACAGAAAACATATTTAGATCATATTTGGAGGCACTGACTACTAGCATTGCAAGAGAAAGGGACGACAAATTTTCCGGTGTGTTTCCAGCCGTGCCTGAACAAGCATATGTATTGAGAGTTCGCCATATTGACGCTGCATGGGAAAATGTGTGACCACACAACTAAAATCTACATGCATTTCTGCAGTTGTCTTTCCTATTCTGTTCAGTTAACAGACATGATTTCACAGAATATTACACAGAAAACATATTTAGATCATATTTGGAGACACTGACTACTAGCATTGCAAGAGAAAGGGACGACAAATTTTCCGGTGTGATTCCAGCCGTTGCTTGTGCTACGTCAACACACTCGCAGCGGTCAACCCCAGAAATTATCGCACACTATCATCATTTACGATGGGATAAGGAACGTGAAAAACACACACCAGTTTCAGGATATGATAATTTCTGTCTTCGTGTCGTAGATAGACGCAGAGAACACTTAATAGAGCCAAAAACAGCGAAAATTCGAGAAAAGCGTACACACAATCGGGGACTGTGGCATGCAGGACAAACCGAAGCTACGCATTATCACGTGACTGGCCTTCGTATCGCGGTTCGGCTGTGCGGTCTAGGTGATTGACACCTTTTACAATAGGCGTTTCCAGACCGGTGGATAGAGGGACTGTGTGTTATGTTTTTCAATATTCCTGTCAATAAACCAAATTCATACCAATATAATCGACACCCGTGTGAGGTGTGTAATAAGAACAATCAGATATCTGTTATATCATTATATGTAGCAGGTTTCATCAACTTTCGCACAGTACTCTCAGAGTTAAATCACTAATTACAAAACTTCATTTAATATGTAAATGAGCTAATTATTAACTTGACACGCCCAACATTTCTCAGTACAATTAAATATTTATCAGATCAATATCTGTAGCAAGTTTCATCAAATGTAATGCTGTAATTTTGGAGTAATATCACTAATTACAAAGTTCATTAGATATGCAAATGAACCCTTAATTAACTCCACACAACTAAATTCTTGACACCACAATTAGATATCTGTCGGATCAGTATCTGCAGCAGATTTCATCACATTCGGTGCAGTTATTTCGGAGTTATATGACTAATTACAAAACTTCATAAAATATGCAAATGAACTATTTGTTAACTTGACACTGCCAAATGCTTGTCAATACAATTAGATATTTATCAGATCAATATCTGTACCAGATTTCACTGACTTGGGTGCCGCAATTTCAGAGTTATATACCTAATTACAAAGTTCATTAAATATGCAAATGAACCCTTTATTAACTTGACACTACTAAGTGCTTTACGCCACAGTTAGATATCAGTCAGATCAGTATCTGCAGCAGAATTCATCAAATTTGGTGCAGTTATATTTCAGTTATATGACTAATTATAAAACTTCATAAAATATGCAAATGAGCTATTTATTAACTTGACAATGCCCAATGCTTCTACGTATAATTAGATATATATCAGATCAATATTTGTTGCACGTATCATTAAGTTTGGTGCAGGAATTTCAGAGTTATTTCACTAAAAACAAAAGTTCATTAAATATGCAAATGAGCAGATAATTGACATCATCATGTTCAGAGATTGTCATCTGTGAAAAGTTTCATGAAATTTTGTGCAGTATTTCTTGATATATGTCTACACTGTCATTACGGTCTCCATAGGGAAACCATTGTACGGAAAAAAATGATATTGCATAATTCATTAATATGCAAACCACACCAACCAAAATCTAATCAGTTCTTGCAAGTAGCACATGGTACTGTTTACCAAATCTGACTTGAATCTGTTCAGGCATTTTTGAGTTATCGTGTTAACAGACAGACAGACAGACAGACACACACACACACACAGAGACACGGACAGACAGACAGACATCGCTGTGACATTAGCCCACGTGTGAACATGTGAGCTAATTATACTCAGACTGATTGTCTGTTTAGACTTTCCATTGTCATGAGATATATTTTCTTTTGTTTTACATGATAGTAACATAAAATTCATGTATATGTTGACTTTAAGAAGCAAATACAGATGATTAAGGGATTGTTGAGTTACTGTATGTGAACTTTCTTTCAACAGTTCATTGTCTGGTGAATCCAGTGATGACAGTGAAGATGAGATGGATGTAGATGGTGTAGGTAAAGCAAAACATGATCTGATGATGAAAAGTGAGGTAAGGATGTGCAACGTGAGAAAAAAGTGGTTTTATTAGCTCCCATAGCCATATGTATATATGGCAATGGAAGCTATTCTTATAGGCTAGGGAAATGTCTGTATGTATGTATGTCTGTATGTCTGTATGTCT
>LD347960.1:81975-93751 GCA_001465055.1 Ptychodera flava | reverse complement strand
CTTCATGCACTTTATCCCTTTCACACATGTTCAAATATCTGACCAGAGAACAAACACTAAATAGTCCAGGATGGGAGCTACAGTGTCATTGACGCTATTTTTGTAATAAAAATGATATGAAATTGACTAGGAACTACCTTCATTGATCGAAATTACATGTGATGTTGATTTTAAACTAACACAGTTTACGGGTCAAGTTGCAAGGTCTTTCATGGATATCAATTTCAGTGTGTAAAGTCATTCATTACATTTCAGCCGTCCATCTTGAGTTATTTGTCGGAGTACAATTCTTTTTAAAATTGTGTTATCATTTTTCTTCAAAATCATCTTCTCTAGGACAGATCGATCAAGGCATTGAGGTTCTTTAAGGATCCATTTATTGTAATACATCTATATATTCAATAGAACTTTGAAAATACTTGTCAAATAGCTTGTAACTTTTTGTTTGTACTCGTAAGAATGCCATCATTATTGTGCCTGTGAAAATTGAAATTTAATTTGCATATGAAATTTCGGGATTAACTTTTCTCATTACAGAAATATTTCTTTAATCATTTTAAAAAAAGTGGAAAACTGCTTTCAGTTATCTACATGTTTGATTTTTAGGCATTTCTATACTCTGCTTTTACAACATACATGTTTGCATATTCTTTACTACAGTTGCTATACTCCTAATCACAGTAGAAACTTCATAAATGTATCATCATTTTGGCTGTATAGAGGACAGCTAAAGAATGTTGCTGAGAAATATGTCATGCCCACCACATTTATCATTAAAGCAAGGTGACAGTGATCACAAGTTTACCATAAGATGCTTTTTTCTCTAGAAAGAATTACACTAAGGCAACACACATATGTAGGCAAGATCCAAAATTCAGATTTTCTGTCATGTAACAAATTTATCCTTTCTTGTTCTTTCTCATAGCACATATATCACATTTATCAAAACAGCAAAGAAAAAGAAATCAATTCAGAGAATCAACTGTGGTATCCAAGCAGTAATCAATGACATGTATATTCCCTTTTTTAGGGCAGTAGAAAGAGTGGTTTCTTCAAACAAGCAAAGAAGTCTTATCCAATGTTCCCATCCCATGAAGAAAGGATAAAGTGGGATGACTATGGAGAAATCATCAAACCTGAAGACTTCATGATAACTGAGCTTACAGCAGCTGACGATGATGAGAAAAAATTGGTAAACAATTCCCAAATACCTTAATCCCTCTCAATTTCATGTCACCTATTTTACAGTTTTATGAACCCTTATTCTGTCAATTTCATATATTACCATCAAGTCTGGTTGGTTACAACAAGTAATATGTCCCTTATGTTGCATTGTAACAAAGACTTGAATATTTGATGGCCCCTGAAAACAGAGATACTGATACTCGGCTGCTCGGTTGCTTTGAGGGTGACCCCGGACAACTCATCACGAGTTATGTTTATTTTAAGAGCAATGGGATGAACCACAGACTGGGTTCATAGATATCTTCGTTATTGAAGAAATTCAAGTCCAACCTTTGTGGAAATCTTATGATGTAGTGCCAACTCAATGAGCCGATCTCGGACACATGTATCAATAGGCCTAAGCCTTTCAAAGGAGATCGGGTGATGACGCTCACTTGCTCACCTTGAACTGACATTGACAAATACTGTTTTGATGTCTTTACAAGCTTTGTTTAATTCTCATAAAAGAAGTCCAAACGTTACTGGGGCAACCGGTATGTCAAGACCTTACCAACCCTCCGAACAAGACATGTCATTGCCATGTGTGAGAACACGTTTACATGTACAAACCATACGGCCGTTTTCAGGGCTAGCATTTATACCAAAAGCGACTGTAGCGTACCGGTACTTTCAGCTGTAGATTTGGGGGGGGCTGTTTAAAAAAAGTGGCTCTCTTTGACTGACTGTAATTAAATTGATCATGGAGGCTACCGCCATGCTTTAATATTTAGTTGTTTTCGATGTCATTGTAAACTATGGACTCTGCCTGCAGTTCTGTAAAATACAGTGTACACACTTTTCTCAAGGATACATCGTACCGGTACTGACTCATCTCTTGCTAAGTCACGACCGAAAATGGCTCACTTTCGCGATGTCATTGCATCATAAACACTTGTTAGTAATATAGTTTATGACAACCACGAAGTTTTCATTCTGTGTGCACGCCAATATACATGTAACAGTTACTCTAAGCGTACACATGGTTTGTTTACATCGTAATTATTCTCGTATGCACAGCAAATGTTTGACCAGTTTACACCTCTGCGCGTCACTGAATGATTGACAATTGTTTGAATTGCGGAACGACTGTTCCCTGGGGGCCATTTCCTTTGCTACGAAAGCGATTTTTCCCCTAATCGTCGTAATTTTAAAATACTTTGTGAAACTTTGCGGATACCTGTATGGCCTACGTGTTTATGAAGCAGTCTATGTTTATGGTATTCCAATAATGTTTGTTTCAGAATCGCTTCGGCTGATTTTCACGGAGCGGTCTACCTTGCTGTCGCCAGTTGTCACTCAAGCACCATTATGAATTTTCGATGAGTTAGGGGGTGTTTTATACACCACACCGGGGTTTAAGCCTTTTATGACATAGTACCATGTGAATTAGGTGAAAATACCTGTAGGTTTAGGTTCAATACCACTTTTCACTAATTTAGCAGATGTGATAGGCTTGGCAGGATAAGTTGTCTGTCACTAGTTGCATACATAACTTGATTCAAGCACAAGAAGACAAGAGTATTCTACATCGTGGCTTGTGCCAAGGACCATCTACATCAAGTTGTATTTTCCATATTTACACTTATTGAAAGATACTGATTCTATTTTTTTTTGTCAGGATAAAGAGTTAGGTCTTGATGGCGATACAGAAATGGAGCAAGGTACGTACTCATCTACATTTCCTCTCTCCCAATATTTGTGTCGTATAAGATTAGCTCCAACAGGGAAACTATAGGCATCTATTGTCAATCAGAGTCCCAACACACAAGGAATTTTGCCAGACAGGAACAAGGAATAATAATGCTTGTGCAAATTCACATTGGTTGTGATATTTCACAATATGGCAGGAAGAATCTTTTGATATTGATACCTTTTCTAGAATCTGCACCTGGTTGGACATACCTGGTTGGTCAAAGATGGCAGTTCTAGCCATGTGTTTCAATCCCCTTTGCAATAGACTGCAATTATGTCCATGTTCACATTAAAAACACAGTATGACAAAGTAAATATTCACAAATAAAGTTATTTGTGCACAAAGTTGTTCATGCTTGATTTTTTTTAGAGCTGGTAAATATCAAAATGCTGTCAGTGTGAGAATGAACTTGATCTTTTGTAATCAAAGTTGAGAGCAGTTCACAGACACAGATGTGGAAATAGTAGCTAGTGAAATAATACAATGTTTTGCTTTGAAGCATTGGCATATAAAGACGAACTAGACATATTGTCTAAATCTCGGTGTTGCCAACTCTGTCGGGTGCACATACCTGGTTGTTGACATACCAGGTATGTCAACAGCTTAGCGGTAACATGAGTCGAGCATAAAGCAATCAACTCTTCAAAAGTTGAAACATTGTCTAGCAAACTGTAAGACGTAGTCTAAACAACACCACCACATATGTCCAAGCACTGTCCAAGTCTTATCACTTGCTTTCAGGCGTACTTGTTTTGACTAAATCTGACCAGCTGCAAGACAATGTATGAACTTTGGCAGAATGGATTTCTCTGTGGTCAACTGGAATTACTGCTCGGCAGATAATTACACGTGACAGTGTTGGCAACACCTCGATTTAGACAATGTGTCTAGTTCGTCTAATGCCAATGCTTCAAAGCAATTCACTGTAATAGGTTCATGTTGAGAGTGGTCCACAGGTACACATGATGGAATAGTGGCTAGTGAAATAATAATAGGTTAACGTTGAGAGCAGTCCACAGACACACATGAGGGAATAGTGGCTAGTGAAATAATAATATGTTCATGAACATCTAGGATATTTTCTGTCAGTTTTGAGATTTGGAAATGCAGCAAGCAATGTGTTTTTCATCATCTGGAAGAAATAACTTACTAGTGTGGTGAATAAATGGCATGGGGAGAGAGTATTGTTATGGGGGGAACAAGGAGAGGGAAGGAGAGTGTAGAGTGGGCCAAGGGCAATGGAGAGGGGGAGTGCAGATGGGTCTAGGGCAATGGAGAGGGGAAGAGTATACTGTAGTGCGGGTCAAGGGCAATGGAGAGGGGAGGAGAGTATAGTATGGGTCAAGGGCAATGGAGAGGGGAGGAGAGTATAGTATGGGTCAGGGGCAATGGAGAGGGGGAGTGTAGATGGTCAAGGGCAATGGACAGGGGGAGTGTAGATGGGTCAAGGGCAATGGAGAGGGGGAGTGTAGATGAGTCAAGGGCAATGGAGAAGGGAGGAGAGTATAGTATGGGTCAAAGGGCAATGGAGAGTGCCCACGTGTTGCCTGTTTGGTGTCCGCTTACACTATGAACGCCGCCATATCTTGGCATCCTTTTAAAGGGCGGCTTCGCCTTTAAAGCTGCAATTTTCAATCCCAGGTTCTCGCATTAGTGCAGTTCTCCTCCCAGTCAAACAGTTGGTCAGTACGATGTTTGATTTTGATAACATTAATTACACAAACTGATCTCAACCTTTTGGCGCCTTTTGCTAATCCTGCAAACAGACTTTATACAAGCATTTGATTGACGGTCAGTTCAAATCGCCAACGGTCATTGATTGCTCACCAGCAACGCTCGAATTTCCAAAAAAATCATCTTCCAGTAACGGTAGAATTTGAATATAACCACAGAGTTCAATCGACAGCACCTTCACGCTGACCGCTTGGCAGTCTGTCTGCGTTTTTGCGGCCGGAAAAAACTAAAAAGTGGCATTTTCTGGAGCGTGTGCCTGCGTGTTGCCTGTTTGGTGTCCACTTACATAAGAACGCCGCCATAGCTTGGCGCCCTTTTAAAGGGAGTCTCTGCCCTTAAAAGCACATATACCAAATTTTTTGAATTTTTTTTTTTTTAATTAATCCTACTACACTTCTGCTCCGAGAGTGTTCAATTGGAGGTGGAAATACTTTTTCGGTTATGTTTTTCAAAACTATCAAAGTTGCTTGTAGAAATCCCAAAGGAGAAATCATTGTGATTTTTCTTCCATAATGAATACCTATGGTCCATGAAACTCTTATTCCAATTCCAAACAAAGGTGTAATTATTTTTCTAGATGTGATTGTCAGAGTTCTCCAACTGAACCAACTTTTTTGTTACAGACATGAGCAATGTTCCAACAAAGTGTGTAGCCAAGGACACAATTGTAGACATCAAGTAAGTGAATGATTTACAGTATGCATACTCTCTGCTTCATCTTCTAGCTCTACTTTGTAAAATCTTGTCCACTCATATCCCATAGCTGGACAGACTTCTGTCAGCAGAGGATAAAAACCACTGATGATGTGTTAGATTGGCTTGATATCTGTGTAACCTCCATAAATGTAATCTCAACAAATGTAATATCAACCACAGTTGTATTAAAATCAACCACAAATGTAATAAAACAGTCAACCATTAATGTAACAACCCGCAACCACAAGTGTAATAAACAAATTAACCATAAATGTAATAAAACTCAACCATAAATGTAATAAACTTAAACTTGTATTTGTGATTGATTGTTTATCAATGAGTGAGTAAATAATAACTTTAATAAGACTAGTGTAATGTTATTACATACTTTCCTGAAACTAGGTTTCCTTTCCGAAACACTGAATAGAATACTTTGAGAACACTATCAGAATACGGCGAGGTACTGATCAAACCTTTAGATAATGGAAGTGGAACAGCAGTTCTAGCCACTGATAATTACATAATAAGGAAGCGTCAAAATAACTCGTCAACCGGTGATACCACACAAAGTTTATGACAGATGACTCAGAACAAATAACATAGAAATATAAAACCTTATAACAGAAACTTACGACACAAAACATGTTGACGAGAACATATATTTCAATCTAGTAAAAAACAATACGAACACTACCTTGAACACAGTAGAACAAAATTAGACATCCTGGCATCCCTAGTGAAGGAACAAACTTCAAGTGGTACAACATAGGAATACAGACACTCTATTGATTATTCCACACAATTTATCCACTGAAGACGAATTTGAGGCGACCGATTAAGAAAGTACCGCAAATTTTCAAAAAAATGGCGTTAAAGGATCGTAGTGTTATACAGTCTCCTCCACTCTGGAGTAGAGACTGCACGGACATTCACATTACAGCTGTGTCTCGCCATGGCCAATCAGTTCTGTACACAAAACAGGGAAACGTAAAATACACTTTCAAAATATACTAAACGCAACAATTAAGATATGAATAATGTGTGGAGTTGCTTTCCTTATTACACATATAAATATCTTATTGCTAATACCTCAATTGCAACGATAAAATAGATTTATTACGTTTATGGTTGACAAGTATTACATTTATGGGTGATTTGTTTTATTACATTTATGGTTACCATTTATTACAATTGTGGTTGATGTTTTCATTACATTTATGGTTGATTTTTGTTACATTTATGGGCTATATTACATTTATGGGTGCACTTTATTACAATTATTGTTAATGTTACATTTATGGAGATTATTACATATATGGAGGTTACAATCTGGAGAGTTTACCGTTTATAGCGCCCCTTTTCTATATGTGTGTACTACATATCACAAGTTGTCATTTGGATCAAATAGTGTCTGTTATCTGTTTAGTTTATCATCATCCACACATATATACCTACTTCCACACATCAACACAACCTCTATCTGTCTCTGTCACTTTCTCTGTATGTCTCTTTCTCTTTGTATATATATATATATATATATATATATATATATATATATATATATATATATATATACATATATATATATACATATCACATGAACTGGCCTGTATCTCCCCCTGTGTGACGTACACCAGCACAGATAAGAAATCCATATTATCCCTGTTGTATATCATCAACCGTAACTTTTTTCCTGCAATGGAACCATTCATACATGCACACCACGACACAGACCAATTTGTTGTGATCGATGCCGTGCTCTCATGGCATTTTTACAAAAAGGTGACCCGATAAATCCAGATATGGAAACATAGAAGGCATGTCCCACGAAATTTCAAGTCGATAAAGCTTTAGCTATTCCCGAGAATCGAATGAGGATACCGTAGATTGTTTTAATAGCTCAGTAAGGCTCAATGTTGACGTCATCGTTCCTGGCGATCGCCAAGCAACATCGTACCTGGCGATCCCGGTTGGCGACAGACCCGAAAGATACACCTCAATGTAAGTTCAACTTAATAAATGAGTACCATTTGATCTTCGGGAAAGCAACATAGATCGAAATCAAACCTGCAGCGTAAGGCTGTAGTGAAGACATAAGCTGTCGAGCTGTAGCCTTAACTCTGCAGTGCAGCGCTGTAGAATCCGATGTATTTCGAAAGTTGACTTCCACAACACTCACAACAGAACAGAGTTCCTGTCAAGTAACAAAATTAGGATGTACCTACAAGCAATATATGTGTCACAGCAAACATCAAAGTCCATAAGACGAAAACATTGACAACCAAGATGGCCACTGGCTGAAACTAGTGATGGCAGTGCTGCGCTCACTACAAGCGTATACACTCTGCGTGTCATCGATCGGAATCTTTCAGGCTCGCCAAGGTCGTAAACTTGTGATATTTTAAAAGCCACGCAATCTCTAAGAATGATAACTACTGTTTCAATCATGTCGTTGCATTAACTTCATAAATATCATTGTAAATATTCCAAATATAAACTCAAAATACTATGGCTATCCTACGCTAGCACGGTGAAAGCTATGTCCGCCGATAGCCGACTTGTCTTGGCATCTGGCCAGTGCGAGACGATGATTTACACGCGCATGTGACTGAATACTATTTGATGTATCAAAATTTCAGCTTAATCAGATTTATGAATGAAAGTATACCTTTAAACATTTTCACATCTCCTTGGTGATGGGTCGCGTTACTCATTAAATGAAAGTAATCCTCATAAATAAAACACAAAATCGCGACAAAAATCATGCAAGTTGTTACAATACAGTACGTTTCACCTAGGTACCGCAACTCAGCGTATGAGATGGACACAATCCATGTACAAAACAAACAATTAGCTTGGGTATCACAACACATTTGAAAGTCACCAACTCATTGATTAATTACAGTAAACCAGCATGGGGCCGCCGCTCTGTCTAGACTGAGAGATACACTTGATCTACAATGTGTGGCTTTTTAGTTAGTTTCTTTTGAGAATACCTTCACCACTTGAACTCTTAGCTGAAATTGTAAAAGAAACAGTTACATTGTAGATCAAGTCTAGTCAACTGTTTATCTCTCAGTCCAGACAGCGGCTGCCTGGTGAAATGCACTGTAATTTTGATCCATCCATATCGAAGAAAAATAAGTAGACTGTTCATGTGATAAATATATAATCCAATGGAATTTTTCTCTGTTTGACGTCATCGTATACTCGTGTTTTTCATGGAGCCACACAACTTCTCGCCTTCGGCTCAAAGTTATATGGCTCTGTGAGAAAAACTTGTATACGGAGACGTCAAACAGACAAAAATACCATATATATATATATATATATATATATATATATATATATATATGTGTCTGTGTCTGTGTGTGTGTCTGTGTGTGTCTGTGTGTGTGTCTGTGTGTGTGTGTGTTGTTTCATGTCTAGAGCCATAACACTGATATTCCTTAACTGATCAAAATTGATTCAACTACAGTGCAGATTTTCTAGACAAAAATTGCCTTGCAAAAATATGGAGACCAAAGTAACTTCTCACCCATTGTTTAAAATCTATTTGGCTTTCATATATATGGTGGCAAAAGTTTCTGAAACCCTACCAACTAATTGTCACTAGGTACTTTGTCATCAAGGAAGAAAAGACTTGTTCTCCAGAGAGCCTAACATTGTTGACATTTGATCTTTGATACCAGACCTTGCTGACATCTTGATAATTGCTGTTGTTATCACTTCATTTATCAACTGTATCACATCTATACATTGCAGCATTTCCTTTAGGGTACATTCGATGGTAAAATATACTGTCAAGTTGTTTGAAAAGGACATTGTTCTCTCTTCTTACAAGTGAATGTTTTACCATCCTGTGCAATCTGAATGAAAATGAAGATATCCATGAAATCGTGTCAAAAACTGTTATTATCAATGCTTAATCATATTTATCACTGTTAAGTTTTACTCTGAATATTAATAGCTAAATAACACACTAATGTCCAGTGTCTTTTATTTTATCCAGCTGTCCAGTTATTTTTATTGACTTTGAAGGAAGATCTGATGGTGAATCAATGAGAAAAATTATTTCTATCATGAAACCAAAACAAGTTGTAAGTTAATCTTCATTCTCCTAATTATTAATTCCGCACTTGTCAGATTAAAGGCAATTGCAGCACTTTTCCAACTCTTGTAATGTTTGAAAATGTTTTCCTGTATCACTAATTGTTAACATAAGCTGTTACCTATTAGTGCATTGAAGGATAACTACATCCTGTTGTTTATTCGAAAGGAAAGATGATTTTCATTGATTAGAAACCACTAACTCTTACAGTAAAATTTTGCCTGTTCAGTAGCCTCAGCTCTAAAATGATTAAAACATGCACCAAAAGTTTTACAAAGAGCAAGGCAAGACTCAACATATTTAGGGAATCTTTGTAAATCATGTAGTATTTGTGCACACTTTTGGTAGTCTGTCTCTTAGTGATACTGTAGTTTAGGATTTTTCACCGAACAGCATTGACAAAGTGAGGAATCGGCGTAATTAAGGTCCCTCTCAATGGTTCTTTGACACAACATATCTACCCATCGAAAATGACAGTAAATTTACCTTGAAAAGATGCAAACCAGTGTATTGGTTATGTCTGCTTGAAATCCAAATTTAAAAATATGCTAGAAAACTATGAAGAGTTTTATATTGACATTGGTTACAGATTTTAGTTCATGGAACCCCAGAAGCCACTGAGTCATTTGCTGAATACTGCAGGACGTCAGCGGGTATCACCAAAGTAATGACTCCAAAAGTCAAAGAGACAGTAGATGCAACCATGGAAAGCCATATCTTTCAGGTAAGGGCGACATTTGTTATTTTTGTGTTTCTCATCTCCCGACCGACCGACCGTAAATTTCAGCTCCGACATGAAAATAAAAAAAAACTTTTTTATTTGCGCTGCCTCTGAGGTGATCATCCTAGCAACAGCACCACCATCATCAAATTGTGAGATTTCAGCGACTCAGACTGAAAGGACAGAGAGCACAGAACACTGAACTGAAAGACAAGCAATTGCAGTGACTGAATGGACAGAACAATGAACTGAAACAAGTACACGTTTTTTGTACTTAAAAATTGTAGAGACTGAATGGAAAGAAAATTGAACTGAAACAAATACAATTTTTTTTTTGGTCCTTGTTTTTTTTTATTTTGACCACCCACCCTGCCCGAGTATTTCTCTGGAGATGAGAAACAAAAAAAAAAATAAAAGGGTCACCCTAATGTCAAAAGCAAGTCACATTCACAATGAGTCATCTCTTTTGTAGTAAAAATTGTTCCCTACATTATCTTTGTGCCACCAAGAATAAATTACCCATTAAAAATTACTGAAATTAATTTTACCTCTCAAAGATGCAAACCCGCATGATAGTTACACAGAAAATTTTTTGTTCAGTATTTTAATGAATCCTGATTGGTTATTGTTAGTTTGTTTACACCATGTTTATTGTTTCCATAGCACTATAGTTATTCTTCCGACATGTGGAGAAGCTACCTTTATTGTCCCTGGCTCCAAAATCTGAGTTTCTGGCTCAATAACTCAAGTAGCAAGTAAAGGTTGTGTAACAAACATATTTGTTTGTTTGTAATTTGTTTGCTCCTGCACAACTTGTAGGAGAATCATGTCTATGATGACTCACTGATTATACTACAAAAGCATGTACATACAGGACTCGAAATTAACTTTTTCCCCTGGTAGTCCTCTTGGGCTACCATTTTCTGAAGTTGGTAGCCCAGTGACAATGACTGGTAGCCCATACATATTTTAGTTTAGGGATATTATTTTCATTAACCAGGCAAGAACAAGCAATTTTTCAAGATTCTGCCCATAAAGTGAATTTTCTAGTCATTTGATGTGAATACTTACACACTTAATACCCAAAGGAAACAGGTATAGCCCCTCCCCCCNNNNTTCTGTCCTTGACATTCAGCAAAAGTGATGCGGCGACGCTGTCTTCTTTTTTTCCCCTTTTTTATTCTTAACAATGCTGGTTTGGCACTATTGATGCAACAGTTATTGTCTTTTATCACAGGCTGCATAATAATTCAGTTTTCTGTTTAGCATTTCTGGACATGCAAACACAGATATCAAGGATAGCTGTAGTAATTAGCATGTAACCCCAAAAAATACCATGACGCGCAGGTTCTGAAATGACGCACGCGGTGACCAGAAACAATCTTAGTTTTTGGCCTAATTGACAACAGTGATACTCAAAAGTTTGGTGCACTATTCACAACTCGTTTCATTCTCAAAGTTGTAGGAAAATTTTGATAGTCTTCATGACAATGACCACGACCTTCTCAGCATGTTGAGACTAGACATACTGTAGCAGTGCTAAAATAGACCATGGGCTTTCTGTAGGGAGGAGGCATATTGTCCGTGATTGATACAT
>LD347960.1:64101-75103 GCA_001465055.1 Ptychodera flava | reverse complement strand
AACACTCGCGCGTACTTTTAGGTTGCAATTCTGTTGCGAGTGTAATAGTATTGCCCCCCTGGAAGATATTCAGTCACAAGAACGGGACCATTTCACCAGACCTTTAAGTTTAGATTCTATTCAGGAATAGAGAAAAATTGACATTTTTTTACTTTGTATAATTCTGCACGATAATATGTTTTTTGAGTCTGAAGTGATACACTCCAGAACATGAATGCAATAGAGAACCATACATGTTCCTAGCAGACTATGTCACGCTCTGTTATTTCTGAGTTTCTACATTTACAGTTATTAAACACCTATTATCTAGTCATAAGGGCTATAGCGCCTGCTCATTACCCTTAGGGGCCATGCGTTGCAAGAAACACATCGCTATTCCCCGAGGCCGTGGTGTGTGTTTCTGTAACACACGGCCATGAAGGGTAATAAACGGGTGCTGTAGCCTGAATAAAGACCAGGTTATAGGTGTTTTATAACACATCACACGCTCATGTTGTATTTTGTTATGATTTTTAATGTGTTTTGATATTATGTACGGCAACAATCCATTATGATACATTTACATAACGATTTCTCCACAGCGGTAACAGTTGTACCTCTTTCTTCAAAAAATATCCTAAGCTTACCTAGCAACATCCTTGGTTGCACTTGAATCTTTTTTGTTGATGAGCTTCTCAAGTTCCTACAGTGTTGGAATAGATAATCTTTCTGTTTTAGAGAGGCTCATCATTCACCCTGGGTGCACATCATCCGCCATTGTTTCAAAGCTGCAGATGACACTATGGTCACCTGACCGGGCACTTTTCCAAATTTGTACAAAACTATTTCCCTAGGAAAATAGTTTTTCAAAATTACCCTCTTTGTCAATTCTGTGGGGACTAGACATATCTATTTTCCCGTCACATGACGTATTCTTGCAAATCGCTACACAGAATGAGCATGTGGCATGTTATAAGTGGAAATATAATATTTTATGTTTATAAGATCCTCTTGCTCTATCAGTCTACATAGTTCCTTTTCTTTAATTAACATCATTGAGAAACAAAATATTGGTCAAAAGCAGCTCTTTCAAGCACATTTGGACCAACACTTTTCATCAAAAACTGTTATTTCTGATTGTTTTCAGAACCTAGTGAGAAGAAGAAAGAAAGCAAAGGAAGTGATTCAGTTGCTACACTTGAAGGACTTCCTCCTAATGAAGTATGTTACATGCTTTATGTTTTAATTGTTACGTGAAAGAAAACGAACAAAAGGTGAACTCAGCAATTTTCCCCTATTTATACTCAAGTGGCAATATAAGAGAATATAAGAACAATCTAGAACTTCTATTGACATGCTAAACACTGTTTTAAAATTATCTCCCTTACACAACTAATTAAATTTCCAGAACATTCCACACATGACTAATTGAATTCAAGGTCGTGAGGTCTGAAGGAATGACCTTGAGAATGTTCAAGACTAATTAAACTCAGGTCATGATGAGTGTGGGGAAAATGACATACATAATATATAAACCTATTGACTACCTAGTATGCTAGAAGTTTCCAGTGTCTTAACAACATTCTGTATTCCTTGACATTAACTTCCTAACAACTGTTTTACGATATTATTTCAATGTGAGATCCACAAAAAACACAGACATGGCCCTCATGTCATACATATGCATGTTGATTGGTATACCACAGCAGGAAGCTCACTTAGCCAATGTCATGAATTTGCTTAGGTGTGCTTTTGTGGGCTTAATATCCGATTCCAACTGAGTGTTGGACATATGTGCCTTGTTCTCTGCTACAACAATTTTGCCCTGAAGGGAATTTTTTGGATGTTAAAAGTTTCATCATTTATATTCATTTTCTCTGGAGTTTAATGGACATATAATGAGCTAAAATGAATCACTATTTCTCAAAAAGTGATGCTTATTGGCCAAGTTTGACATAATAATAATAATAATATTTATTTCTTACACGCACTACACATACGTCTCAGTGCGATTTACATATTTTAAAAAAGAAACAAACAAATACTAAAAACCAGCAACAGCAATAGAAGAAAACGAAAACAAACAATGTCAAAATCTGTCAACACCTGTACCATTCTCGTACATTAAACAAAAGACGGTGATAAAAAAATTTAAACAAATTAATTGATAAAAATAAAATAAAACAAAAGACAGTGATAAAAAAAAACATTATGAAAGCAGCAGAATACATTAAAAAGTCCCAGTTAAAAAATCCCAGTTAAAAAGTCCCAGTTAAAAACCATACAGAAGATGATCCTAAAAACTCAATCACAAATAGCACTGATTAAAAAGATGAGTTTTTAAAAGACGTTTAAAACAGTCAACAGATCTAGCGTTGCGAATCACTGGCGGCAGCGAATTCCACAGAGCAGGTGCACAAACACAGAGAATGCTCTCTGCCCATATGCCTTATTAAAGTTTCCATGAGGTGGCACCAACCGCAAAGAGTCAGCTGATCTGAGATCTCTCACTGGGGTGTAAATTTCAAGCAAATCAATTAAATAAAGTGGTGCGAAGCGATGAATGGTTTTATAGGTAGTTAACAAAATTTTGAATTTGATGCGAGCACCAACAGGCAGCCAATGCAGATCAATAAGAACAGGTGTGATGTGATCGAATTTCCGAGTCCGTGAGACGAGACGAGCCGCAGCATTTTGAAGTGATTGCAGGTGATCCAGCCGAGTCTTATTAACACCATACAGGAGACAATTACAATAATCAAGCTGAGACGAAATGAATGCATGAACCATCTTTTCCGTTGTAGGTTTGTCCAATAATGGGCGGATCTTGCCAATTCTAGATAGTGCGTAGAAATCTTTCCTGCAGACATGGTTAATATGATCAGAAGCAGAACCGTCGTTGTTGAGTTTAACACCAAGATTGCAAACTGAAGTGGACGGGGCAATATCAAACTCGCCTATCCTAAGGCTGGAAATTTTCACTGCATCTGATCTCAGGCGTGACGAAAACTGAATCACCTCTGTCTTATTGTCATTGAGAATCAACATATTGGATCTCATTCACCTGCGAATTTCATCTACGCATATCTCAAGAGAAACTCGCACTTCATCAGGTCTCTTGCACACAACATAAATCTGCGAGTCATCCACATACAACATATAGTTGAAGTCGTGCTTGACAATGATGTCTTCAAGTGGCGATGTATACAGTGTAAAGAGAATTGGTCCCAAAACAGAACCTTGGGGGACGCCATATGTCATATTTGCACTGGGTGATGTAAATGAGTCTATCTTTACACGCTGATTACGATTGTTGAGATAGGATCTGAACCATGATAGAGCTTTACCAGTGATGCCAAAACGGAATTGAAGTCTGTGAAGGAGTACATCATGGTCAACCGTATCGAAGGCAGCAGACAAGTCCAACATGATAAGGAGAACATCTTTCTTTTCGTTGAGAGCGAGCATGATGTCATTATGAGCTCTGTAGACTAAAATACCATGTTCACATCCAGCAAAGTCTCTTGTTAAATGTCCTCACGGTTTTTTTGTGGCATTTAGGGTTGAAAGCATGATACTCTGTTCTTCACAGATCCATGCTAGTAATTTTTAGCTCCTCAGTTTTATATACTGAGGAGCTATTAGAATACAATTTTTTTTGACAAAATGTCACATGACCTCGATGACCTTTGACGTCAATTTCACAAATACTACTGTAGCCTTTCATCTTTTTTGCATATTTATTTCTCTATTGCCCCTGTGCACCGAGATGTCTCGTAACCCGGTCATCGCTGCTTTGCAGCTATATCTCATTCTGCTTTTAAAATACCAGCAAGTCAAGGTTTTTATTATAAACCATTACACACTGACAAATTAAACACTCTACAAACAAAATATATGAATTTATCAGTTGTCATCATTGTAAACAAAAGTCAGGAATTTTTCCAAATTAAAGATCCATTAGCTGTTACTTTGGTCATTTTTGTATTTTGTTTGTTCTGTGTATCATCTGCAGGTTCTGGTTTGAATCCCTGAACCATGGAGAAATTCCTAATATTTAGCTTATAAATATACCCTGCATGAGTATAATCTGCATTGTTATTGTTTAAATTTTGTATTCAGGTCCGGACTAGAATACATTTATCAACAATAACAATGGTCATTCCACATATACAGGCTGTGTTGGCAAGCAAGACACCGGGCATTGGTCATGATGATCAGATTATAGTAAAATTCTGTAGTTGATACAATGAAACAGAGTAGTGAAAAATAAGTCAAAAGTTACAGCTAATGTCCCTTTAAAGTTACAGTTTTCACATAAATTAGACGGTTTTAAGCTCACATTAGCCATACATATATAGACCAAAGAGAGCTTATCTGATAAGTCAATTAGTCTTTGTGGATAAAACTCTGAGAACTTATTGTTTTGGTCATGTCCGTCTATTCATCTGTCCGCAAGCTTTTCTAAAAGATGCCAGGATTGATTTCTTTCAAAGTTGTACAAGGACATAAACACTGTATAATACATATGCATATTTGATATGATTCACGATACAATCCAGTATTGCTTCCAGACAGCCATTTTGTTTCAGTATTTTCATGTCTAGAACCCAAACTAAGACGTGTATTGACTGATTTGTGTCAAAGCTGCTACAAGAACATGATGCAATCCACAATGGCTACCACACCACCATTTCATTTCAAATTTCTTATGCCAAGAGTGTAACCAAGATGTACCTTGACTGATATTTGTAGACAGACTAATAGGCATGGTCTCATCTGGGGATACAACTAGCCACTGTTAGGTGGTTTCTGGGGATACAACTAGCCACTTTTAGGTGGTTTCTGGGGATACAACTAGCCACCGTTATGTGGTTTCTGGGGATACAACTAGCCACCGTTAGGTGGTTTCTGGTGATACAACTAGCCACTGTTTGGTGGTTTCAGGGGATACAACTAGCCACCGTTAGATGGTTTCTGGGGATACAACTAGCCACTGTTTGGTGGTTTCTTGGGATACAACTAGCCTCTGTTTGTTAGTTTCTGCAACACAAAGGGCTTTACCACATAAAGATTTGCAACTGTCAGTTGTGTTAATATTTAGTTTACCTCATTCTTTTCATTGTCAGTATAAGTCTCCATTCATAGATTTGTGCAATTTGTCAAGCCAATGTTTCTCAAATGTCTGGATGTACTAGTGCGTTTATCCCCAGCGCACCCAGGTCCTGTTTCATTTGTGGATGACGCAGTCTCGATCATTTGAAATTTGAAAAGTTTCTGTAAGAGTTTGAAAGGGAAATGTTTGTTGGAAAAGATATCCCTTCTGGGATTTACGCCATAATCAACTGTGTTTCAAAGTTAGATCTTGCATGAATGTATACACTCTTTATGAATTGTGCAATTCTTTTCTCAGGCACCCGGTCATATCCAAGTCTTCATCAATGAACCCAGATTAATGGAATTGAAACAAGTGTTGTTAAGACAAGGAATACAAGCAGAATTTGTTGGTGGTGTTATTGTATGTAACAACATGGTTGCAATCAAGAGGGTAAGAATCCATTACCTTAGATGACATTTTGAATCATTGTCCTCTTCACAGTCCCTTCATCATCTCTTGCATGGAAATGCGATTAGTTTCTTTATAGCAAGCCATTACACTATGATTCACAGCTGTTTAATGAGCAATATATGGTGCAAAGACTAGGGTAACTTCCTATTGGGATTGTCCTGCATGTAATTTTCAAGGAATAGTCCAACTATGTCAGTAGCCTTACTATAAAAAGTCAGAATACCATAATTGGCCATGGTATGGAATTTCATTGCCTTGTATTTAATTGTCTACCAAGAAATGACTCATGAAATACACTGTAAAGGAGTTTTGCAACTTTCTGTAAGTACTAAATGTGTATCTTCAATTTTTTTCTAGAGTGAAGCTGGATTAATTTCCCTTGAAGGCTGCTTGTGTGAGGACTACTTCAAAATCCGGGAGTTGCTGTATGAGCAATATGCCATAGTGTGATATTAGATAACATAGTACATCAATTATAATGAAGACATTCCTCATTCCAGATTTCAAGTCAAGTATACGAAGTGAAGTTTCTGAAACAAGATTATATTTTGGTTTGTTTGAGGGTATTCAACATGTCACCATTCTTTCTTGTGTCTTGCTAAGAAATAAGACAGAGTATGGTAATAGGAAAATTGCCACTTGTGTACACTGTTGGCAGATTTTCTTGGCTGTTCTACTATTATTCTCTTTGATTTGATATTGAGTTCATTAGTTTGGAGTAAATATTAACAATTTTAGACAATATTTGCCCAGTTCTTTTCTTCTCTCCCTGTTTTTAGTTTCAATATCACAATGGTATGTAAGTGTATCCATGCCCATTGTCCTAATACAGAATGTATCCATCACTGTATGTATGATTGTATGTGTACATTTATATGTGTATTGGTATGTGTATCAGTGCATATGTATGTATGATTGTCCTCTATGTGTATTGGTATGTATATCAGTGCATATGTATGTATGTATGTATGTACGTATGTACTCTGTGTGTTGGTATGTATATCAGTGCATATGCATATACTCACATACGGTCAATGTCATTGCAATCTCCACCAGTTCATATGACTTCTGTTGGTGTCATTATATTATCTTAAAATTTTTTTTGAGCTTGTACAAAATAGCCAAAAACTTACTGGAGCCCATGGGATAACATTATTGGACTTTGCAACAAAAATATCAATATTTTTAGGGCCCTTCGAATTTTTTTATGTCAGCAATGGCAGTCATTGCATGTGTTTACTTTATATACTTGCAAGTTGCAAATGTAGTTCGCTAGCATTCAAAAACTGATGTTCAATTTGCATATCTCAACGTTGACCATCAAATACCAAATAGGCAGATGGATTGATATTAATTTAACCCATAAAGTAATGGTTGATACATATATATATAAGTCTTGTAACCAAAAGATTATTTCAAATTACATCAAACATGTACAGTGTAGTTTTCCAAACAGTATGAATAAAAGCAAATGGAAATAGAAAACTCTGGCAATCTTGCATATGATTTCTAACATCGTAACATACCAATCTTTATGTGTGTATACAGTATATATTGAAATGTGTATACAGTATATATATATGATTCAAGATGCATGAAACTAAAGAAACAAATTTTATAATTACTTTGTACTTGAAGTAATTTGATTTATGTTATATATATATATATATATATATATATATATATGAGTTTTTCTAAGAGAGTATATCTCAAATGTGAAATTCAGAAGTATACCAGGGAGGATGTTTTAAAATCAGGAATAGCATGTTTTGTTATTAGTTTTGATGAAGGCTGAGAATAGAAAGATTTGAAGACTGGACAGTCATCTTTCTGAAAATTTGTGTTCTGCCTTAATGTAGTTTGCACCTCGAAAGTCAAAGACAAACTTTTGCGCAAATTTTCCGCAGGGCTGGGTATCTTTCAACCATTCACTTTCAAAATGAAGAATAAAATTTGGTACTAGAGAAACAAATTACCCTCAATTTACTGATATTTGAAATTCAAAATGACTGCCATCCCTCTGTTAACTCTATGGAAAAACATAAAATTTCGATTCTCAACAGCTAAGACTCTGAAAGTTTTTCTTATTCAAAAGGCTTCAAACTGAGGCCCCGCAAGTGGTAGATCAGAAAAGAATTAGAAAAGTTTGAATGCAAATATCTGTCCGTGAGGCGCATTCTACCTTAATGGGGACTGGAACAAAAATACAGGTATGGTGTTGATACAGTGAACAAAAGCAGAGAAAACATTATTAAAATATTCAATTTTTTCTTGAGAGTACACATTTGATTGGGGGAAGGGGGGCCTAGACTGAAAGATCCGTTGCTAGAAGGCACTCCCTAACACCCTCCCTCTACCACTTTTTACGACCGACAAAGTCGGCATGTGAGATGAAAGAAATTTAGTCATACGTACAACTGCTTCTGGTCTCTAAAATATGTAAAGTTTATGCAGCCTGCCGTTGAATATTTATTAAACTAAGTCCGCTTGCTGGATACTTGGATGGTGGTCATGGCAACACTGTCAAGAGGGGGAGGGAGCTAGAAAGTGCCCTCAAATGACTGCTCTTTCAGTCTAGGGGGAGGGGGCTTGAAGATTTTCAGGGGAAAACATTTTTGCATGCCAAACGTTTAATATTATATCCTGGTACGAAAACCTCTCAGTTAAGGACAAAATGAGATTAACACAAGTCGTCAATTTGGCAAACAACAGCAACTTTCAGTAATATATCACCAATCTTTGTGAAGAGGAAAGCCATTCAGATCCATCAGGATCAAACATCCATTCAGCACAGAATTCAAAATCCTCCCATTAGGTTGACGACTTTAGGTACCTTTTGCACGTAAAAACTTGTACAAAAATTCTTTTATACCTTCAGCTGTGGCAGTTTTAAACTCTGAATTTTATACGTAATTTATAGATATTTCCCCCAAGATTGTGTATATGTGTGCTTTTTTATTGTAAGTCAGGAGCTTTATTGGGACCTTGTCAAGTATGCTGCCACGGAAGTACCCGGCAGGGTGTACCATTATTTTTTAGGGATGGTCGATCTTCGTGAGGGACTGAATATGCGTACTTATGGAAGGGGACTGGCAGTAGACAAAGTGCGCTTTTGGCAGTAGTTGTTTTAATGGTATATCACTTTTGGAGGCTTGAAAAATAAGCCATAGGACAGTTTGTTTCTTTCCAATTACTGCAAGAATACCACTAGCACTGAAGGCAAAGAGACTAGTGACCATCTTTTGAGAAATGTGCTATTTCTGAAGATGTGAAGCACATATTCACTCCATGCAAATTTTATTGTCCTGTAATGTCTTTTGCCGTTTGGCACCCCACTTCACACATTCTACAACAACTTTTGTAGTTGAGCAGAATCCCTTTTTGCTGTGGATTATACCTATTCATTTTGGCACCTTTCTTTACACATTCTCTTACAGCACCTGTACAATATGCATGGACACAAAGTTTTAAACGACTATAAATAACCTGTTCCCATGCAGGATTTTTTGAACTAGTACATTGTTGAACTTAGTTCAGAGTGTTAAGAAGACAAAAACGTGTTTCATTAATGGACAATAAAGTAATTTGAATTGAATTGAATTGTCCCATTGCTATAGAAGTTGATATGCATGATCCTAAAGATGACCTCCAGTACCTAAGTTGGAGACCTTATGTGCTTTTGTCATACTTGTTTTTCTGGTTTAAATATTTCTTGAATGGACCAATTCAAACCAAATTTGAGCACATAGTGTCCTTGACGTTTTTTTTTTATTTTCAGGGCGCCCTTTTGGTGCAAATTGAAGACTGTGTCAGATACACAATGGTTCTTTGACCAGATACATTTGGGGAGTACTATATTTTGACTTTTATGTCTTCCTCATATAGATCAATCCCAAGGGTATTATTGTGGTCAGTACATGTAGCAACTTTGGGCTTTTTAAACTTATACATATAAAGGAAAGTGAGGGCCACTTCACACATTGTTTTCTACCTTTGTTAGTGTGTTAGTGATGGGGTATATTGAATCGATCAATGTGGTTTTATGATATGGAGAAACATGGTGGGATACTCAATTTTTTGTGCAAATAAATTGAAATACCTCAGATTGCGCCATTGAGCATATCAATTTCTCAAAATTTTCAATGCACCCCCTTCTCATGCTGTCCCCCTTAGGGTGGTTTAACAGTTCTACTTAGCAAAAAAATTAAATAAACCTATCAGATTGCACCTGACTGCAGCAATGCACACATCAATTTCTCGAAATTTCCCGTGCAAGATAGGGACAGCCCCTCTGATGCTTTCCCCCGCAGCATCTCAGCTCTCCCCTCCCCCGTACTTTTAAATTCTGCTCAGTCAGATATCCTAGTGAAACCCTGTCATGATTCATGTCCAAATTAAACAATACTATATGGTTGGATACTGGTTATAGCGCGTGAGCTTTTATATCTGCATATTGTTGTCACTCAGTGTGTGATGTACTGTATTTAACTTTTCTAAGTGGGAGGGGCGGAAATCATTCAAAATTTCTGAGTTAAAGAGGGGGAGGTCACTCAAATTCATCATGGTTGGCTGGGGGGGAGGGTTACTCGAAATTTTGGAGTTTGCAATGAAATTTCTCCAAACCCCTGAGCTAGGCCATAAATAATGACGGCTCCCTAATGGTGTTTCGGAACCAAAGTGCAGTTCCTTCATCAGTCACTCGAATTTTGTTTTCTCACATGTTAATTAGATGGTAAATGGTAAATATATGTACAAGAATTGTCTTCCAACTGACAAATGGTAAATGGTAAATATATGTACAAGAATTGTATTCCAAATCATTATCTAATGTGCAACATTTTACTCTGCACACAGTAGAGGACTGTACATTTGGTGGTAAGAAATCAAATATCCAAATGAGGAGTGCGAGAAAAATAAAAGTTACCAGTAATCAGACAGTGAAAAAAAATTTGAACAGTGGATCTGGTACGAAAAAAAATGCAAACTCTTAAATCTTCCAGACCCCCCCCCCACCCGGACGTCAAATGGTCCATCCCTAAATGAAGGTCAAGCCCCTCGACCAAAAATCAATGTCCAGTGCCCTACGTTTACGGCCCTGTCCACATGTGATCTCAATGCCGTGCCGTGAGTACCCGGGTCTGGGTTTGTGGCATCAGTCTACGGATGCGTTTCCTATCACAGGGACACGACACGTCGCTTGGCGATCGGTACTGATTCACTTTCTCTATTACTGTAAAGCAGTACACTCAGTGTGACAGTTTTCGGACGACCTCAGTTTTCGGACATTTAGTGACATGCTGTTAGTTACACTCACTTCGCTCCGTATCGATAGCGTTTTACAGGTTATGTGACCTCATATTAAGTCAGGTGACACTGTTGTCCCGTTTTCGATAGTTTTTTTTGGTAGAAGCTATTGAGTTCACTACGAGCGGCGGTCACAAATTGTCGTCTGAC
>LD347960.1:15275-27601 GCA_001465055.1 Ptychodera flava | reverse complement strand
TCTAATTCTGTATTTTTTCCATTTTATATTCTGAATAATTACATTACACATATTTCACTGTCTCCAGTACATTTCATTTAAGTATTTTCACTTCATGCACTTTATCCGTTTCACATATGTTCAAATATCTGACCAGAGAACAAACACTAAATAGTCCAGGATGGGAGCTACAGTGTCATTGACGCTATTTTTATAATGTCTATACCTTAATGCAGTTCACTGACTTTTGTTACAACTGGAAACCACTCAAAGTATGGATTAATAATAATCTAATTCATCTAGAATTGCTACACATTTGTGGGAAATACTTCCACGAAATTCTAGAATCACCTTCAAACTGAACATTCAACAAGTTCCTTGGAAGGTAATTAAAGATGACAAAAACATTTTGCTGGTCAATGATATCTCTTACCATTATATTAATTTTATTGAAGATTCATTACAATTTTTATCAGTGGCAATCCTGCAGATGTGCTTGCAGGAAGTTCAAATGATTCATTCTCACAAGCCAGAGATTTTTTCTATTCCACCAAGCAACAAAAATCTGGATATATTGCAAACAGCTATTGCTGTTACTGAAAAGACCCTCATAGTTTACAATAAAAGATGAGATACTTTGTCTCCCTGTACGACCTTGACATCTGACTGATGACAGGTTATTTGGAATTTGCGTGTCTTGGCGTCTCAAAACTCTCCAATGCAGGCCAGGTTCTGGGTCTTTGGTCCTGAAATAAAATCACAACTGGCAACTATTCGCCTGTATGAAATTAAAACAGACATACCGATACATAGTATGCATGCAAGCAATAACCCACTGGATGATTTAAGCTTTACATGTGCAACGAAGGGGGATTTTATCGTCTACTTATATGGATAAATTGAGTGATTCACTTTTTAAAACACAAATTGGTTGTCACCTTACGGGGAAATGCAATATAATATTGTCTTAATTTGTCCATCTGTGAAGGGTTTAAATAAACTCTTGGGAACAATAAGCCATCAATATGTTGTGTCTCGCGATATTGTCTTCAATGCCAACAAATCCAATTGTCTTTCTATTTTACCAAAACATTGCCACATTATAATTCTACCCTTTTCATTTTTAAGAAAACACTCATATCTTGGTATTGTTTTAAATCATTAGGGTAATGACTTGGATGATATCAAATGACAAATGCACAGTTTTTAAACCCGCGCAAACTCTTTATAGCTGCAAATTTTATGCATTATCTTCATGATTTAATTTTCAAACCAAAGTTGGTTTGTGTATTAAATATGCTAACTGAAGGTCATATGTATAGAAGTATCACTGTCCACTTGCTGATTTGGACGACTCGGATCCCTATTCATTTTATCAGGTTAAATAATAAGCAGGTGCCGCAATCACAAAATGGCGCACCCACAGCCAAGTACAAAAAATGCAGTATTTCCTGCACCACAGTCTCTCCACAATTTGGTGGAGGGACCGTGCCTGAACATAAACATCGTAATCATAAAGGAAACAAGCATAATGCCATTTTAATACTTCACAACAGCCAACATTTTGTTGTTGTAATCTTTATATTCTCTGTCACATGATTAGTTTTTGAAAATGGCAGAAAATCTAAAATGATGTTAAAATGTTTTAATTTGCATGCCACTTTCAACACTTATGACAGTGTTAGACACTTTTTCAGTCTTTAATGGGTCTTATTCAAAGAAAAATGGAAAACTGAGGATATTTTTACTATTATTCATTTACAGCTATTAGGGCTTTAATATGTAAGTTTTACAATTTGTTCATTTTTTGTCAAAATTCATGATTTAAGGTATATTGTTCAACCATGTACTGTGCACATTTACTCTATTTTACTCTATATTACTCTATTTACTCAAAAATGTATTAACTTAAGGATGTTCGGGTGCCATATAATAACACTTTCAGAATCTTACTTGGTATCAAATGTCATCTAAGTATTTCTGAAACTTTTGTAAACAATCATGTTATGACATTTGGTAGCAAACGATGCATGGTTCATTCCAAGTTCTATGTTAGATTGAACAAAAGTGCCAATGCCTTGATTAAAGCAGCTCTATGGATCGATGCTGAAGGGAAAATTGTCTTTTGGAGCAAGACTGTTTCAGCCTGTTTTTATTAGCTCACATTTGGTATACCAATGTGAGGTTATCGTATAAGCTGAAGTTGGTGGCGTCTGTATGTATGTACGTATAGTTTGTCCGTCAACATCAAAAACTCGCAAACTGCAGCACTTTTCACCTTGATATTTGGTGTGTTGATGCATCCTGGGCTATAGATAGGATTTTGTTCAAATTAAGTTTGCATTTCCAAAATTATGCAAATGAGCTTTAAAAATGTGAAAATGGTTAAGAATTAATAACTCAAGAACTGCTGTTTTGATTGCTTTGAAAATTTGTGTGCAAGTACCTTAGGTGAACCTTAAACAGTTTTATGAATATCGTGAAGATATCGTTAATTTTGTATTTCTGCCGAATTTTTTGGTTATTTTTCTCAAGTAAAAATTCTTCTTCTCTGAAACCACCAGCCCAACTGCTCTCAAATTTGGGTTGGATGTTTGCAAGGGTGTTACCCTTCTGAAATTGAAATTATGACAAAATTGGAAAAATTACTGTTTTGGGGCAATTTTTGTCATTTTTGGTCAAAAAATCAAAATATTTTCTTTTTAAATCCCCTGGACAGACAGCTTTTGTATTTGGGGTACAGATGTCCAATAGTTAGATATGTGGAAATTGTCCTGAAATATACAAATTTGTATTTTTAAGACAGTTATGTCATTTTTGGTCAAGAAAACTTGTTCTCAAAATTACTAGTCTGATAGCTTTGTAATTTGGTACAAAAGTCCCGAGGGATGTTATTAGATAAATTTTCTGTTCAAAGTGTTGGGAAACCCCAAAATTTTTATATATTAGGTAATTTTCTCAGTTTGTGACATTAAATGACCTACACCAACCCAGGATATGTTGTGAGACAGTTTTGAAGGCTGTGAACATAATTTTGTCATATTTTGTGTCAATTTGTAGTAAAATTTAATCCAGAAAACAAAGCTGCAGTAAATTTTTTCATCGCAGATCAATATTTGCAACTGAACTATGTAAGACACACAAGAACTGATGAGAAATCTGGATCCAGGATAATTCCAGATGTCATAATCATCCCCCACAGTGGAAGGCATTTCACTATCTGTAACTAACTTAAGTGCTGTTTACATTAAAATGATAACACTCACAGCATTAATTCAAAAATCGTCAAGGTTGTAAAT
This sequence comes from Ptychodera flava, assembly GCA_001465055.1. Classification (NCBI taxonomy): domain Eukaryota; kingdom Metazoa; phylum Hemichordata; class Enteropneusta; family Ptychoderidae; genus Ptychodera; species Ptychodera flava. Next base: position 24,323 of record LD347960.1, on the reverse strand, counting down.
ACATTACTCCGACGTAAATTAGAAAACAAGTGGCGGCACAACAAGCTTGAAATCAACAGGCAAATTTTCTGCAGCCAGTGTAATAAAGTCAACTCATTAATTCGTCATGCAAAGACCAGGTATTACACTAAACTCATTGAGGAGAAAAGTCATGACCACAAAGCTCTTAACAGGATCGTTTCCAACTTAACTACAGTCATACCTCCTGGTTCAAGCCACTCACCTGTAAATGCAGCAAATATTTCATCGAGAAAATCGTCAACATACGTTTGAATCTGGATGCAGCACCCAGCGCCTATCAACCTTCTGTAAATTCTTCAACTCCATCATCATCACTTTCGTCCTTCTCACCAGCAAGTCAGGAGGAAATCAAGAATATGATAATGTCATCTCCATCGAAATCTTGCAGCCTTGACCCAATCCCCACAAACCTACTCAAAGGAGTCATCGACACACTTGTGCCAGCCATCAACACCATCGTCAACCTTTCACTGAACACTGGGATTGTTCCGAGCTCATTTAAATCAGCAGTTGTTACTCCATTACTGAAAAAACCTTCACTTGATCCAGACATCCTGAAAAATTACAGACCCATCTCTAACCTTCCATTTATCTCAAAAGTTACAGAAAAAGTAGTTGCCAAGAGACTCAATGCCTATCTCAACAGTAATTCACTAATTCTTGAACCGCTCCAATCTGCCTACAGAAAATTCCACAGTACTGAAACTGCACTTCTAAAGATCCACAATGACATTACTCTCTCCCTCGATGCTGGGCAATATGTTATCCTTGTAATGCTTGATTTATCTGCAGCGTTTGACACCATCGACCACAACGTTCTGCTATTACGCCTCGCTCATCTGGGTATTCAAGGTGGCTTTCATCATATCTCACCAATCGATACCAGTCCGTCATAATCAATGGTCATTCGTCACAATCAACTCCTCTTCAATTCGGTGTTCCACAGGGATCAGTTCTTGGCCCGCTTTTATTCACTCTCTATACTACACCCCTTGGACAGATAATCCGAAACCACAATCTTAAATTTCACCAATATGCAGATGATAACCAACTGTACTTGGCCTTCACAAAAATCAATATTCCAACAGCAATTTCTCAAATCGAAGACTGTCTGGTTGACATTAAAGATTGGATGACATCAAACAAATTACAACTCAACGATGGCAAAATAGAAATCCTCCTTATTCGTTCACGATATGATCACTCACCAATCACCATTGACAGCATTGAAGTTGGATCAAGTTCCATTCAACTGGCAGACGCAGCACGCAATATTGGATTCCTGTTTGACAGTAACCACGATTTCAAGAAACACATAATTCAGACCTGTCAGAGCATCTATCTACTTATACGCCGTATTGGATTCATCAGGAAATATCTCTCTCAAAAGACTTGTCTGACTCTCATGTATTCAACTCTTTCTGCCAAGCTAGACTACAGCAACTCACTACTCTACGGTTTACCGGACTCATACATCAGATTACTACAAAGAGCACAAAACTCGGCTGCCCGTCTCATCACAAAAACAAGGAAAAGGGATCACATTACACCAATCCTGAAGGAACTTCACTGGCTCCCCGTGTCTTACAGAATTCAGTTCAAAATCCTACTTCTCACATATAAATCACTCGTAAATCGCTCCTTCATACCTGGCTGAACTCATTGAAGTCAACACCCCTAGCAGATCTCTCCGATCAAGTCTACAAACCACACTTAAAGTTCCGCGAACTCGGTTAAAATCATACGGTGACAGATCCTTCTCCTATTCCTCATCAATTCTATGGAACAAACTGCCAGCTCCTCTTCAATCAGCCCCGGACATTCGCACCTTCAGATCTCTGCTTAAGACTCATTTCTTCAAGAGAGCTTACCTGTGACCTAGTGTAAAGCGCCAGTGAACATTGCTGATGGATACTAGGCGCTATATAAATTATTTATCCTATCCTATCCTATTTCCTGCCATCTGGCCTTATGTAAACATGGTCAACCAAGGGGTGGAACATTTGATATTCAGGAGGGGGTAGGGTCTAGAAGATTGATGAGGTAGCATTACTTTTTACCAGATCCCTAGTACATTTTTTCCCACTCTTCCAACCTTTTCTTTTTGTCAAGCCTTCTCTGGCTAATTTTTTTGTTGACATTTGCTTATGTATGTAGGATCTGCTTGTCCCATTGCTATAGAAGTTGATATGCATGTTCCTAAAGATGACCTCCAGTATCTAAGTTGCAGGCCTTATTTGCTTTTGTCATTCTTGTTTTTCTGGTTTAAATATTTCTTGAATGGACCAATTCAAACCAAATGTGAGCACACTGTCCTTAACGGTATTTTTTAAAATTTTTACAAGTTTTTTAGTGTTTTCAGTTTTTGTTTTGTGATGAAGATACATGTATTTGTTGTTTAGTCCCATATTTTTTATTTGAGTAAGTTCTTGAAGTAAACATTATTATCATATCATTATAATAAAGGAGCGTTCATTTAAATTCGGAGGGCAGGGAAATTTAAGTTACCCACAAGATGTAAAAATTGACTACCCTCAATTCATCTATTTTAAGGTGTGAACCTCCCCTTCAATAGAAACGATATATATTAGAATAGGGCTGTTAGCATATGTCTATTCTTCCCCCCCCCCCATCCCCACCCCCTCCCAATGAGGGGCCGTGGATAATTAAAACGTGATAGGTAAGCACAACGAAGTGCGCGTTTGGCACTAAATGAAAGTTTGGGAGTGTGAAAATCCAACCAATCCTCATTCTGTATCAGCATACCTACAATTGGTAATTATGTTGCTACGAAATCTACCAACCCCCAACCGCAACTCCACACCCGCATACCAACTCAGAAATCGATCTTTGTTCAGCGCCAACTAGACAATGACGCAACAAAATGAATGAAATGAATTGAAACTGTGTATCCAAAATTATTTTTACGATATTTTCCTTGCATGCTTAACCACGTGTATGTCAAAGGAATGCTGGTGTAGCACTGGTGCTGTACTGGCCTGGTACACACCAAACAATATAGTGCGGTATTTTGCGATACATTAAAACGTGTAGAGTGATTTTTGCACACAGTAATTGAAATACAGCCAAACCCCTTCCCCCTCTAAACACAAAAATTGTTTACCATGGCCGTGTTTTAATTATTTACGGCCCCTTAGTATACAAAAATAAATGTCTAATTAAAAATTTAGATTTAATTTTACCTGATTGCTCATACAAGAATAAAAACACCATCAAATAAGCTACTGTCAATGTTACGATAAATATCAGAAAACAAAAGTGTGTCAGAATTTCTAGCCATGGTGTCAAATGTCGCATGTGGGCAGCTGCTATACCGGTATTAATAACAAACCTGCAACCTTGAACAGCCCTACTATAATAGTTGTATCCAACTCAACAGATAGCAGTATGCCTGCCTGCACCTCTGATGGGTCAAGGGGCAATATCAATACTCTCTGTATCTGCAGCTAAATTACTTGTACCTTTGTAAATAGCCTGGTATGCTTTCAAATTATTTGGACAACTTAATACCAAAAATGCAGTTGACATGCTGCGGTGCCACTCCCATGATTCCTGGGTATATCTATGCTCTTTCAAATCTCACGACAGGGTACCCAAGACTTTCCAACAAACAGTATACCATTCATCTCCATTTGAAAAGACTGCTTAGCTTTGAATGAGGTCATGCCTGGAAACTTTATGAACCACATTTGATTGCTTATATTGGACGGTTTCAGGGAAGCAGAGTTTTGAAAACTCATCCAACCAGAAATGAAAATATATTATCAAAAATCATATGAGCAAATTTTCACACAACCTGATGAGGGCATCCCTAAGAAGCTACATATTGAATTTCAAAGCTATATGACCAGTAATATAAAGATAACGTTTTGACCAAATATGAGAAAATGAGTGAAAATAACTCACACATGTAAGTTTCATCACTATTTGAAGAAATCTGAATGAGGCCACCCTTGGGAACTGACAAACTAAATGTTTATTGAATGCTCAATTTAAATGAGGACTTTTGAAGGAAATTGCCCTTTACATTACACAAATATGTATTTCATCACAATTGAACAAATCTGACTTAATTCATATAAAGGGACTTGTATACCAAATATGACAGGACTTGCAGCTTTGAAGAAGTTTGAAAGCATAAAGCTGATAGGCGACAATGGACAACCGCCTTCCGGTATTTGATAAGCTCTGGATCATGACAGTAGAGTTAAAAAGTTTACATACAATAATAGACATTGATAAAATCTTATTTTTAATGAGTTCTTTGTCATTTACAGTGGAATCAAATTGATAGAAAATCAGTTGTGTAAGAGACTCCATAAAATTCATTAAACATTTGTTGAATGTTTTGATCACTGTGTGCAAAAATATAGCTTTCAGGTGACAGAGGTATTACAATATTGTTTATGCAATTATTGTTACAAATCTTTTTAAAATCAGTGGTGTGATTACATCAAAATTTACAGCAATTAACATGAATTTCTAAAAAGTTATACATCTTGATAATAAAACAGAGAAAGGTACTATCTTAAAATATTGAGAACATTAATAGACTGTACATACATCATTTCAATCAATGTTCTACAACACACTTTGGGTTACTTTGTTATATCAGAAATGAGGCAAGGTAGTGGATACATACTCTATACATTCTCTACCGGACAGATAAAACCATGTCTTGGAAAAAATTACATCAATATGAAAGTAACAAAAACAAAAATAAATTGTAAAGATACTCAAATTGGCTTGTTAAAAGATGATCAATAATGGCTGAAAGGTAGTGATAATGTACTGGATGATTAAGGCATAAGATACTTATAAGTACTTCAGTAGAATTGTCAACACTTGCAGATTGATAACAAAAGGGAACTTGTCAAGGACTAATGTGTTTAATAGTTGAAATCATGCAAAAATACAATCAAAATATGACATGAACATTCACTGCAAATGTATGAAAGGCTTTGTGGTTGGTAATTTCTTTAATGAAATTACTTTAATAGTCTAACCTAAACCATGACATTTGAAAGTCTTCTCTCCCTATACAAACCAATAGAATAAGATGTCATTATTGATGAAGTACATTTTGAAATTCTGTGAAATTGTTTGAGCATTTATTAAACATTTTACATTTCACATTAAAATAATAAAATACCAATAAACATGGACAGCGTCTAATAAAAGAACTGTTTGGATTATATGATTGTGACTAGTAGTCAGAATTATCTATTGTGCTATCATTCAATATAAATAATTTGGCTGACAGGCAGTCACACTGGCTTGTCTTAAGAAAATTAACTCCTAACTCCATAATGGAATGGAGAGCTTTCTAAGGGTGCTCATCTGATTTGCCATTCTCAATAGATATGACTAAATTATAATACATAAATTATAATATATACGATCAACAATATGTATTTATAAATATTTACAAAACTATCGATTGAGTTGGATTGGATATATTGCTTACTTACTTTCATATTGACTGCAGGCATAAAGGGTATAGGGCATGAAATAAATTCTTAATAGAATGTTCAAGGAATTTAAAGACTACCTAAAATTTGTCTTTTGTCACAAGATACACAGGGTAATATACATGTATGACATGTCTGGCTTATGATGACATTCATAGAATTTTAAATATTTGTTAATATACAGCTGTGAAAATGACAAAGCAAATGTGAATTGATTCATAAAATCATTATTTTTCATAAAACATGGTACAAATGATTTAACAATTAAAAGACGCAACTCCTAAGTGTGACATTGAATCTGATTTACTGAAACGCTATGTTCATGATTACGGCTAGTCTCATCAAATTTAAAATGCTTCGTCTGATACACCAATAGAACTTACACTGACAGTAACAGACTTAAAGTCTTCACTATCTTTTGTCTCAGCTGTTGTTGGGCTAGATCCTATTGCTTGGTATGCTGATGCATCTCTGATAGTAACCGTCTTTAATGCACGTCTTGGCGACTTGCTTGATGACGATGGTTTTGGAACAGTTTCAAGGACACTGGGTACATAGCCAATATCACCAGAATCATCAGAATTAAATGATTCATCTGACTGGGAGTTAGATCTTGTCTGCTTACTGGAACTGTTGGATGAAAAGCTGTTTTCTTCTTCATCTTTGGAATGATCAGAATGTTTACTACTAGGTTTCAAGGATATTTGTGAGTGACCTGATGAGCTATAAGACAAGTTAGTTCCAGAGCCGCCTTCCACTGCTGAATTTTCACTTGAGTATGATTTGCCCTCAGAAGCTTGCATTTCTTCAAAATCTTCTGAATAGTTTTCAAAATCATTTTCTGAGGAATCTGCGATGCTCTTATCTGTGTCTTCCTGCAACTCCTCTTCATCATCGTCAGAAAGTGGATTGATGAGTGGCATGTGAACTTGGATATTTCGTCCACTGCCATTGCTCTTGTCATCTTCACTGTCCTTGACAGCTATACACAAAGAGAAAATGATGTTCATTAAAAGTTAACAATATTACTAATAGTAACATGTCTTCATGAATGACAACCTCACTGATGTAATTAATTATCAGCAACAGTAGTTGTTTATAAAGTATGTGTGATAAGTATTTGATAGGTAAGAAGAGTTTAAGCAATGGGGTGATCTGTAAGTGTTGGTATTTTGTCACATGGGCTATGTGGAACATCTTTGTGTTGGTATTTTGTCACTTGGGCTATTTGGAACATCTTTGTGTTGGTGGAGTTCAAGCAGTCATGTGACCAATTTTATCATATATGCACTTTTCAGGTGTTGCTTATTTCATCTCTGTTGCTTTGATGTGAACCACTGTAATTCAGCACATCACCACAGAATAAACTACAAATTATCAAAGTTATATGACGTTATCTAGAAACATACAATTGTAGCTGGTATCACAGTGTGAACAAAGTCCCAGAATTTAGAAAATTTTGGTAACCAGTCCGGGTCATTTCCAATATTGGCGACGCTATACCATAATAATTTTTTTCCTATATCATTAGCCAATCAGCAGCCAGAGTGCCGTCAGCCTGAACAGCTCCAGAGTGTATTTCCTGGCAACCTGGTAAGCCATAGTGTGTTGAACTCTATTTTGCTATAAACTCCTCCGCTGCACCATTCAGATAACTTTTTTGTGTATTATCGTAGATCCGTGTCAAAAATATTGTCAGTTGTGAAACACTTGGTATTGCATATTTCATTTGAATATAGATGTTGTTTGTGAAATAAACAATTAATTCGTGCCATTTTCTGTCATAATCTCGAACAGTTGTGTGGCCACTCTGCCAAGACACATTTTCAAAATCAGGAACCGTTTTTAGTCTGGCTCAGACAACCAAACCCCATATATTGCCTTGATGCCTGGACTCTGGCCTGAAGTCCTGCAAAATATAAATCGCATACCTAAACAAATTGTTCAGAAAAACCCTATTTTGTATCAGAGATGGCAGCTATCAAATACTCTACACAAGAAAGATGAAGGAAATCAGGAAAGGGATGTAATTGAAATGAACTGTAATTATCTAGGTTCTGCTTTGCTTGATGGTCTTTATTGTTTGTTAAAGTGTTCTTAGAGAACATAAGATCATGTTTATCATGAAAGAAGTGCAAAGGTTTGGATTTTATTGCCTACAGGAGGGCCAAAAGTAGCTGATGGTGATTCATACCATGCTGGCGAATCTACAGTGACTGTAATCTTATCAATGACGTGATTCGATCTGTGATTGGCTAATCATGGAACTATTATTATGGTATAACATCGCAAATTTTGGAAATGATCCGGACTGGTTACAGGAGACAAAAAGAAAAAAGTGGTTTCTGGGCATATTTTAATTTGTGCAAATTTGTGATTTTTCATTAGGCCATTTAAAGAAAATTCTTTGTTTGCCATCCTTGGATTTTGGAAAAACCTACCAGCTGGCAAGGGAAAAAAACAAACACAGACAAAAAACACAAGTGTATTAACATAAGCTCAATTTTTATCTGGTTTCCATGGCGTTTGCTGACAATATGACAATGATACACAGCTAACTAATTACAGGTTAGGCCAAAAAAAAAATTGTGCTGTTCCGATTACATGGTTTTCAAAAATAGGGTAGGTAGGTAGGTAGGGAAATTTTTTTTTCATTTTTTTATTTCTCAATGTGCATTTTGTACGCATTCAAACAAACTACCAGTGAACAATTTCCTCATGAAACGCACTCAAAGTGAATACCAATTTATTAAAATAAAATATTCATCAGTAGAATTGAAGTGTGTGGTTTATTAGACTGCAACGGAAATTGATATGGCTGAATTACAATTCTTTGACAGGAAAGTGAACTGTTTATCCACAGGTAAGTCTGACTTGTAAGAACTGACACAACACAATATTTACTGTCATCAATGCAGTGTTTCATCTAGGATACTATACCAGGGGGGATTGGTCCCCCTCTACTGGAATTTTTGAGGGGGATTTTAAAATTGGGGGGGGATTTAACTGACACATTTAATGACATCTTATATGTAAGTTTTAATGTTGCAGTGATGTCACTTGTGATATACATACAACAAGCCATAAATCACTTGCTTACACAATCCAAGCTACTGGCTCCAAGCACCATCCTCAATAAGATTTTTTCAAAAGTCAACAAATTTCGATATCACTGTTGTGAATGTATAGGGCTTCCAAGAGTGGCTGACAGCTCATTAATATTTATAAGCTTTAATATCCCTAAAAATTGTAGCATATTCCCTCATGCTTAAATATTCTGTATGTTTCTTTGCACATATTCTGTAAGTTTGCTTTCATAGGGCTTAATGTACATTCAAACATAAAAATTAACAACAGCCAGCCATTCCCACTGTACCTTCAAGGGATTTTTTCATTTTTCACTGAACTGTCTGCACTACACAAACCAAGAAAAAACATAGGGCCAAAGTCCCTGAAGCTACTATAGACATGGATACATGACTGTATGAAATTATCTCACTAAGGTCATCCTAGGGACTTGTAAACCAAATATTAA
>LD347959.1:101598-117209 GCA_001465055.1 Ptychodera flava | reverse complement strand
AATGCTAAATCAGGACTTTAGTCAAAATTTCAGTTACTTTGACATGACGGCAGTATGTTGACAGAATCACTGACGCGGTATCAGACGACAATTTGTGACCGCCGCTCGTAGCGAACTCAATAGCTTCTACCAAAAAAACTATTGAAAACGGGATAACAGTATCACCTGACATAATATGAGGTCACACGACCTGTGAAACGCTATCGATACGGAGCGAAGTGAGTGTAACTAACAGCATGTCACTGAATGTCCGAAAACTGAGGTCGTCCGAAAACTGTCACACTGAGTGTAGTGTGTATTCTATGTTTCGCTGTCTTTTTATGTATCACTTCATATTTTTCATAATTCAATATACATAAAATATGATATTAATCTGGACAGATATTGATAACAGATGCTATGAGAATTTTTTACGGATAATGGTTGATTTGGACGCGAACTCTGTATCCCCTAGCGCTAGCCTCGCGTACATGTGTTCCCGGTGTTATTCTTGACCGCGGACATCCGGGAACTTGCGGATTTTTACGTCATTTTTGCGTCACACTGCCGTGAGAACAAATATTGAAGTGTGGATTTTTCAACATTTACAACAGTATTCAAAGTTTCAACATTATGTCAATGATAAACACTAAGTTCTGTACTTTGTCACATAATTTCTGCATTGTTCACTGTCCTGTACAGTCAAATCCCATTTCACCTCACTCGCGTGCGTGAGGTGAAAGTGACGTCACTCCGCGGTGAAGAATACGGCAAGTCAATGTCAAACCCCCCACCTCGGGGCATAGTGTTGGATTTGGAAATTAGTCTTATGAAATTTGTCCAATGCCCAACCCCATGGGCAAGACAATCTGGAAAATCCACACCTTAAACAAGTAAATCCCCATGATATTGATAATTCTGCGCTTGTCCCTGAAACTAGTGACTAGAGGTTATTGCCCCACCCCTCGGGGATAGTTTCATGGCAAACATGATCGAATCCCCACATTTGTCCCGTACCAGTCTTCATGTGATCAGATCCACCCTAAAACATTTTTGTGGTTACGAATCTTCAAGGAAATGTATGTGTGAAATCGCTCCATACTTGGCTACGAACGCTAGATCGATACTGCACTGTGCATGTGGTTAGTAGAATGGGGCGGCGAACAGCTGTGCGTGGACGCCTGGCCGTGGCATCACTATGTGTTTGGCCCACCACAGCCGCGGCCACCGTCGATCTACGTTTTTGAGCACATCCACTAATAGCCCAACGAGTATCCACCTCGTCTAGGCATAGACCTTAAAAACGGAAGGTCTATGGTCTAGGTCAACTAGGTACACGATGTGCTGAGCGAGCTGAGCGTGTGCTGAGCTGGCTGCGCGCGCAAGGCCGCTTTCTCATTTACCCATGAGCACTTGCGCGAAAACCAACTTTGAAAACAAAAGAACATCGCGAAACGAACTTCGAAAATCAACTTACTTAGAGGCGCGCAACGAGCGAAAACTATGAAATATGTAAAACTTGAACTTTTACATTCTTTAAAGAAAATTGTAATTATGCTTACAATAATTTATCAAGAAATAAATACATTGCCTTACACAGCCATAATTTTTAAACCCCATCATTTGTCACACTTTGACGTCTGGAAGCTTATTCATACATTATAAGGAGCAACTTTGTATGCACTTTATATACAAAAAGCTGTTCGGAACGCTATTCAGAAGTATGGTATTAGTTATACACCTAGCACATGTCAGACTCTTAGGTAATACTTGTGAAAATATTACCATCGGTACCAGCAATGTTTCTTAAGTCACAACTGACCGACCTAAAATGTTCAATAAAAGTCAACATCCTCATATTCTCCTCGTACATTTTGTAATTCTAACACAATGCTAGCTATGACTTTTAAGGCAAGTGTGTTTGAAATGATCTATACTTACTAAGGTAGGTGGGGCTTGTTCACCTAAATGAGGCTGACCTGTAGTCATATTTTCATCTGCCATACTGAATGTGAATCCTTTGAAATAAGTGGAAGTAACCTGAAAGAATAATCAAATGAAGTGCAATGACACTGCTACACAAGCCAACGAGCCAATATCCTGAGTAAGTTTTATCCTTTGTGACTGATTTACTGTGAACCCATGAACTGATCAGCAAAAAAGTAACAGGTCACATTCATTACTACAGAGGGTCTTCAAAGGAACTTTTCCATCACCTTGATTGCCTCAATATATAATAATTATAAAAGGAACTTTTCCATCACCTTGATTGCCTCAAAATATAATAATTATATCATAGATCAGTTGATCCCAGGGTGCACTGCTTCCTACCTACCTGTGTTCCTCCTCAGCACCTTGGATCATGTGCAGCGCGGACATGTGTTGTGGCAGCGCCCTCACGCAACGGAAGTGAGAGCGCCGCCATGGATTGCAACTGCGTTTCCAGGCCAGGTACAACTTGGTTGACAACTGTTTAATTCTCCAAAGGTACTGTCCCCAAACGCCCTTTCTCGGAACCTTTGTACTATCATAGTCTCTTTCGCGGATAGCGGAAATAACAATAACGCTCTGAATTCTGGGATTGTTTGGGGTCATCAGTCATGGCCACTTGTCCGTGCGTCCTGGACAGTGCCTGGATGAGTGGATGAGGCAGTTTTTAGATCACGCGGGGTGTTCCGGTCGGTGTTGGCCTTCCCAAAAAAATGAGCTCATGCAGAACTGCTATGCTGCAGAGCAGCTAGGTTTGCAGTGGAAACCTCTCATCACAGAACAGCTTGAAGACATCGCTGATGCCAAAGCCCAAAAGTTGGTTTTGAACGAAGGTGTCATCCGTCTCCCACACCCCGATATATGGCATCCAATTTGGATGGGAGGACTCACCTGCCAGCTTGCCAGATGTTGAGCAGAGTGGAGTAGAAAGCTACATCGACAAAAGTATTTACTTTAATTTGACCTCCAACTACCTGTATTACTGTATATTACCATGATAATATAATGATTTTTTGTTACATTTAACATTTACGTGTTTTAACTTTACTGTAAGATATTTGCATGCATCGTCCGCAGCAATGTCGACCCTGTTGTTAAGCCCTGCTAGCTATAACTCCTGGAGTATGTTGACCTCGAAATATCTTCCTACTCTCTCCTGGTCTTCTCTGAATTGTATCCTCTGAAGGGATACGAACTTTTACTATATTAGGAAAGCATTCCATTTCCTTTGTAAACCATTGACAATTCAATATTCAATTTCAAATGTCAACAGTCATTTTGATTTCCCCGCCATCATCAACAATTGGTTGTATAACAAAGGAAACAGAACCTACAATGTAACAGTTGAAAATATTCATCCCCATGCATTACATTGGACTACTCTGTGGTGTGTGCAGTTTATGTGAAGACTTCAGTGCATATGCACAGTATCCACAGGGTTTTTTTTGCATGGTACTGCAATTTATTGTGTGGGCAAACTTTTAATAATAGTGTAATCTTATACCATGGATGTAAAAAATCTATTTTTTACATCCGTGCTTATACTGTCCCAGCAGCAGGTACTTTGATAAGTGTGTACCTAAATTAGTTTATTTTAACTTCAAGTGAAATCATAAAAATATCCTAAAAGATGCCGGTAGTTTGGGCTTTAAAGTTTTTTACTTATTTTCCTTCAGTTATAAGGATAACAACATGTAGTACTATCATTCGATCTTTACAGCTGTGATATCTTTGTGTATATAGTCTACAGTCGATGTTCTGGGTTTTGTTTTGTCTGTTACATGAATATTATTATTGTTTCATTTTAAAGTTCTTTTTCTTTTTTTTATAGGTCAATGATTAAATAATAACAAGTGAGTATTTACAATGATTACATATGCAATATTCATATCCTGATACCTAGTTAGTTAATAATAATTATAGTAATAGTTTTAGTTTTTGTGTTCTTTTAAAGCATGATCAACTATTATGTATAGACTTGTTAAACAGAGATGCTCAAATCATTCAAATTTTTTGTAGAAAATCAAGCGATAGGTATTAAGACCGGAGGAAGGGAGTCTTTGAGAAATGGGAGGTCTCTCCATCTATCCTCTCACGTCAATGGTCTTAAATACCATGGTATTGCTGCCGATATCCCTTATTGTTTCATCAAAGCCAAGGTCATTAGAGAGACTAGTAGATCTGCCGACCCATACTCCTGTTGGATATTAGTCCATAAAGAAAGGTGTCAAATTATCGATGGCTACTGTTCTTGTCCCGGAGGGTGAGTCATATTTATAAAGAATTAGATTGACAGTAGTTGTTTACAGCATCAGGCAGTACAACAGCACTGCATCATTCAGGTCAGCCTTCCTGTTACAATACTGTGTACTTTGCCATATGCACCTCTTGAACTTGAGAGGGCGCATTAAGCCGGCTGAAATACCAAAACAAAGACTTAATTTTGTGTGTGGGCATAAGCGTACTCAACGTTTAATCTCCTGTATCTGCAAATCACAAATAGTGTCACACTATGTTCAGACAGTAAAAAATTGGAAACTACTGTGAAAACTATTTGTGTTTTGCAAACACGGGATAAATAGTTTGAGTCCACTTGTGTCCACACACATAAAAGTAAGTCTGTTTTGGTGTGTAAGCCAGCTTAATGTGCTCCCTCAAGTTCAAAAGGTGTATATGGCCAAGCATTCAGCACTGTAACAAAACGGCTAACATGAATGCTGTCATACTTTCATACTGCCTATGCCTGTTGCTGTAAACAACTTTGTACATCACTTTCAGTGCCTTTATCTTGCAGTCGAACTGATCAGCTATCCTGTTTTTACCCTTTTGTAGAGCCCTTTCAGCATTATTTTTGTGTAAACAAGGCTGTCTCCACAGGTTCCGTTCAGCATTCTCTTTATACTTTCATCCACTCAGACTGAGATGAGCAGACTGATCTCATGGTCAAGCCAACTACAGTGTCACAGAATGTAATGATCTGTGTGCTGACTGAAGAAATTGAATGTTGGTTGTTTGTTATTATGTTACAAATACCTGTTGCACGAGGGAGCTTAAAGGCGGAGCCTCCCTTTAAAAGGACGCAAAGCTATGGTGGCGTTCATTGTGTAAGTGGACACCAAACAATCCCAGGTTCTCGCATTAGTGGAGTTCTCCTCCCAGTCAAACACTTGGCCAGTACAATGTTTGATTTCTAAAACATTGATTACACAAACTGATCTCAACCTTTTGTCACATTTTGCTTATCCTGCAAACAGATTTTATGCAAGCTTTTGATTGACGGTCGGTTCAAATCGCCAACGGTCATTGATTCCCCACCACAAACGCTCAAATTTCCTAAAACATTGTCTTCCAGTCGCGTTAGACTTAGAATATAACCACAGAGTTTGATCGACAGCAACTTCGCGCTGACCGCTTTGCAGTCTGTCTGCGTTTTTGCGGCCGGGGAAAACTAAAAAGTGGCATTTTCTGGAGCGTGTGCCAGCATGTTGCCTGTTTGGTGTCCACTTACACAGTGAACGCTGCCATAGCTTTGCGTCCTTTTAAATGGAGGCTCCACCTTTAAAGGCTTGCACAGAGTTAATTCTAGGACGCGCCATTGCGCAATTTGCGCAAAAAAATCTCGAATGGCCCTCATTTCTACCTTTGATGCGCCACCAAGGGCGCAACATTTTATGAATGGGTCGGTCGATCACGCAGAGTTCACTTAGTTCATAGTACATTTACGTAGCTCCCCGAAGGTCATTACCTCAGTCATAGTGTGCCATGTTAAACGATTCAGTTACCCTTCGACCTTTGCCCACTACGGCATATATGGTGGTGCATAGGAAGCTGGGTAAAAAGGACTGATGTAGGGGCAATGGTGTATTGGAGCCGTGCGCATGTGGTACGATCGATGAATGTAAACAACGGCTCCGGGCGCGGCCGCCGCGTTATCGTGAAAAGCTAGTCGCCGCTCAGATTTTTAACGCCAGTACTATATAATAGTTGATGAACCCAGGATAATCGGGCAGTCCCTTAAATTGAAGCGTTTGCAACGTCTATCGTGCATACCAGCGAAACGTTGAACACTGCAAGGAAAGCATTCATTCTTGGCCGGCCGCGGCCATATGATCGTTTTGATGAGCAACACAGTTTAGGTCAGACATATCTCGTTATCCAGAGTAGCTAGATCAGAACCAATGATCGTAAATTTGCTAATACATACAAGTTATCTTTAAAAGTTGATGTATCGATCACTTTATGTAGGTCGTACGGGTTACACTCTCGTGTTGTATCAGTGTGATAATTGTCGACCAGTGCAAATCGGGGGCCACTCGGAGAAATCCTACCGGTGCGCTAAGCTTTGATCATGATCGTTTCCAGTCAAAATCACAGTCCGTAGTAATTTGTGCAGATGTTAAAGTCCGACATCAATAATTCATCACATAAGTTACGTAAACAATTGAATCAAACCAAACGGTTAGTTTGCTCCTGCCATTGTTGGGCCTGTTGCGTATACGGAGCACAACTTTGCTGTAGGCTTCGTTGGTTACAGGTGGCCCGATCTCTAGTATTCTCCTTTTCTTGACTTGATAGACTATGGTATTTTCAGCAGAAAATTCAAGGGTTTTACATGTGTGATCATGACGGCCCCCGATTTTATAAAATGGCCCCCTTGGGACAGGAGTAGGGGCCCAAAGTGGCCCCTTGTTTTTACGTCCTAGAATGAACACTGCTTGCATGGGCAACGGATTGTCTCATCAGAAAATTTACCCACCAGATTACAGTTTCAATGTAAAACAAAAGGCTATCACACCTCCATAATCTTCCTACAGACTAGAACAAAGGCGATCCCAGGGATCGCGAGCAGTGGCTTTAAGATCGCTATGAAGCAGTTCAGTCCGTACACACAGTGAGTTGTGGATAGAATTAATCCCTACACCGGCTCAGGTCTGGCGGACTAAACCGTCTCATTTTTGAAACGTTTGAGAAGCACTTCAGAACATCCACACATAACTTTTTGTACCTGTATCAGACCAGAACTGATTCAGAGGCATTTCAATGGCCTATAAGTGAATGGCACAACAGAAAAATTTCCAACTTTTTCCAGTCTCAATGTAGTATGTTGTTTGTCCGTGGTATGGTATACATAGCTTTCAAAGTAACTTCATTACACAGCAGTCAATTGACATGTACTAGAATATACATGAACTGATTGATACATGTAGTAAGGGAGATAGACAATATTTTGTACTGTAAGTATTTATAATCTCAGATTATAACAGCTGGCAACATTTTATTTATCTTTTTCCTGCACAATAGGGTCAGGGGAACGTGTAAGCATATTGCTGCAAAGTGTCACAACCTCATCAAGTTGGTGGAACATGGTGTCAACAGAGCCGTGACAGAAAAGCGTCAGATGTGGCATACCCCTAAAAAAATACACCAGCCAGCCTTTCTTGAAGATATCACAATACATAAGATTCAAGGTGAGATTTACCTTCCTCTGTGCTCTGGATTTTTAAAAGTGATACTGAGAATAATGAAAGTGAGGTAGTAACGTACCAGTGGTGTCTAGCTTTTGTTTACTATCAAAACTGTTGTATTTAAAAGTGGTCGCGTATTCACATTCTGACTAGGCAACCAATATTACACAACCTACGAAGCTTTGTGCTCCAGACACAAAGATCTGTGCTGATATAAAACCAAACAAGTGAACAATAGTATTTGCATATTTTACAGGGCTTGAAAATTCTCGCCAGACGCCTGTGACAAGTGAATTTTGAGTCCGGGCAAGTGAAAACAACATTCTCCTAGCCCGACAGACAAGTGAATTTCAATGAGGCCACTGTACGTACGCACTGCCACTCTCTAGCCCTTTGAGTGTACAGATTTTGATATATCGGGCTGATAAAATAGCTCTGTTCTGCTTGGATACAAAATGGCAAAATATTGATGTCTTTGCATGCTCTTATGATACCTCCTCAACAGAAAACTATGGCTATAACAATAAAATGTTGTAAGATGTTGAAACAATTTACCCTCCTTCCTACAAAGTTACAATGTATTGAAACACTTTACTCTCCTTTCTACAAAGTTACAAAGTCCCTGATACTGAAGCAAACATTGTTGCTGTTCAATATTGCAATCAGGGTCCCTCAGTCCCTCATGGACGGACAGTGCTACAATACATCATGGACGTAACGACCATGAATACACTGCTGAGGCTTGGCTTTGCCTCTGGTCGTCTATAGTCCAAGTTTTACCTACTTTGCTTGAATCAAAATTTGGCCTGCAATTACTCAGTTTGATAGTAAAAACCATTATTTCAAAGGAAACTTTCACAAACAGAGTCATAATACAAGGGAAAAGGAGAAAAACTTGAGGTTTTCTGAAAGGTCAAACCTGGGTCATCTTATGTGATGTCATGAATGAAGACCCCATAAGTACACAATTACGGTTCAAAAGAAACCACCTAGGGAGGTCCGATAGGTACAATCTTATGGTAACAGGTAATTTATTGGTGCTTTCCAAGTTAATGGCATTTAGCTTGACTGTCAGTTTTAAATTAAATTTTATTAACAGTCATGGCAAAGTGAAATTGTCAACAGTAGTTGCAGTAAGCATATCCATTTCAAATCATCACATTTTAGAGCTGCAATTTTTGCATGGTTACTTAACATCATAGCAACAAAATTCAAAAGTAAAACAATTAAAATTATCCATTTGAACTATTTCAAACTGCTTTAACTTTTGCAAGAAATGATGTGATTCTGAATGATTTTAATATTTCTCCAGATTCCTCCAGTTTAATGATGTAATAGTGAACATCACCAGACATTTCTTGATGATATCAAAATATCAAATGAAAATGTTCCCAGGCTACAATGTTATCATTATCATTAAAACTATTATTACTCTTAAAAACATTTGGAAATGAATTGAACAATATCATTGTGTCTTGTTTTAAAGGATTTTGGCCTAACCCTTTTTGTCTCAAGAAAAATATTTATGATGAAGATGCTATTGAGCCTGCTTGATCACAACTATGACACCAACACCACAATACTTGTATCTACACTGTCACTATGCTACCAAATGCCTTCTTCTGCATGGACTACTTGTATTTGTGTGGCTAACAAAATTTGTGTCATGACTTAAAGACTGCATAAATGTGCCACATAAGGAGCTTGTAGTGTATATGTATGACTGAATGCTGCAGAAGTATTCTGTATCTGTGGTAATATACACTTCACATTCAGGGCTCGAAATTAACTTTTTACACTGGTAGTCCACTTGGGCTACCATTTTCTGAAGTTGGTAGCCCAGTGACAATGGCTGGTAGTCCATGAATATTTTAGTTTAGGGATACTGTACTCGTCCGAGTATAAGCCCCGGTTCAGCAACACAAAATTATAAATAGCAGTAAAACTAGGGGCTTCAACTCGAGAAACCCCATTTTATGTGTCACAAACGCTTAATTTATGCTAATTTATGTACATTTTAACACTTTCTATCACTTTCAAAATCGGCTTACACATCCACAGAAATTTTAACTTGAGTAAAGAAAAACAGAAAAAAATATTCTAATGATTTTTATGAACTGGCATGCCTTGTTACACCCAAGCCTCTCTATACAAAACGTAATACATTGATACTGATCGACAACCATAAATAAAAGACAGCAAAACTCAGCCAAGCTTAACTCATACAGTGTTTTACATTGCTATTTCAAATCAAACTGATTACACAATCTCTTGAAAGAGAAGTGACAGTTTTGTGAAATTTCAGCATCAAAACCCCAAAACTTGACACAAGTACGTCTTATATGCTGCTGGCCAACAGCATAGTGTGAACTGGCATGCAAAGACTACACACGGAAAAGCAACTCAACATTCTAGTATCAAACGCTCGGCATCTTGTGAAAACAACAGCATAACAATGAAAATTTTAACAGTCACCAGAAAAAACTCTTCACAGATGAAATGATAATTGCTTCAAACAAATGAAACTGCATGTTGACTGCATTTAGCTTGACCCAAAGTGACGGACATCGCACGCCAAGTATTTCATGTCCCAGGCTTTGGTAGTCCGTGTGGGCTACCATTTCATGGACTTTGGTAGCCCCAGGGAAAAATTGGTAGTCTGTGGACGCGGGACTACCGCTAATTTCGAGCCCTGACATTGCTACCTGATTTTTAGAGTTGCCACCTTATTATTTCTTGTGTCAAAAGTTTACCACCAGAAATGAAAAAGTATTTCAATCTCTTTAATGTCATAAAAAACACAGATAATTAATGTCAAAAAGAAATAAACAAATATTTCTTTAATGTAAAAACTATCATGAACAACATACAAAATATCTTGATTTGTACAATTAGGAATTCCTGAATGCTGAGAAAGCTGTTGCTACACTTGAGATCATAAACTGTTTAAAAGTTGCTCAAAGTGGCTACAAGATTTTTGATTTGGCTAATGAGTTGGCTAATCATTTTGGTGACTTGGGGGAACCCTGCAGTTTATTCACATACCACGTGGTAGCAGTAAAGTAAATGATACTGAAAGTTTCACGTGGGCACAATTTGACACAACACCGGTGGCCTACTATATACCTACCCTTAGTGCACCTACCTGACTTGCCTATTTAACACAAGGTACCAGGTCATGATGACACACAATGACACTGTACCGTTGTTGTTTTATTGAAACACATTACATGTCCCCCAAAAATTTAATTTGTCCCCATTAAGACCTACTATGGGTCACTGTGTCCCCATGCTAGCAAAAGCTGGCTGAAACACTGAGCATGTTACGCATGATATTATTTTTGATAAACAGAATAAGTACACAAAAATAAATCAGTAAGTTACAGCTACTGTTTCTTTACAATGACATGAATAAAACCATACACAGTTACTCCTTAAATCATCTGAAATTCAGGGCAAGTGAATTTTTCTTCCGGACAAGTGAAATTGAAAATTCACTTGCCCTATGGCAAGTGAATTAAAAAAAAAATTTTGAGCCCTGACTTGAATTGAAGAAAATTACAGTTCAGCAGAAATATTTCTCATAAAATCATACCTTTTGGCCTTGTCTTCCCTGATCATATGACTTAATCGTCCTGATTGATATTCTGGAACAAATGATCAGATTCTTTGTCATTTTTCGTGGTGTTCACATGAAAACAGTTGTCATGTCAATTGTAAGGTATGTAGCATCCAAAAACAGCAAAGTAATTGTACTTCACATCAAAGTCATTGTTCTCTACGTTCAGTAATGTTTGAATTTACAATATGACAAAACACCATATGTTACAGAAGCAGGTGTATAATAATACCATTGTACAATGTTCTGTAATCAATATGTTGGTAGGGAAACAATAATATACAATGGAGAACTCCTGAGCCAAACTTTGTTTTCCTACATGGAAACAAGAAGATGAGATTGAAGATGCTACAGCAGGCATGCTGAACATTTTATGAGTAACCATACATCTTTGTCAAATGTGCAGGTAACTGTATCGCGGAGGAAACTGTGTCCAAGTGTAACCGCTTCAGGTATGATCCAAGGGCTATAGATGACAGACAACAAAGGAAAGTGGAAGATAAGGATCTTGATGGTCTACGTGAGGTAACCGGTGGGAATGCTGGTATTTTGTGTTACATGAATATTACAGCAGATCCTGATCGTCAAGCGCAGATTTATCAGAAATTTCTGTCACGCAATAAGTAGTCGTCACTCAAGAGGAGACTTCGGTGATTTAGGAGCCTGTTTTACCCTCATCATTACCAGAACTTGCTGAACAAACTTTAATAGAGAGTGCAATGAAGCCAATTGACACTAATGTTGTACAGTTAGTTAGTGATGCGACTGTAAATCAGTCTGATTCAGATATGTTGTATAAGTACTCTTTGATGTAACACAAAAAGTATCAGTAGATGGAACTGTTAGTGACAGTAATACATTCTTAAAGTGTGTTATGGAATGCAATCCGCTTTTCTCATCACCAGCTACTGATTGGGGGAAATATAATGAAGGAATTGTTATACAACAATTTCTTCGTGTGAATCGCAAGTTTCATAGGAAAATGAGTGTTAAGCAATGTGGCCTAATCTTGTATCCCAGATGCCCAATAATAGCTGCTTCTCCTGATGCACTGGTGACGTGTGATTGTTGTGGGATTCGTCCACTTGAAGTTAAGAATCCATACAAAATGAGACATTTGTCCATCCCTAAATATGCTGAGCTCCAAGACTCTTGTTTACATATTACATCTTCTAGGCAAATAAATCTCAAATCCGACCATCCATAAGTATTTTCCGTGGAATCTGGAGTTGGTTATTTTGCTTTAAAAACAGCAAGTCCCTACAACAATCTACATTTCAAAGAGATATGTTTTGATCCTATGTTAATGGAAGAAGTATATTCAACGTGTTTGGTTGTATTCAAGTCAATAATAATTCCTGAAATTATTCATGGAAAAGTAAGGAAAGAAATTGAAATGACAGGATGCAATGTTGAACAAACTCCACAAATTGCACAGGAATGTAGAGATGAGCATGTTTGATATCCCAATAAGAATACTTATTGTATTACTGAATATTTATGTTTGTAATGTATGTACAAAAGTATGTCTTGAGGATCCTCAGATATTCTCTGAGATGAGTATTTTCTGTGATTTCCATAGTCAATGGTATCATTGGGAGTGTGTTTATGTTAAAGGTACGGAAATATTCTTGAAAAGAAAAAACATGAAATGGAAATGTAATCTTTGTAACAACTAATTCACTGGATGCTCATATTGTAAAGTAGCCCAAAATACCTATAGCAAAGCACACATGACACAAAATGTTCGATTTGAGTAATTTTAGTACTTTGAGGGACAAAGTCAGCCATTTTTCATGAATTTTGTTTGATACAAGATACTACTTATATTGTTTGACATGTTGAAAGATAATGAATGGGTGACCATGCATATATTCAACCCAAGTTTTAGACACGATACATGAAATCATTGTGAATTCGCGATTGTTTCATGTCTCGTGTCTTAGACTGGGGTCGAATATATGCATGCCCTAGGGTGGTCACCCATTCATTCAGTATCATTCAACATGTCAAACAAGTATTTTGTATCAAACAAAATTCATGAAAAATGGCCGATTTTGTCCCTTTAACATTCATGTACAATGATGTCCTCCAGCACATGTACTGAGCAGATTTCAATGAAAGAATGTTTTGAGTGTTTTTCATGCATTTCAAATTTACTAATTTGGATGAAGAAGAGTAAATCTCATTAAAAAAATGATAATACACCATATAGAAAAGTGCGTCTTAATAGACTATCTCAATGTGTGTTTGTCACTTGTGTTTGTTGAAGTTGTTTCCGTATGGATTTGAAAGATTTCAATGCACATTGATGAGAAAGAAAATACCATGTTCTTGAGATATTGATTGGTACAAACCTTGACCCGTCATCTGCCAGCAAAGTATCTACTTACCTTTTTTTCCCAGATGGTTATGCGAGTGTGTTTGTATTTTTCACAGACTTTGAACCGTCATCAACCAACAAAGTATCTACTTACCTTTTTTCCCCAGTAGGTTGAGTATGTGTATACCGTACTTTTCCTACATTTACAGTAGTTTGTGTAAGTATGTGTGTGGGCTGGAAAGTACCTTCAATTTTTATTTTATTACGGTAGTTCTCTTTATTGAGGATTTGGTGGCCCTGAAAAGGACCATTGGTATGGGTTTGGTGGCCTCAGAAAAGCCATTTGGTATTGGTTGTGTGGCCCTTGAATGGGCCATCTGTTCCTGGGTGGTGTTTCATCTGCTATTGATCGGCACGATTGGTGATTGAAGGTTTATGAGAGCTGCCACCACTCCCACAATATGATCGAATAAATCAAACATATCTAATGGAAGTTCAGTTCTCATGATGTTCTCATGACTCGTCCAATCACCAGTTCCACGTGTATCCTAGCGTTTGCCACTTGTTTGGTCTGCTTGTCTTCGGCTGTTGTCAGCTGTTTCTTTCCTTTGAGGTACGGTGGAATGACAAGCCGTACATGCTTGTAAAGGAGGAGTTCTTGAGTGTTGAATCCTCGGTCTGCAAGAACTCTATCACCAGGGTCAAAAAGATCAGTAATCCCAGATCGTTTGACAAGCTCTTTGTCACGTATGCAACCACCACCACCCATCTTTACCAAATATCTAAAAGTTCTCGATCGTTTGCACAATAACAAACTATGTACTTCCGCATACGCTGATGTTGCCCACAATGCATTGCGCAAATCAAAGATGGCCATATCCACGTCACGGACTATGGATACACTCAGTCATTTTATTGTAAAGTGAATAGGTACTTGAGTGACTGTCGGGCTTTCATCAGGCAACAAAATCCTGAGTCAGTAAAATTGGTTGTGCCAACAACAGAGACACTTTCATGTCCGCAAACATTTGTTTTGATGAACTGCTTTGTCAGTGATTTCATGCAGCAACAAGATGCCAATATTGCAGCAATGTCTAGTATAAGAGGCCAGACAGTTGTGTGCCATTTGATTCAAATGAACTAAATGATACGCCAGAGTTATGGTAAAAAAAATGCATACAAATACATCTTTTATATGACAAATGAACATCACCAAGTACTGAAATGGATGTTCATCAAGAACAAAGGTAAATTTGCAGAGTTTGAGGAAGTATTCAAAGATTTGGACAAACGTTATCATGCCAACCATGAACAGATTGAGTTGGTTGTTACAACACTGTGTTGTGAATGGAAGGACATGATTAGACATTGTCTTCAGAATTCACCAAATGTGAAGATACAGTACAGTGTTTTTGAATTTGTTCAAAACATTTGCAAACATTTGCCAAAAGAACACCCAAGATACGCTGAGATTTGTCAGGATATTAACCAAATACTCCAACCTAATGGGGAATATAGTCATGGAATTCAGCCTTCAGGACAGTCAATGATCAGTAAATGGAATAACTTTACTTTGAAGTACCAGGGTGAAGCTTATCAAGGCAAACCTATCTGTGATTACATCACCAAAGAGGAAGTCAACATCATCGAACACCATGGTCAGAATGGATGTCTGACTGAGTTTAGTCCTGGCTATGAAGTACTAGATTTATTAAATGAAAAACTCAAGAAAATTTTTCAAAAGAAGATTAGTCTTTCATTGGCATATACATTGATATTCATGACTTTACATAAATGGAACTCAGATAAAGGCGTGAAAGTAATACAGTCTTACAGTGAATACTGTATGCTGCAAACGCTGTCTGATACCATAGGGCACAGACAGAGTGGTTTACCCTTGGTAGATGAAAAGTTTGGTTTGATTCCTGAAAACGTCGAAGTAGAAGCCAAACAGAAATTGAAAAAAGATGCAAGTGAGTTCACTGCTGATGATATTGAAAAAATTATGAAGGAAATTGATTCTTTGTTTAGCCGAGAATTATATAATGATGCATCATTGGGAGAAAATGTCAATACACTTAGAGATCACAGTGACTATGAATCTATGTGTAGCCAACGTCAGTATTTCAAAATACTTTCAAAGATGGTAAAACTATGGAAAACTTTGACAATGGTGAACAAACATGCTCAGGACAGTTTGATGTGTTATCACATGTGCCTTTCTTGTGAACAGTCA
>LD347959.1:53364-86832 GCA_001465055.1 Ptychodera flava | reverse complement strand
AATTTGGCCAACCTACCTGACTATGGGGTCAACCAGCTTGATCAACTGTTGAATCATCATAACAATACACCAGGTATTGATGCTGATAGAGCTAGGGCACACTTTCTGTTTTACAAACACTTCACAAGATCTCAAAGGGACGCACTGAATTTTGACATGTATATCAAGCTGTTGCTAACTGATTTTACAGAGGAGTATCCTGATTTTGCCATCCTAGCTGAAATTGCTCTTGTCATACCAGTGTCTTCTGCCCCATGTGAAAGGGGCTTTTCAGTACAAAATGCCATCAAACAGGGGGCACGAAATAGACTCAATCCTCAAAGGCTTAATAGACTAATGTTCATCAAACTGGTTGGCCCCATCATAGATGATTTTGACTTCATAAACACTGCTAGGTTATTTGCTGAAGGAGCTGCTGGCAGAGTGTGAACTCAAACCTACTGGACTTGCTAGGTGTATGCCATTTCAGTGTATGAAATTACTTGCCTTCTTGTCAATTTGACAAATTTAAATACTTGTTCAAATTCCACAACGTTGTGAACTTGTCATTAAAGTTATGAGATAATTTCAATCATGAATTGTGTTCTTTGAATTGATCATGACGGCCCTCAGTATGAACTAGAATTTTCATGTAAGCATTATTTTAAGAAATGTGCAACCATTTGCCGTGTGTTATAACACTAATTGAACACAGTGAAGACCATGGCATGGATAAACAATAAAATATTCTTTTGAAATAAACTGGGACCCCCATATTTTGATGTAGGACTCCCATTTTCTAACACCAGGGGTCCCAGGGACTCTCAAAAGTAAAAAGTGATGTAAAACCCTAGCTGTCCGAACTCTCCATAGTCGTCTTACGAACGCGCTGATCTGTACACAGTACTCCTCCAGCTGCAAGCTACAATCAACCGTATCGCCGATGACGTCACGCACGCTTCTCCCATGAGCCCTTTCGCGCCCATGGAATTCCGGGCGCATTTCCATAAATGTCGTCTACTTCAAGTCCTATTTTCGTCGTGCCGTAGTCGTCAACGTGTGCAATTATGTTGCAAAAAAAAATTTGAGCTGCATTTTACTCAAGGGTGATTTTGGAAGGGATAAACGGTCAAAGTTGCTGGATTTGGGTTTCCCTTTAAGCCCAGAATTAGGTATGTGCATAATTATTGAGGTACAGGAAGTGGCTGGTCATGTGATATTTTGTCGAAAATCTTTGCTCCCATAGTTATCCCTTTGTACCAAAAGCACATTGAAGCATAGGGTCCTCAATCTCCGATGATGATGATGATGATGATGATAATGATGATTAAATATTTAAAAATGAAGAAAAATAAAAATATATTTGGACTCAGTAAATTTGTTGTTGTTGTTATTGTTGTTGTTGTTGTTATTTAATCATCATCATCATCATCGGAGATTGAGGACCTATGATTGAAGTTGACAGCCAGTTACAGTGAAATTCCATATAGCTGCAGAACTTCATTAACCAGGGTGTTGTTTTAATCGATGTGTATCAGCAATTTTTACAGTATTAACACACTGGGCTTCATGTGGTCTTGTTTACATCTTTAATCAGCTACATGCTCTCAGTTACACAACACTTCAGGGCCACTCCACGCATGTCAGACAGAGAAACATAAACAAATCACCACACTTTGCAATGTCATGTATCTTAAACTTTCTTTTTTATTGATGATGAACAAGTGAGCGTGAAAGTTCAGGTAGCTTTGGGAATTGACCGGCTAGACCAGCATCATATAAACCTTACATGTTCAAAAATAAATACATTTGTAAATGTATTTGTAAATGTATTTGTAGAGTTCCTGATTGGACTCAATGGTGCAAAAACCTTTTCAACATAGCGATTCTAATTACATAAACGTAAAAAAGAAATACTGTTTGTTACAAGGCATCCTTTTCACTTAAACATTTGCAAACATGATTATGACGTGTTCTATTACTTGTAGCTCATTTCCTTTATATCATTTAGACAAATTGTTTCACTATTATTTCTATTTTTAGCTTTAAGGTATTTTTAAAGTTGTAACAGCACTAGTACGTTCTCTTTCGTTCTGTTTTTGAGGTATACTGTGATGAGAATGTTCCCTCACAGTATTTCATCATTCTATTTATTTGTAAGAGCTAGGATTGCAATGATTAGACCGTTGTTAGCAACAGAAAACTTATCATTGTGTCCAATTGTCAGGAATTCCCAAATTGTTTAACATGTAGATTCACTGAGACTGGACAAGCGAAAATTTCAAAACCTTCCTGAAGTTTCACACTCACTTGTTCATCGGGAATAAAAAAAGAAACATACATAACATTGCAAAGTGTGGTGATTTGTTTATGTTTCTTTGTCTGGCGTTCAGTGGAGTGGCCCTGGTGTGATGTGTAACTGAGAGGTGTAGCTGATTACAGATGTAGACAAGACCACATCAAACCCTGCTGTGTTAATGTCCTTAAAAATCGCTGATACACATTGATTGAAACAACACCTTGGCTAATGAAGTTTTGCAGCTTGATCAAATTTCACTGTAATTGGCCCAAACATGCACCAGTTTATCACATGATACATGGACACACAGACGGAAGTTAATTGGCCAAATCTTGACGGAAGGAAGTAAAAGTTGACGCCGCCAAACTGCTTTTCAATTCTAATAGCTCCTCAGTATATAAAACTGAGGAGCTAATAATATACATTTTGCAGAAAGAGCTTTTGCAAAAAAGCCATGCTATCTGCTATCTGATTTCACCTGAGGTGAGCTGACTAAGTACAATATTGACTGACCTAAGGAGCCTAAATCTTCCACTACAGCCTTGTCTGTCACACGGAAAGGAATCTTCTTTACTACTTCCAGCAGATCGATAGCAATCAGGCCGAGGACAGTTCTTACCATCACACTTGAAAACCTACAAATTAAGACAATAAAAGATGAGTGAGTTGGGCTTCTCCCTGTCATGTCTTCAAAATGTTGTATGGTGTGAGATATTTTATAAGGACTTACATCACTAAATGATACGGTGATGAATGAACAGAATTGAGAGCTGTTCCCTTACACCACTGCAATTTCTGATTTACGGATTAAACTGAAATGAGGACCAGTTTCTATCTCATCCAGCTATTGTGTCAATATCCTAGTTGCGCTATATTCATCTTTAATAAGATTTCCACTCCCTATCAGTGTATGGGACATATTATAACTTTCCAATGACAATGACTGAAACATTGCAATCTAATACAAAATCTTGACAAAAAGTTTTAGGTGTGACAAGTAATAAATGCTAATGAGTAAGAGCAGAAAAACAGTTTTGTATATGCAGTCTGCTTTCAACATGACAATTTGATATGCGAAAAATGTTCAACTACTGGTAAATGAGCATGATGGTTGTAATTATTGCAATTGTAGTTTACAGTGATTAGTAAATACCTTTGCATTAGCATATCCTAGTTTGATAGTAATATTTCTTTCAAGTTCATTCTTAAATCTAACAGTCTGTACTCCTGAAATGGCTTTTACAACAGTTGATTTACCATGTGCCACGTGGCCGATAGTACCTGAAAAATTGAAAAAGATGATGGGTAAACCTATCAAAGAGTTTTTCAACATTGCGACTGAGCACTGGGACAACTTGACATGACAAACATACATGTGACATGACATAGGTTGAGTCATTGGTTTCAAGAGTCCTGGATTTTAAACGAATTTACGATAACTGGAAAAATATATTTTGTCATGTCACTGTATAACTTGTAAAAGTACACTGTATTAAGTTTCACTTGTAGAGGCATGTGTGTTGCAGGAAGTTAAAGCATAAGAAACTCTCTTTTTCTTAACATCGATTTGAAGTATATATGATCAGATATGATTCACATTTTAAATAAATGAAGTTCATTACACAGATTTGTAAAAATGAAGCTGAATGAAGTGACACTTACCAATATTTATGGTTGCTTGTCGGCTGATCACTTCTGGCGATAAAGGATCAAGTTTTGAAACATCCTGTGAATAAATTGAAATTAAGTACTCATGAGGATTCCTCATATACTAGTAATTGATTATAATTACAATGTCTTGTATGAATCAAGCCATCTGATTGGCTAAAGCCAGGATTTGTGTTTACAAATAGAGGAATGATGGAATAATGAACAAAACCTGAAAATCTACACTGTAGCATGTGTGGTTGACTGTGATATGATGAAAACTGTTGTCTGCATAATATCTGTTAACTCTTGATAATTATGATATTCTAAACGTTCAACCTGGTTCAACAATTTTAGCCATGGGTAAATTACCAGAAATTTCACACTGAAATAGCTCAACGAAAATAGAGACAGAGTTTATTTAAGCAGTATGGTAATATTGCAATAGCACAACAACATAGAAGATAAGGCCCCTGAACTTGCACACACCTACCTTTCCTAAAATCCCATTTTTAAAACAATACCTGTATCCAACTTTATATTTACCATATTATGATGCTATACACAGTGCTACTATTGTATATTATGATGGCATTATACACAGTGCCATATTATGATGATGCTATACTGTTTTTCTGCTGCCGCTCATTTTTTTCGCATTTTCAGAAGAAAATCAGATGTTTACGAAAATATTCTAGTTAGTGTTTGTACATTTTACGAAGATATTTGACCACTAACCACTATGAAAAAAAGTTCGAAGGGAAATATAGACATTGTTTTTACGCCAAACCTTTCATTTTGCTGAGTTTGTAACGCGAACCTGGCCCGGAAACTTCATGGTTTTACATGCAACAGAACACGACTAAGTCCCTCTACTAAAATGACATTGTCCAAAATCTTCAACCAATCAATGACTCTGTATCTACCATAATTAAGTCTCTGCATTCGTAATGCACAGGTTTTGATGTTGGGACCACTTTTGGCATGAAAACCGTCTTTTAATTTGGCAATGCATTTGAAACACGGACACACAGCAGACGTCGCGTGGCAGTTATTCAGATATGGAGCGGTCGATACTGCTTGTGATCGACGATGACTAAACTAGTAAGATGTCCGATCTCCGAAACTTTAATAAGGCATTACCGGTGGTAAGCTTTATCAGACAAAGAAAGAGATCGTGTAGCTTCGGCTGCCAAGAGCCACAAACTGCAAAATTGCTCGAGACTTCGCAAAAAAGCATGATTACCGTTTTGAACTACGTGAGCTCGGCAAGATGAAGTTGTAGCTGTGCAGCAGATTTGAATGTCATAGAGAGCTACTTACGTTTGAAATCAAAGTTGGAAAATAATTTTAAAGATGGTCATACCAGTTCCGTAACTCAAATCTCATTCAGTAACATGATTTGAATATTGACGGCACACAGTTTTAGATATATTCGGGGGTCTAATTTAACTTCAAGTCATTTAATTTGTTTGGTAATATACAGTATTTATTTTTTATTCGGTCTAACTTCTCTATTTTGACATCCCCATTTATTTTGTTCTGCGAATCAAACCATTATTATTGATTGGTTTACATTTGTGTCTTTTTAATTTATATGAATTATCTTCTTTTTGATGTGATGGTCCATCCACCTAGCACAGCACTTTGAACTATGATGCAACAAACGTCAACGTGTATGACCCAATTTACATAAATATCAAAGCTCACAAAAATCCTCGAATATGATATAAAAAGCATGTTACCGCATCATTTTTGTAAGCAATCGAGGATGGGAAACAAACTTAATTTTTTTTGCCTTAATACATGGTATTTAATTGTCATTTAGGGAATATGACTGGACAACATTGCTGCATAGAACAAAATATTGAAAAATGCAGGTCTACATTTTACTTTCACTGTCTTACATTTCAGTATTTTCACTGGAAACAAAGATATCTGACTTCACAAGTTCAAACTTATGAATGTACTAGTATTATTTGCTTCAGTTGACTGTATCAATTATGATCAATTTAAGAAATATAGTGAAATTTAGAGTGTACTGGGATGGCCTAATCAATGAGGAAAAAGTCTACAGCAATTATTGCATGAGAAAATTTTTCTCAAAATGAGAATTTTTTTAGCACACCATTCTCATTTTTAAGAACATAACCTGCTGACCCAGAGGCAACCCAGCTATACAGAGTGTTCTTGATTACTTGGCAAGGCATATAAGACATGGATCAGAGGATTGGAATTAGTATATTTTGTAGGAAAGTATGACTTCACTCCACTTGGTCAAGCATGATAACTAACACCTAGAGGTTTTCTATGTGCAATCAATGCAGTATGCCATTGCCCTAATAATTACCTATTACAAAACAATCAATCATATAGAATTTCTAAGGTCTTTTTTTTCTCAGAGAAACTTCAACTACATAACTATTGTAGTAGACAACTAAGCATAAACTGATTCCGTTGTCTGATGAAAGATTTCATCACCCAGTGTTTCTGTTAAGGCAGGTACCCCGTTAAATGTTACCAGGGTTCCCCAGTCATTTTACCAGGGTTCCCCTTGTTATATCAATGCAATCAGATCAGGAGGCGGTAGAAATGTTACCAGGGTTCCCAAATCATTTACCAATGTTCCCTAACCTTAGCAAAAACACTGTCACCAGTTGACTAGGTTTAGGTTGGCTGTGATCCAGCTTATGCCCTAACAGTTGGTCTACAGTGTGGTTGACTAGTGATTGAGGGTCACGAACCAAACTTTTTCTTATCCAAATCCTGCATTACGTCTTGAGAGTTGTTTTGTGATTTTTAACCCATCACACATTGCACCACAATCTACCATTCCCAAGCAAATTGAATTGGGGTTTTTCACAAATAGATGGGACTGTTAATTTTGTGAAATGGAAATAGCTTGAATGTAAGATTAAATGCAATATGAGCAATCAGTTCATTGTATTATGATTGTATGATCGTAACAGTAATGTAATTGGACAGGGTGATCACTTATCCTTATATCTACTTCCATATGTCTCAGTTTTGTTAAAGAAGACATGAAAAAAATGGATATTGTGTGTCACTCTGGTTCCAGTGATATCAGATAAGACGTTTTCATCATATACTATTTCACCAGCTGCAAAATTGTAGCGCTATGGTGAGGTGGTCGGTGATTTTTGTTTTTTGCGACTTCACTCACCAGTAGCGCTACAATGCCGATGGCCCTGTAGAGGTCACAATAGGTGCATCCCACTGGACTTGGCGTGTTGATGTGAAATGCTACATATTTAGTGCATTTGGTCGTACTGATTTTTACTAGACTAAACACTGTACTTCACTAATCTTGTTGTTTATGTGGTTCAGAATTTGTTCAAACACAACGATTGGGCTCTGAAAACATTTCTGGGAGTCGCCATTACCAACTTCCGGTAATGGAACACCGATGCCCATGAAATACTCTGGTGTTACACTCTGGAACCAAATCCCAGAAAGTGTAAGATCTTTGAGATCTAAGTCAAAAATTAAAAGAGACCTGAAACGTCATCTCTTGTTTACTTGACGGGTGTCTTCTCTCTCATGTATATTCTCTACAACAAAATTTTATAATTTATGTACTTACATTGACGTAGAATTTATTTCAAATATCGAGGATAGGTCACAATGTTCAACATATATGACGCCCTATGGCAAAACAATAGATTCAGCGATTGTGAATGGTAGGGGGCTGGACTCAATTAGTATGATACTATTTTCTAGTCCCTACCCAATATATTAATCCTTAATGTGTCTGTATTTTTCTTTTTCTTTTGTGTTCTATTGGGAAACAAATTATCATTATATCCTGATCAAAATATCTTTCTGAAACGTCATCTCTTGTTTACTTGACGGGTGTCTTCTCTCTCATGTATACAAAATTTTATAATTTATGTACTTACATTGACGTAGAATTTATTTCAAATATCGAGGATAGGTCACAATGTTCAACATATATGACGCCCTATGGCAAAACAATAGATTCAGCGATTGTGAATGGTAGGGCTTCTGTAGTATGGTAATATTAGTAAACTAATAACCCATAAAAGCACACATCAGGCTCTATTGTAAAACTTATGAATATTATTCATTATAATCAGTCTATAGTTTAGTGTCAAAAGGAAAATTGTGACGACTACGACCTGTACGAGATCGGATGCCTTCGTAGTACGACTTACACATTTCATCTCTCAAGTAATTTCTGGTGAAAATCTTCACTAAACTTAAGTTATAGAATCGAAACAATCTTTACCGACACGCTTTTAATTTTCGTTACGTGAAACAAGCAAAATTGGAAAAATCATTGGACTATACTGCCTTGCCCACAGAAGTGATATAATGACATTTACAGTACTACAATATGAGCACTAGTATGCACACTTGTCCATACAATGCTATAGTGAGTGTAACACACGTTGCATCATGCTGCCGTTTCAGGAGTCACAGCTGACCGACTGAAAATGGGAAATACCATCAACATACTTGTATTCTCCTGATATATTTTGTAACTCTAACCCAAAGTAACAACTTTTACGGTAAGCATCTTTCGATATGAGCTATACTTACTAAAGTAGATAGGTCTTGCTTAGCTAAATGCGGCTGACCTGTAGTCACGTTTTCACCCGCCATATTGGATACTTGCGGAAGGACTGCGCCGCCACAGTGCCATGTGAAAGTATGATAACGTTTTTTGTTCAATAACAGAATTATACTAACATTTTCAGTCACAAATACAAAAAAATCACTTCCAAATATTAATGTAATTGAATTTTCCTGAAAAGCTCCTTGATATTGTGATCCAAAGTTTAATAAATGACAAAAATGTACAGTATTGGCCGCTAGCGGAATTCGAATCCGAACACGAACACAAAATGACTGGCCTAGGCTAAGCCTACGAAATATACGTAGAGAGGTCAGAGCGTGAGGTCAGAGCGTGTCTACGGCTTGAAATAGACGGACGTCACGGGCGAGAGCGTTGGTGTAGCTAGAACAGGCGGAGAAGTGTGGTTTTACTTTTGGCGGAGAGAGCCTTCATTAGACTCTCTCACGGCCCCTCGCTGGCTACAAAATGTGTGGCTGGTGCAGCATAAGCTCAATGTCGATGCGTCTGTCATAGCTCTGCATGGCAGGGCCACAGCCGCTACTACCTCCATGCGTACATGCGTATATAAACGCCGGTAACGCACATCCCTGCCAAGCAGAGCTATCACTGTCAGAGCCTGGCTTCGCCAGTGTGCTGAGCTAGGCCACAGTACGTAGCCACCGGTTTTGATGGACCTTGAGGATGTCAAACCTCCACATGCCCTTTCTCGGAATCTTTATCGTAATGTATAGTCCCATACATTTTCTTTTCTCGCTGACTTCCTCGGTCACGTTGTCTGCTCTACTCCCATGCCCCATTTTTACCGCTGGCTGCGCTGCTCACGAATTAGAATGGGGCGGGCGACCAGACTGAGCTCTGAGGTCGTTCTGAGACAAATGGTCGCTCGGTATTGTGTAATTTTTTGCATTGCGTCTTTTGGACGACTGGAGATTAGTGGACGCACCTTTGGTTGGGAACTAATAGAACTTTTCTTAGGGGGCTCTATATAATAAGTGATGGATGACTTCCAAGGTCACTATGGTAACAATGTAAACACAATTTCTTTGTGTCCACAATCTTGCCCTTTATAGTAATTTACTGTGCATGTTGACTTGACTTTGGCGGTGGTCATGTGGGCTATCATAATTTCACGTCAATAAATTAACTTCCAAACTGATCTATATAGCTATTGAAACAAAGGAGATCAACTGTGAAATCAAACCACCCACAAACTTTGAAATGTTTTGAAAAAGTTACATACTTGACAGTAACAGAAATGAAATGGGATTTTAGACATTAGGGGAGAACCATTTGATTTCAAGGGGGTGGAGGATTTTGGAAAGAAGAATTTGATTCTGTAATCAATTGTTCCATCAGACAGAAAATAATTTGTTGCCAATTTCAAAAACTACACAACTAAAATTGAAAGATTCAAACACACTTTACTGAATGAAAGCATGGTAAATCCAAATACTGATATTTACTTGAAGGATAGCTAGAGTAATGGACCAAAATATTGGAACAAACATTAAAGGGATGTCGTTGCCTAACACTGACTTAGGCACTTTAAATAAAATTATTTGTTTGCCATTCGCCTGCTGGTAGGTTTTCAAAGAAAATTAAAAAAACAAACAATATTAACAACTGTTACAAATAAAATATTATTTTTCCAAAAGAAATGAGCCCTGGCTGGCTGGTAGCTTTTTTCTTATAAATTTGAAATTCACTTCAAATCAAATCAAGCAAGGACCTTTGAATTTTTTCATTTTTGCAATAACTGATTGGTCCCAGTACTTTGACCTTTGAACAATGTCCTCTTTGTGATGACATAGGATAGGTTTGATGGGATTATGCAAATAACAGGTGTTGTATTGTCCAAAACAAAACAGCACAGCATAGAGTTAGTCACAGGACTCGTGTATTGCATGCTGAAAGGGAATTTTTAACAAAGACAGTTGTTGTTCAAAATAACCAAGGAGTTCAGCTCTCTATCTGTATTGCCACTGCAATTCTACAAACACATTCAACTACCATAACCTTACACATACCAAAACCCCAACATGCTATCATTTTACAAGGCTTATTACAGAGGGAAAAAGCAAAATTAAAACAAAACAAAATAAAAACAAAAAAAACTGTGCATTTTGATAACACATAAAATTTATTTGACTGATATGTAGCAATGGTTTCACAAGTAGAAATCAAGAGAACACTAATCAATTTACAAATCATGTGTCATTTTTCCAGATCTGGAAAAACACAACATACCTACATGGTTAAATTATCTGTACCTGCAGCATTGTGCAATGATTTTAAAAATGTCTGATTTTACCACAGTTTGGCTGCCCAAGTTTTATAAACTCATCCCAACCCATCCCAGCCCTCTTTGCAGTTTACAAACATAGTCATGGCAGTGTCCAAAATACACAAATAGTTGCTTTTTGCAGAAAACTTACATTAAACACTGGATATATGCGATATGCCAGATACTGAAAAAAGTAATTTACAGAACTGTCGAATTATACTAATTCCTTAAATGTCATCATCCTCCATTGATTGCAACTGAACTGATAACAAATATCATTATTCTATAACAAACTTTTGCAAACATTTCTATCAAAGTATCTCCATATCTGCTTGAAAGGTCATTGAAAATATGCCTATTGTGCAAGTTAAGTTTTTTTTAATGACAAAATCATGCACTGAAGCCAGATGCAGAATGGGTAGGAGCATGATTCTGATAATCTTTTTGTAACAGTTGTTGAAGTAAATATAAGCTTAAGGCAGATTTCAACTTCATCATGGACTCAATTTATTTTAGAATGTTTTCATGCCAAAATAAATCAACCCAATCTGAGAGTCTCAGCATAAACTTTTACAATATGTGAATTGGTTGACCTCCAAAAATACATTAGAACATATGGCATTCCGAATTTCCATATTGAATGGTGCATTGTGGGAATATCATCATATGAATATTATTTCAAATGCATCTCAATGAATTGAAATTAAAACTGGCTTTGCAATGCTATGAATGGACATCACAATAATGAAAGTTTTTATACGTCTAATGAAAGGTTTCAGCATAATTTTCTGTACATGTATTTTGCAACTACAAAGCCCTTTTGCATGTACTCTACCAGCTCATAAAATTATTCATGATAAATGGAATGCTTTTAAATAAACTGACATTAATTTACTAGATTGTAAGAGAAATTCAGAACAATATAATGACAACACTATTCTACTACAAGTATCTAACAACTTGGTGTATGCCCTAAAAACCATACCGAAGCTAAAAATCTTAAACAGCATAATGCTTATGGTCTGTGTGTACATTGAAGAAATTACAGCCATTTACAACATGCAGAAACAATGATTATACATGCCAAAAAGCCATACATTCTGCAACACTGAGCTACATCAAATCTGAAAATATAAAACAGAACAGTTCAATCATTTAAAATAGTGCTGAATGTACCTTAAAATTAAAACGATTTAAAACTGCGACAGAAACTTTTTCCTCAATGTCAAAAATACTGTGTCACTCTATATACAATTTACACTCACAAGATATCTACAGTCCTATATACAGTCTTGACCAACATTTTATCTTGGGGAGGGGTTTGAAACATGTTTTAGTTGTGCATCTCTCAAGAAAAGCAAGATGCAACAAAAATGGAAGGCATACTGTACTTGTTCACGTACTATGGTAGCCATTCTTATAACTAGTCTACATACGATATTTTTCCAATTCATAAAGAACAACATTTTTCCAGATCTGCAATATGGCAATCCCTTAAAAGACAGGACTGCAATTCACAGCAATAATTATTGAAATGTCACAGCATCATAATATACATACAGCTGTACTATGACAAGGGTAACTTTATAACATATGGCAATGGGGTAAAGTTGATTTTATTGGTAACAGGTCACTGACCAATCTTGGCTTAGCTCTCTTGGTCAAGCTACTCTGTGACCAAAACTATACACCACTTGATTGGTTGTTTTGGATACCTCACAGTTCTACAACCTTTTAAACCTGATTATTCTATAAAACAAAAAATTCTTTAAACAGCTCAGTTTGACTTGAATAGATGTGAATAAACACAAAGTATAAGGGGTAGATTATGTAGATCATATACCATATTGTTCATGTGACTCAACATCAACCAATCAATGGACAAATTCTCATGATTTCTTCTCAGTACAGTTGTCATTTTTAAATGTACATATGAAATCAACTAGTTCAATCAAGATACAGGTGAATCTATGCACTGCAAAAAATCTTAGTCAAAACAACTTTGCACCCAATCATTTACAATTGTCCTCAAATTATTTTGGTTTGTCTTTCATATCATGGAGAGGTCATTAATAAAATCATGATACAAATATATATTTGCATTTGTGGATTTGAGGAGCTGAACATAGTGTAGGAAAAACTCTGGTATGCACATTTTAAATTGGAAATTGGGGGAGCAGTCTGATCTCTGATATGAATGAGGGTGCTGCTGTTAAAAAGAATTCACAAAACATCACCATATTTATGATCGTTACGTTACAGGTTATGCTGTCAGAAGCTAAGTGTTGTCAGAGCAATTTTCAGTGATCCAAGATCACTCAGGATACCTGCAAACTGTCTGCATAGTTTGGTGAAAAACTCTCTTCTCATCCTGTCAATATCGTTGTAATATGAAAGAAGACATGTCTATGATAAATCTATGGTACAAGATTATTGTGTATGACACTCACAAATACTGAAACGAAGGATTACTTTGGTTGGTTTTCATCACTCCTGCACAGAAAGCTCATTTCATTCAAAGGTATCACTAAAGCACCACAGTTAATAATGTAATGTGAATGAATGATTTCAGTAAATCACTTTGGATGAATTCTAAAAAATCATATTGCCATGGAAAACAGGCAGTTATTTGCATATTACATGTCCTAGAGATGAATGTTTCATCTGCTGAGTAGTACTGCAATGCTTTGTGCAACTAGGATATATGTTTGTCCTAAGGTATATTCCTCCAAGAAATTCAAACCATGGTTGATCTCTGATAGAAAATAAATAGTTAGTCATTGGCTCCCCTATTGATCAGGGAAAATAGAATTATCCTATTGCAAGATGTTTTAGATGGGCACCTTTTGGTTTCAAAGAAATAGTTGTCTCAAGAACCCAATCGATTACAAATGAAATCTGATTGGTGACGAGCAAAACTAGTCTACTTGAAGATTAACTGTCATATCATATAGTAACCATACTTATGTTAGAGCATTCACAGAATTTAGATTTGCAATCATGTGACAAAGACTAGGTTGGTAATTGTACAACTGGCTCTGTAATCTTTCACAACACACTTTCATCCTAATCTTTTAAGAATGGTCAATACTGGTACTCTTTAAGAATTTGAAGTGTGACAAGTTATATCAGA
This sequence comes from Ptychodera flava, assembly GCA_001465055.1. Lineage (NCBI taxonomy): Eukaryota > Metazoa > Hemichordata > Enteropneusta > Ptychoderidae > Ptychodera > Ptychodera flava. Next base: position 72,869 of record LD347959.1, on the reverse strand, counting down.
AGACATAAGCTTAGTCTCAAATACCCAAAAAGGTAAGCATGGATGTCTAATGAGCCACTCTCATTTATTCTTGATTCAAACTGACTTGACAATTCTTCTACTCTACTCACAGAGAATCACGGCACCATAGAGTTTATTTTGCAGTATAAACTTACAAGAAATTATTTCTAGGAACAAACTGTCTATTTGGCTCATTGTGAATACTTTTAAACATTTTGTTTTCGTTATCTGTCTTACATCTAACAATGGTTAGACAAACATTTGAGTAAAAATTGGCACAAAATGTTGCGTCCAAATAATGATACATAAAAACTGACAAGATTTTAGAAATGAGGTTTATACCCGTTAGTACATCAGATGATATTATTTTGGTAGTAAAGTTTGTTACTTGTATCTTCTTTTGTCTAAAGCTGAAATGAACATCTTTGGTTACAAAAGATATCTTGTCTGATGAGCAGACACCATTCTGAATACAGTGTAACTCATTGTAACTTGATCAATTTGATATGACATCTGAAAGGTACGCAAACCTGACACTAACTTTGTATCTATACACTCATTTTAAATTTCACAGAGCTCCAAACAAGGTTCACCCACTCAAGGTCACCTCTAAATTCAAGGACTTCAATAAACACTCTTTCAGCAATTTTCACAGACTTTTGGGCTGCCAAAAAACAATTTCTGGGTAATTTTTTTGTGATATATCATTTTTATATTTCAATTCTACTGTATCATAACCTATCATTTTGTGGTTTTCAGAAAATAAGCAGCTAGTTTATAATTTCCTGGATTCTGTTTGATTTTCAAGGACTTTTCAAGAGGCTTTACAGTACGGATTTTTCCAGGAGCATACAGACCTTTTCGAAGTTTATCATATATATACTGCATACTTTGAATTGGTTAATAACAGTGATTTGTATCATTGGCAGTACAATCAATGCTGACTTTATGAGTTCATCACTGGAGTCAGATAATGTGTACTCAACTCAGTCTCTCATCCATCTCCATGTACATATGTATCAATGTGTAGACAAACCACTGTATTCAACTATGCATGTGGTTAGATGATGGAATGGTGTGGCAAATAAATGATTATCTTAACCTTCAATTCTAAGTACATGGACATCACTACACTGCACTGACATAGACTAAATTCTGAGTTTACATAGAACGTCACAAAAAGAATGGTGAAATATTTCTACATTTTATCATTATAATGACTCTTAATGTTTATAATTTCAACTTTGAACATCCATTTGCAGTACTTGTATAGATTTTCTGCCACAGAGAAAACAATTTGTGTAAGCTAGAAAAAAAAATCTTGATCAGGTGTTTGGTAAAGTTTCTTTGAGTTTGCATTGTTTGGTAAAAATTAAAAAACCCTTTTGAAGTAAAAGTGTTTGATTCTAAAACTAAATGTTGCTAAATATCAATTACTCATCAGACCATCAAGTCTACAGAATTGACATTATCTATGTTTACTCAGAATAGATGATTGATAACACAACCAAGATATGTGTACTCCAAGACAAATCCTAGTTGTGAAGGGTGCCATTTCTTGTCATGAATGTCTCCAAACTCTTCCATCCCATCTCTAATCCAAACAGCTTTTAACCATTTTGTAGGTTGAAAGAATTGATAGATATTACATGGCAAATCCTTGAATTACTGTCCATGCTTAGTTTTCTGGTGGACAAGCTGACGTCCATACTCTTTATGAGTAGAAAAGGCATAAATAAATATAGCCACTTAAAACATCCACCTTGCAGTGACCCTTACTTGAGTTTACCTCATTATCTTCTTTGCTAGGGGTTGTCTCACAAGCAAGAACTGAAGGACAGGGTGGGGAGGTGGGGGGGTTAGCACTGACAACTATTGCATATTTGGTATTTCTGACTTCAAACAGTGAAACAATAAATAGTAACCTCCGACCATTTCAATTAACACAGGTTTCAAACTTGGATATGGCCCATGGTCTAGCTATAAAGTGTCATCAAGTAAAAGGCAAGGTTCAATCTAGTTTTCCACTGGGGCTAGTGAAAACATCTGAATGTATTTTTGTACCACAGAAGTGTTTTCAATTTTGTCCCTAATTTATAGATTACGAAAATTACCTTTCTGATTGCCAATGGTTTTACTGAGGTCTTGTTTACTGTACTTGTTAGTTTCAATTTAGTAATTCATCACATCTTTGGATACCTTGATACCCACATGTACATTGACCAATAATTCTGTACTTGTGTACTTTTGTACTTGTACCACTAAGTGGGGTACTCCCAGTGAACATCATCTGTGGGAGTAGCACAAACATTCTTTTATTTGTTTGAACATCCACGGATGATCAACACCCATTGCAAGTCTTTCTGAATATAGATGGGAGATGTTATCTGAAAGTTGTGTTTTGCTTGCAGCTATAATAAAACACACCATCAAAAGTGGACCAGCCACAGGAGACGGTGTCTTCAGGGATACAAAAACACCTTAGCCATGCTGTGTTGGCTGTTGTTTGTGGAGGAGTTACAAAGGAGGACATCTCCATACATCATTCTGGGTCACTTCCATGGTCACCAGACAAAGACACCCTTGTGACCGATCCTTTCATGGCAGCAAGATATGACGACAAGTTGGCACGTCTAACGATGTCACTTTGTTCCACTACATGTTGTTGTTGGGTTACAGTCGTTCTCTGTGCACCATTGTTTCTGGAACTCGGTTCTTGTATCGCTTCAAGTAATTGGTGTCTTGGAGACATTTGTGGCTGTTCAGATATTTTTACTGCACCATTTGTTTGACGTACTCCTGTGGCTGGCATGGCACCTGATTTATTTGGCGTTTTTACTTTAGCTGCAAGCATAACACTTCTAAGTTCCTTAACAGTGACCATTTTGTCTAACTTAGGGGAGCCAGAACCTTGAGAGCTGTCTGACAAGTCAGATGCACTGCTATGTGTGGATGTGTCACTTGGAGAAAGATCTGCACTTGTTGGCCGTGGCACATTTGTATTGACATAGAGTGCACTCATGGCTGACTCGGTTGCAGAACTATGCCTAGAATGTTCTCTCAACAAGGCCTTGAAGTCTTCCATAGTGGACTGGGGTTTCCCTGATATGCGGTTAACTTTGACTGGTGTATTTTCAATGTATGCTGTGTCCGAGAAAGTGATGCTTCTTGTTGTACTATTGGAGCATGAGGAGTTAAGAGATTCATCAGAACCAAATTTATCAGATGAACTTCGTCTATTCCTGGGAAAACTTGAAGAGTCACCTTTGATGTTCATTCTTCGTTTTGAGGCGTGAATTTTGGCAAACAGATCCTGGGCACTACTTCGCCTGCCACTGCCAGGTTTTTTCAAAATGGACTGAAGTTTCTTCTTTGGTGGGTCAGACTTGAACCTGCTTGTGCTGGGATCTTTCAGTATGGACACAATTGGCTTTGGAGTCTGTGTTGCCTGTGATTGTGCAATCCTGGCACCCTGGGGTGTATCAACAGTTAAGTTCCCTGTACTCTGCGGAGTATTTGTCTGTGCGCTAACCACTTTAACCAACCAAAGGGGTTCTTCTGATGACTGGTTTGTAGATGTAGTAGAGGTACCCCTAGCTGTATCATCAGTAAAGCTACTATATGACAAATGGTAGGGTACAGGATCTTCGCCTCGAGGTGGGATGTCCCTATTTAGTCTGTTTGTGTAGGGCTTCCTTGGCATGAAATATACAGACTGATCATCTGAATCACTACTGTTTCTCCTTGCTGAAGGAGGCTGATATGGTCTTTGGTTGTTATTTGAGTTTGGTGTACTGAGAGCAAAGGCACTTGTTAGACTGGTAGATGACAATGGAGGAGACAACACTCGTGAAATGTCCTTTGGTTGATCTGGTGTTTGTGATCTTCTGAGGCTGCCATACACTTCTGCAGATGTGCTTTTCATATTTGGCTTGTTGCTTGCCCGTCGGTGTGGCCATGTGCCTGTTGAGAACTGCAAGCTACGTGGTCTCTGGACATGTTCCTCGTCTTTGCTTCTTTTACGGAGACTGCTGAAGAAAGACAATTTTGCTGTCTTGTAGCTTTCTGGAAATACACCAACATCATTTCCTTTATTCTCTTGATCAGAGCTATCCTCGTTTCTTTCTACACTTTGTGTATTCTGAGTGCTACTAGGGTGATGTAGGTTTGTATTATTGGCTGCATAAGTATGGCTGTTCAGATCACTAGATGTTGATGGTGGTTCTTGCCTCACCCAAGGTGAAACACTCACAACGGGAGTAGACTGGGTAGTTTTTGGTGGTTCTGATCGGTTACTGGTAGCTACATTTGAAGATTTTAAAACATCATTGGTTGCTGTGCCAGTAAGATGATTTGGTCTTGTTGTCTTCATATTGCTAATAGAGGTTGCATTCACTGAGACTGACCATCTATTGTCTTTAGCTGGGTCCTCTGCTGGTGGCTCTGAGACGCCAAAGAATGCGGCCCGTGCAGATTTCAGTTTATCCCTAGAGTAGCTCTTCATATTTGGACTGTCAGAATTGATATTTGACTTAGCTGTCTGGGTCACATTCTGAATCTTATCTTCTGTGCTATTATTCTGAATCTGAGTCTGATTTTCTGTCACATAATGTGTGGTATTGCTCTGAATATGAGTCTTAACTTGTGCAGCATTATTCTCATCAACTTTAACCTGCATCTTATTTTCTGCTGTGTCATTCTGATTCTGAGTCTTATCTCCCAGAGTCTGAATCTGAATATCATCATCATCATCTGTGCTACTACTGTCAATGTATGGTATCATTTCTGTGACACTACTGTGAATCTGAGTCGTATCTTCTGTGCTCTGGATTTGAATCTGTTCTTCTATGACAGTAGTCTGAATCTGAATCTTACTTTCTGCATCATCCTCAATGGTTTCTGCCATGGTCTCACTTTCATTCTTATCTTCATTTGTATCAATGATCATAGAAACAGGTGGAGTTTCCGCTGTTGGAGTCTTCTCCCCATCATCGACAACACTGCTGTCATTTTGTTGACGTTCATTGTCCTCACTGGTACTCCCTGAGGGTGACAGTGTTTTCTCACTGATTGAACTTTCAATGGAAGAGCCCTGGTAACACAGAGTGTACAGTCCTGAGTTCATAGGAGTCTTTTTGCTGACTTCAGCATCAGATTCTGATGAAAATGAAGAGTTTAATCCTCGTTCAACAGCAGAGGTTACAACGTGTGCTTCATGACCTGCAACAAAATGTTGAAAATTAATGATGATAAAGCCTGTTAATACATCATGTTATTGTTTTTTTTTATATTGATACATGACACAAGGTAAATGACAACTGTTGTTGTTGTTTGCAAATGTATACACACATTTATTCAAACTTTAAAAGACAGCCTCTTAAACATGCTAACCTAGACCCACTGGAGAAAAATATTACTTTTTAAAATATCACTGATGTACAAAATCTCTCTGATATAATTTCCTGGTTTTCTTTTCAAGTAAACAATGAAGTAACTTATTTTGACAGCAATCTTGAAATAATTAAATATTGAAACATGATAATATTGAAGCATGATTTGATGAATTCCATGCAGTGTTTCCTTCATTGTACTGTATCCAAGAGTGCTGTTACTAATAGCAGTATGTACCTGAATGTGATAGATGCTAGTCTTTGATTACGTAAGTATTTTGGTACCTATAGGGTCAATGCAGCAGGTAGGACAACCCTTTGAAAGGCCCTTCCACTGTACAATCAAAGGTAACAAAATATGTATCAGGGCTGCAAAGTTTTTATCATGTATATGTACTTTATGGAACATTGCAATATGACTACAATAGTATCCTGAACAATTTGGGATTTGAGACGAGCACTACAATTTCATTTGCTATTTGCATACCATATTGAATAATATAGATGTTGGTATGTACCCTCATGTTTTGTATGTTGCCATGTATACGACTTGACTTGCTTGCTGCTTCAGATGCTGAGCATCTCACATGTCACATACATTTAATACAATGCTATTTGCCATCAATTTTGAATGGCATTAAACTTGCCTTTGATCTTCACTAAAGCCCAAACAAATGACATAATCAACATAAACATTAAAGGTCATTGCCAAAACAATATGTTAATTTTCTGTAGAGCCTTCCTTTTCACTGCCAAAAATATCATCTGGCATATTACAGAGCAAATGACAACGTTTTGAACTGCATTCATTGTTTAAGTATAAACTGTGTACAATGGACAAAGTAGATCCTGACTTTACCATATAATACAAGCAACAGGCATACAGCTGAATACTACTGCATAGACATGCAGGTACTTCCCTTCACAGAATGTAAGTTGAATGTAAATAGGGGTACATGATAAAAAAAGGTTATGCCACAAAAGTTGGTTGTTGAATGGCTTGGCTAATATGTTTGGTCAGTCTCTCTTTCAGAATGCTTTCAGATATGTCATAAAACACCATAGTACCTAAAGGTGAATAAACTTCAGTTGTAAGTGAATACAGTTCACCAGCTTCAACACAATCACAGGAGTTCAATCAAGGTATCACCAGCCCAAACAGATTAATATGCTCCACTGGTTTATTATAGGTTTCATAGTGTCCCTGTTTGCTCTGTGCTTTTGATGCTACATTCAGACTGATAGAAATAAATCAGAGATTGCAAACTGGCTAGGCAACATAAATGAACAAGCAGAAACATTTTATCCCTTTTCAGCCTTTCACTTCAAACTGTTGCTTGGAAAACTTGGATCTTTATAGAAGAAAATGAAGGCCACAGGTTGAAGGCCTGATGTTCCACCAGGACATGTGATTCAGATCTTCTGAAAAATTATACTTCTGTACCAAGTAAAACAGTGACTGTCCGACTTTCTGAAACCATATTTTCTGCATGGGTCTGACATACTGGAACATTTGCAGAAAATTTCAAGAAAGTCAAACTTGTGTAAAATTTCCCAGTAGTCTCAGAGATTTGTTTGATCATGTCTATTTTTGAGGAGCTGAGTTCTCTTTGAATTTTATAATCAATAATTTTCAGGTTTTGCTGACATCAAACAATACATATTCTGACATTTATAGACTTGCAAATATGTCTAATATTTAATGCTGTCTCCACAATACAAAGAGCATGGATCAACAACCAACTTGGCACAAAATTTGTATTGGCTGATTTTTTTCAACCAAATACGATACGTTCTGAAATAGGGAAGTTCTTTTGTCTTTATTCCTTTTACCATGTACATGACTGTAAACCTAATATTTCATAGAGATCTGGATTTTTACCTGAACCAACGGAAAATGGGATTAAAAGGAGCTCTAAATCTCATTGTTACTTAGACAGAATTCATTTCTAGATACTTACCATTTGGAATTGGAGATGGTGATAGTGACGGTGAAGGCAAAGGTGATGGTTCAACAGAAGATGCTGGTTCTACTGATGATGAAGGTTCTAATGATGAAAGCGATGAACTATCAGCTTCTTTGCGTCTCAAAAAGCTGTATTTCCTCTTTGGTGGAGCAGGAGGTCGCAGAGTGGATTTTTTGACCCTGCTGTCTTCTTTGCTGTCAGGCGTACTTTTGTGTGTTTTGGTATGTGCTTTATAGTCTTTAATTCCACAGTCTAGCCTCATTGAAGTGAAGTAGCCATCATTGTCTACAGAGTATGCAGAGGAATCAGATTCTTGTTGATACGTAGGCTGACTTCCAAGATAAAACTCTAGATCGACACTGCTGGCATCACTGCTCGCACCATCTGTTGTCACACTCCCCGACACATCAGACACACTGCCGGTTGGGGTGTTTGGTGCATTATCAGCCTGGGTATCTGCCACACTACATGTCAAGGTGTCTGTTGTGCTACCTGTCAGCGTTTCCGTTGTACTCTCTGCTACACTTCCTGTTATAGTGTCTGTTACACTTATTGTCACTGATGAAAGTGAGACATCATCATTTCCAGCTGATTCAAGTTCCTTATCCAGATCAGTTTCTAGGAGTCCTTCCTGACTGCTAACTGATTCTAACCACATTGCCGTGTTCATTTTTGTTATGCTCTTTTTGACATCGACTTCATGGGTGGGTGTATTGAGACTTGACGTAGTTGGGGTTGTGTCTGGGGTATCATTATTAAGTGTGCTATCTGAGTCGGATCTTTCTAGGCTTGATTTGTCTGGTGACTGTTGTGATTCAGAATCCAAAGACACTGCAGAGTCTGAGGGTGAGCATGATGACATTGTAAGTTCAGCTTGAATTTGATCAGAAGTTAATGAGTTCCTGGTACTATCTGTACCACTCCAGTTACCAGAACTGGATCTTCTTTCCTCCTTACTCATTGATGGTTTTGTAGTCCTCAATTTCACTCCGGCAACAAAAGCTTCACGGATTGCATCTGCAGTCTCCTCTTCCTTGGTTTTCTGACTACTCTGATCCCTCTGCATGGTAAGGACTTTCTCAATTTGCTGTGAAGTGACTTCTTGAGATCTTGGCCTGGCTGCTGAAGAAGCCACCCAGGACTTGTCCAAGGAAGTCTGTGATGATGCTGGAAATAATATATATATATATATATACATTAATTAATTAATAATTATATCATTATCAATTTACCAAATCATTAACTTCACAGAATGTCAGCTACAACTAGTTTGCGGATAAATTTCTGCCTCAAAAAATTTCCACTTAAAATACAGTTTTTCTGTCTTACATTATAAAGCTCAATTTGAAGCATACTTTTTTAATAGCAATAATACATTTGACATCGTCTCTCATTAATAAAGTGTTAAAAATATTATAGATTTTCCACCTCATGTAAACTATATCTTTGCTACGCATTTCAATGTTCCTGTATGTCAATTTCTGTGATTAAACTGAGACTCAGGAAGTATCAGTACAGTTTAAGCACTTCTTGTATTTGGCCAAAAGAAATAATAGGTTTGTTTCTGGTCATTGACATGTGGCAAATATGATGTGGCAAGGCAATATTTTTTTCAATTTTTTTAATTTTTGGTGGAATTTGATAGATTTTTCCCTTTTTACCATAGGGGCACATGAAAAACAAGAAAAAAAGAGTGGATGCGCACACGTTGAAATGATGCGTGCGATGACCAGAAACAAATCCATTTTTTTTGCCTTATAGACAAGTATTTTGTAAATTTTGTTGCACCATATAGACAATTTTTTGCTTGTTTAATCAAATTACCATTTACAGAAGTCTGGCATATGATAACTTTGATAAGCAACCATGGTTCTAATATTCTCTTCACACTGATATCATTTCACTGTTTGTTATGTTATGTGATCAAATCGTAACATTTCATACATTTTTCCTGACAAAAGCAACCATTATAGGTTAAATATGAATCAATATAAATGCATACATTTTCTTTTAGTTTAATTTTGAAGAATGACAAAGGTCACCACCAACAGAGATGAGGCAAAATAAAGGCATTGGTGAAAACTTCTCATAAGTATTCAGTGTAGGATTTTAAGTTAGCCTTGGGAATACAAATATCTGAAATATCTGTGCACATGCAGGCACAATGTACTTCTTTGGTTACATGGCAGATTAAAAATGGACAGAGATCTTTTCATGGATGACATGAACTCTTGAAACATAAAACTGATCCTTCCATCAAACATAGCCATATATAACCAGAGCATTACAGTTTTCAATGACACAATTCTCTCTGAAAAAAGACAGAATTTTGTTTGTCGGTGTGTGCAGCCTTGGTTAACAGTGTAAAGTTAGACCAAGTTAGTTGTCCAGGGTTGAAGGTCATTGCCTTGTTCATATTAACAATATTTAAAGGTTAAAGTGTCAACTGCTACACATATTAATGTCAATATACAATGTCACCTTACTGACATTGCGGCCGTGTCAAGTGACAGTGATAAGTTTGGAACTAATGTTAGACACGAGGAGGAATGCTGAATTATACATCATTAAAAGAACGTTCCTGATCTCCCATTTCTTGGAAAATGATACAAAAATATTATGACTTGGTGAAAGTTGACATTCAAAATTCCGTCTACACTCAATTATGACGCTGTGGATAACAAGACACAGAAACTGCCCCAATGCTGTTGAAGTCAGTAAAAGCAAAGTATGCATAACAACAGACAACAACATAAACACAAACTATGACGTGAAACAACCGAGTTGAAAAATGCCAAAGTATAATGAATTAATGAAATTAAGATTCTAACCTACTGGCACAACACTAATTGATGTTTGTCTTCAAGATGTACACACCACAACTTGAAAACATCCAGCCATCCAGGCACCCTCCCTGCTGTTGCTAGCCTAAAGTCAAGTTTGCTGCGTATCACACTTTTTGTGCAGCCTATCAGTGATTGGATGCCATATGAGAAACAGCGCCCTCACTCAGAAAGAACATTTTTTCTTGAGAAACACTGACAGTATGTTGTCAGACTCGTTCATTCATACTATGCTACGCCTATTTCTGCAGATTTAATGAAAGGTGGGACATAGTAGAGTATGAAATACAATTGCACATGAAATGGCCAGGACTTCATTTCCATGACTGCTGTGCAAACTTAGAAGCATGATACTGCAATACGCTATGTATAGGCTATGGGGCTTTCAGTTATCAACGGTAAACTTGCAAAGAAGAATCTGCAGCGCCTGGAAAAGGATGTTTTAAACAACGTCCTCCTTCAACAGTTCAAATTTCACTTCTTTGTTTTATTTGACATATTTTCAAAATTAATTTATTAACCAGGCCTAGCAGCATTAATTTTTACATTTCATTTTCTATTGTTTGTTTTAGTCTTTGTTTTATTGTTAATCATTTTATTTTCAAAATATTTTCTTTAATTGCTGCACTTAATGATCGTTTAATGAATTACACATTTATTTGAACTTATGACAGTCATAATGTATGGCTTTACTAGTTGTTTTACTAGTTTCATTAAGGAACTATGTTTTGTAAAGTCATTATTTATTATGCAATATTATAACATATTAATGTTCATATGTATAGAACTGGCTACAATCAGTGAAACAAAGCATATCATCAATGCTCACTTTGCGCTAAATAAAATGACCAATGATCTTTTATTACTTAAATCTGCGTGCAGAGTGTTAGAGACATTCATGCAGATCAACAAAACTACCCAGGAAATGCTTCTTGAATTCATTACGGCTGTACAACATCTAAAACGAGAATGTTTTATTTTTGTAGTAATCATAAACTTTCTTTCTCCAAGTTAAAAGATGGTGGTTAATAGTAGAAAGTAAGTTAACCTGAAACATTCTGTCATGGTTTACTCTGCATCATTCAATGTAAAATTCAGATTACAGTGTCTGTCTGATTACTGTGTATCTCTACAATCTACACTCTCACTGCAAACTGAGATCTATGTCTACTTACCAGGTGTATTGACTGGAGTACTAGAAAGACTACTGCTTGTACTAACAACTTTGTTTTTCCAGGCATCATCAGGATCAGTCCTTGTGATTGGAGCATCAGCATAATGCAGAGGGCTACGATTGCCTGCGGTGGGATGTCTGATTTTATGCTGTCTGAATGGAACAGCACTATCTGGTGCTGAGTTCAGACTTGGCAGTGAGTCAGGCCGTTTTTGCGTCTGTGAAAGTGAAGACACATCAGGTAAACTAACAGGTGCAGCATATGCTGAGTGAACTCGCCGCCTATCAATGCTGCCATAGAACGCACCCCTAGTGAAGGCTGTCTCACTAGGTGTCCCAAAGCTGCTTGTTGATGAATCAAGTCCAAGGTGATCCCATGAGAAATTCAATTTCATCATGTCTGACAATCCTGAAACAGTCCGTCGACGTTTTCTATGGCTTCGACGATTCTTCCCTCTTCGAAGATATTTTACATCAGATAGCTGTAGAGATCTGCGGAAACTAGCCATTCGCTCAAATGGTTTGCCTGTTGTATCAATAGGTATAATGCTGGATGGCATAATATTCCGTCGCATCACTTCTTCAGGTGTCGGTAGAGGGCTCTTTGCTCGTCTTCGTAATTGTTCCTCTAGCAAGTCTCCATCTGAGTGTGGTCGTCCAGCTTTTGGAGTTGTTGCTATGGAGTGTCGCTTTAATGGTGGAGGAAGACGTGCAGAGGGCTGAAGGGAAGAACCATATTAGATATACACATAATTACTAAATGAAGGAATGTTTTATATAGTAATTTTGCATCCTTGAGTGTGCATTTGTATGTGTAAGGATAACTATGATAACTCAACTAAAATTTATTGAAAGACTAACAGGATGCCAATGGACGGTCTCAAAGCACAGATGTCTCATGTTTGATTTTAATTTTGAAATTGTTTTCCACGATAAAATGATCCAGTTGACAGCAGGATATAAACTGATTGACTTTGCAAAAGAATGAACTAACAGAAAATGTAAGGTACAGACAACACTGTACCCTACACCCAGTGATCATAAAAAAATCCATGCATTCTTCTGTTGCCAGTTGACTTTTTCAAATTGTATTTCTTGTGCGGTTGGTAAACCACATAACACAGTAATGTATCAGACCATCTATCTTGAAACATATGACAGACAATAAGTAAAAACTCTAATTTTTTTTTGTAATTGATAATCTTCAACTTTGCTTTTCTTGCCCTACCTATAGTCAAAACATAAAAGAGGATTCTGACCCGGTCACAATAAGAATGTTAGTATGTAAGTCCAACAACACCATTAAAACAATGGTGGTTGTCAACCAAGGTTTGAGGGCACAGAGGGTCATATCAACACTTGGTGACCAAACCACTTATCTAGAAATTTGAAAATTTGCCAAATGATAAACCAGTGTGTATTTATGCAAGACTTAGAAACATAAACAGCTGGTTCAATTCAAGTGCTACCATATCAATAACACTGTGGAACTTCGAAACTTCAAACTGCTATTACGTGATATATTGCATAGCGACATCCAGGCAGAGCATACACTTGTATAGATATATTGCAGTCTATATCGATCAGTGTTCTTCAACATTCACTTTCACTTTTCATACATTTTTTAATGGACAAAAACGTTTCTCTGAGTAAAACGAAAGTGACGACGCAGTACATAAACAAGCGAATGTCATACACAAATCAATAAAAGTGTAATGTTAAAGGACAAGAGATAGAAAAGACACAGACAAACAAAAGAATATTTCATTTTGCTTTTGTGAAATCAGTAGCCGTGCAGATTTGGAAACTTTCCAAAGCAGTGTATGAGTTGATCAACAGGAAAAGCTGCAGGTTAAAACAGAACAGTGCAATAAGTGTGTGCACTCATGCATTAGTAAGTGTTTAAACTGTTAGATGAATCATCCACTACTTCTGTTTTCATTTTTCTCTTAACATTAGAATTGTTTATTTCTATACTGAGTTTTAGAAGAAGTAGCAAGCATTGATTTCTTTATTGGATGAAGAAAGATGAACTAGATCTATTAGTTGAGAGTCAGTTAGTTGATTTTTTAATATCCTATTTCATCTTGTAAACTCCAAGCAAGCTGTCCTGTTATTGCCATTTGAAAATTTCTATGCCCACAAACAAAAGCATATATACTCGTTACATTTTATTTAACATTGTCATTGTTCAGATATGCTTTGTGCGAAGACCTGAAGTCATTTTCAACAATAGCAATCTACATCATACTGCTGAGCTATCCATGAATCTTCAATAATGGTTGATTTTAAATACTTTGATGAATTCAAATATAACATGACACTTTGGCAACACAATTAAATTTCTCCTAAAATGACCACAGATCCCCTCTTTGATGTAGACTTGACAGATCTATAATTCTGTGATAAGTCGATTCTACTTTTTAACTAAAAAGGCATCACTCTAAGGTTGCTAATTTCCCGTCTTTTCAATAGCTAGCCTTGTGTGGGAATTTAGTTGGTAACAATAAAACCAATGATCAAAAGGAATGATCAAAAACATGTCTGGTTCCAAATCTCTGAACAAAAGCACTGTTGGTCAGATGGCAGTCTCATGGGATATTTCTCACATTAAAAGGGATTTTAACCAGTATCATTTGGCTTGTCTTAGTGTGATCTTTTTAGCCAAGGACTAGAAACTTTATATCCTTGTTTTGTGACATTCCTGAACCAACATAAGGCTGCAAGCAGCTGTTCAGGTTTGCATGGACGTGAACAGTGAATAGAAATTGTTCATCTTGTGAAGTACTCTCTAAGTCTATCAAAGTCTCCCTATTAATGTGGACAGACACCGTACATTCAATGAAAGCATCTGCTGCCATCAATAGACCAGACAAGAAATTTTGTACCATCAGAGGCAAACATAAAACCTTCCACTCATTGGCTAAGATCCCTTATCTAAATCAGGGTCACTGTTTTAAAGATGATAATGTTATTTATTATTTGTATTTCACTATGATTTTGTACATTATATAAAAAGTGGAAAAAACCTCCAGCTAAGCTAACTTATGTTATAATGACAGTGCATTTGTCTGAAACAACTTGAATGTCCACTACAAAAGACATAGCAACAGGTTAAGATTCTAAACAGCATTTATAACAAACTGACAAGACTAATAAATCTATCTACCATTTTGGTGATGCCAATTTACCTTGTTTTTATAAACAAGTTATGATCTCCAATCATGGATGTTATAATTATCAAACCCTGACAAATGAAAAATTGTTCCCTTACAGCTTATACATGTGTACACATACAGAGATATCTATATGCAAAGATGCTGAGAGAATCCAATGGATATCAAGTGCATGTACATTTTGCAACAACATTTTGGCATAATTAATTTTTGGACTCTCCCTTTCTTGATTGCCTGCACAGAAAGCGCATAAAGCTTGGTTTTTCATGAAAACTTTCACACAAAAGAGATGCAGCATACAGAAAGAAAAGCATTTTACTCATTGAAGGGATGACCCTTAAAAGGTTGTATGAGCACCTTTTGGTCAGCAACGCATAGTAAACCACCAGCTGCCATAATTTACAATAATATATTGCTGAAATCTCATAATACTTTTCTGAACCACACCAGATTTATCTTTGGATCAACTAATCCAGCCCCTTAGCCTTATTTGGTGCATCTGTTAGCATTGAGTTAATACAACTGTCTTGCCGACAAATATTAATGGGACAGCTGATGAAACATATTAAACAGTGGCTTGAAGATGATACATGACACTGTGCAGAGGTAAGTCAGTGGCCGCTGGGGTGTGTAATAATGGTGGTCAGTGTGTGAGTAGACTGTGTTACTCAAGGCAGTGTAATCATCCAATGCATTGATTATCATTCATCAACGAAGGAAAGTTCAAATAAGTGGTACTTCCATCAAGGTAGTCTGTTCACATAACTCCAAGCAACTCTTTACAAAGCAAAACTAGGAATATCTTGAACTACATGTTAACCTTATTATATCTGCATGAATTGTAAAATATTGCCTTAACATTTCTGTCCCTAGCATATTTGTGTTACAGCTCATATTTTTTTTTCCTTTAACAGGCTACCACTTCTGAAAACAGATGCTGTGATCAAAACTTGTCTGCTGGAAGTACCACTTTCCCTCTTTAGTTCAATGCAAAGGACAATTACAAAGCAGAGTGCAATAATATCCATTGAATAAGTACCTACCAAGCAACAAGCCAACATGCAGTGAATGCATGCACATGATGGTAATGTGAAAACATGAAAAAGAAAAAAATTGAGATACAAATAAATATTAGTTAAGATTCTTTGTGGCAACAGCAAGTGTAGTAAAAAGTGGGTCACCAAGTGAGAGGGTAACTCAAAGTTCATAATATTACAACCTTGTGAGCCCCAATTCTGTAGAGATTGAATCACAACATAGAATAATAACATCAGACAAAACAAAATGTTGTGGGATAAATAGGTTAAGAGTATAATACAATTTATAGAAATAAAGGATATGATATTCATATAAAACTTGTATATTCATTATTTTATTGTAATTTTTGGGTAATTGAAAGATACTGGTCTCTGTGAACATTGAGCTGTGGTGTTGAGAAGGGAAATGGGATAAGCAGGCATGGTGAAGTCGTTACTGAACAAAATCAACAGAATATGAGGAGATTGTACATGAATGCTGACAATATACTGATGAGAAATGACAACAGGTGGCTTTGGTGGCTTGGTTGGTTTCTTTGCGGTGAGTGTATGATATATGTCGATGTCAACACAGATATGTCTTCCATAAATTTCCCTTGATCCATTCTAATTTTCCTTGGGAAATTCCATGTAACATAAATGCTGTTGTCAACACTTGCGTTCTCTACATCTGCTGTGTAGTGAATCTTGTAGATAAACTTCATTCAGTACCATTAGACACCACATCGCAGGATTGTCACAGTAGACCTACATGAACACAACCTCTACATACTCTTTGCACCAACTTGAAGTTTTACTTGGCTTGTACAATACATCATCAATTTGCTATGGGCACAGGGTGCAAACAATGGGTATAATCTGATTAAAATAAGATGTAGGAATTGGCTTCTTTTCTACTTCAATCTCTCTGCTTGGTGTTAGTTATGCATTGGTTCTTGCCTGCCTGGAGAGATGCAGACAGCACAGCAAAGGCCAAAGCCATTGAATATACAACAGCTAAAGACTGAACGCATCTCTACATTTGACTGTAACCAGACAATGCACACTGATTACAGGTTCTGAAGTGGGACTTGAGAAATCTTCAGTATGAAATCACACCAATATGAAATGACATGTCAATTAACATCAAGGTTATCAAAATCCCCAGAGACAATCCTGGTTCAGTATGAGGAAGTCTGAGTTATCTCCAAGTTCAATGACCCCTGTATTTCACCATATCATGTTTATTGGTATTTCTGGCAGACTCTATGCCCCCACATGCCTTGGAAACAAAAGTTTATGTTAGTTTCTTTGAACTATGATTCTCTGCGTAAATTCCTACTAACATTCAACAAGGACAAAAAGTCTTTGTACAACAGTATGACAATGATGAGAACATAGCAATTGCAGCAAGTATTGTTTTGTTTGACTTTGTTGCTTTGAACTTCTTTGTTCATGAAGAGAAAAGACAAGACAAACAAAGATCCACCAAAACAATAACTGTATCTATGCTTTCATACCAGCATATTCATTAAATGAAAAATAGTACACGATAAAAATTAATGCAAATTATATGATTAAAGGTTGTGGAATGATGACTCATATGCTATTTCAGTGTGGGTCAATTATGTCTGACTGACATTGTACAGGACCAGTAACTGTAACTTTGGAGGATTTTTTCACTATTTTTGTTGTTTTAATGTCAACTTCATTTTCTTCTTCCACTCCTGAAGCAATGTTGAACGCCAAATATTCAGCTTTTCAACATTGGGTATGCATATGTAAAATGCACTGTTATTGTTTACATTTGAATTCTAGTCCTGACCAGAATTCACTTGTCTACAATAAAAATGCAGTTTACACATGTACACGCTGAGGTGACCAACTCAATATTGTGAATCTCAACATGCTTTCGGGAAAAGAACAAAAAAACTATAATTGACATATAAAACAAAAACAGGAAAAAACTCAGCAGAGTTAATATTGAACACAGAGAGATATAAAACTATATTTTCCTGTCTTCCAAGTATGTTTGTCAGCTTTGGCTGTTCCAGATGAAAACACCTCTGTATACAATCATTTATGAGCAATAATGTACATTTTGGATTTAATCGCTCAATGAAAGAAGTAGATGATGTCAGGGTCTATATCAAAAAGGAAAATGATGAGATTATTAATCAGCAAAAATCTCCTCATTGATGTTCACAGTCATCTTTCTCTGATTTAATTATGACATGAGTATGTGTCTCCATCACCAATAATACTGATTGAATTAACAGAATTACATTGATAATATTCACAGTGGTTTCAACCATGAAGAATGAAACACTCCAGATTTAGGAAGGAAATAGCTTTCATGTCAGCTTTTAGATGTACACTTCATCTCTGTTTGTGTATAATAGTCTTTTGATAATTGCTTTCATTTCGTGTGCCAACAAAGAGGAAAAAAAATCACTTCTGGGCAATGCTTCACTTCCTTATCTCTGCTTGGTTGAAGTATTTGGAAACCTTTCACTTCATCTTCTACTATTTCAAAGTGAATGAAATTCAATCTCACACAACCTAGTGACAGTGTTTAAAATTGAAATTTGTGCAGTTTTTTTACTGCTTATTGCTGTGGTGGAGTTCTATGTAACTCATGAATACATATTATGTTTAAAGGGCCAGTAATTCTACCCTTTTATGATCATTTCATAATTTTTATTTTTTGTAGGTTGATTGTAAGTTCTTGTTCTATTCCAAAAAGCATGTTGAAACATCCAATATGTAGCTTGTCAACATAGCTTCTATATGTGTAAAATGAATTTCAGTCTGTTATTTTTACATTTCAATTCTAGTACGGACCAGAATTCCCTTGTCAACAATAATAATTCAGTCTTCACATGTACAGGCTGAGTTGACAAGTTGAATACTATAAATGTATCTCAACATGGTTTAGGGAATAGAACAAAAAATTATGGTTGACATTAAAAACAAAAGTTGTGAAAAAATCCTCAAAAGTTGAGAGTTAACTGCCCTTTACTTACAGGCAAGACTGTGTTAGCAGGGAATAACTGTGGACAAAAGCACTGGAAATATTAGCAAAGGATAGATATTGCAGATTTCAAAAGTGAACTTTTTCATCCAATGTGGCTATACACAAACACTGAGTTAAGACTTTGTACCTTTTCAAGATGAGCAGGTACAAAATAAATAGACAGAGACCGACTTACGCGAAGCAGGACAACGCCACCCCTGCCATCTGTGGTGTCTTCACTGAGTTCTTCAAATGTTGGGAATTTAGAGTACAACTGTGAGCTGCGAATACCATCAATCCGGTATTTGTCAAATTGACCCAGGTCAAGGCACACTGATTTCTTGGCAGATTCATAGTATTTCTGGACATATTCTGGCCGGGTTTCTTCTCGGAATAATTCTTTCTCATACACAATGTGTGTGATGAAATGCTCTGTCCTTAGGCTGAAGGAGTCTAGGTTAGAAACAGCTGTAAAATAATATGTTAAAATTAATTATTATAAATACATCTGGCAAGCAATTTCTTGGACATCTAATACAATAAACAGACCAAATAAGATGATCATACTCGGTGGATATTTGAAAGTTGGAATATTGTTATGCACACAATGTTAATACGGTCCTACACTACAACAATGAATGTTTTCTGCCACGTGACTCTTTATCAAATCACTGTCGCAGCATTGCAGAAACTTCCCTTTTTGTATCAATGTCATTGCAATGACCCATGTCTCAATGCATGTTGGAATGCAATATATTTATGTTGTACCAACTTCCTTTGCTATAGAGTAATGTCACTGGAACACATCCCTTTTCATGTCGTTCATCAGTGCTCAGTGGAATTTACAGACACAAATTTGGCACCAACATTTTCCCATGTCCCAGCTGTGCCCTGTATGTACAAACCTGGGATACGAACACTAT